>CM042973.1:5734036-6334036 GCA_023678885.1 Pogostemon cablin
GGTGAGATTTCTATGGAGAAGTGTTTGAATTGAAGAAGAAACGTGGGAACCAGAGTCAGTCATGCGTCAACAACATCCAAATATCTTTTCATCTCTAGGTACGTTTACATTTCGAGGATGAAACTTTTTAGAGGAGGGGATACCTTATAATGTCTTAGCCTCAACTAAATTTTTTTTAGCCCAAAATTTATTATTTTTGTGGTCCAAAGGCCAGCCCACTTAAATGGCATAATATATTATTATTAAGGCAAAAAAAGAGCATGAGAAGAAAAAACAAAAGAGGGGAAAAGAGGGGAAATAGAGAATGACGAGAAGAAACCCTTGTTGATCAAATTCTCTCTTACAACTCTTATTCTAGGTGGTGTCTAAGTTACGTTGAGGTAAGTAATGTGTAAATCAAGCTTCCTTTTTCCATGATTTTGTAATTTTGTTGGGTATTTCTTTCTGGTATTGGGTAAATTCGCAGCTACTGTTCGAACTGCTTTTGATATAGCTATTGCTTTCAAAAATTTGCAAACTCAATTTCTATACGTAGCCGAATTCGTTATCTTTTGGTAGCCACTTGAAATGCCTCAATCTGATTTTTTTACAATTAGTTATGATTATGCTCGTAAACTGCCGCTAACTGGAAAATTTCAGAACTTTTATATCGAATTCAAATTAATTTTCTATCGTTTCGTTTAAGAAATAATCTGAAACGGGTTATGTGAGATTGGGAGATGATGTTGAGGAGTTACGGGCTATTTCTATTTAATATCGACTCGCTCGAGCTCGATTAAGATTTTTTTAATGATGAAAGGTGATGTTATCACCTAATAGTTATGTATATTGATTTGTATTTATTTGCTTATCTCTTTTTTAGGTAAAGAACTATCGACGAAGGGTAAGGGACCGAGTTCAGATTCTGGAGAGAATTAATCATTTTCTTGTGTGTTGATAATTCGAGAACGCCTTCTCTTATGGGAAGTGTGGACCCTCGATAAGTTTGCATTCATTTTTTTAGTTAAATGATAAGAAAATTATTTGGTAATGTGTTATGTGGTAAAGAGCCTGATTGGCTCGATTGTTCTGGTTTGAGCCTGATTGGCCTAATATGATCCATTGATTATCTTATATTATTTCATACAGGGTCCTGTCGGCCATATGTTATGGGTATTGTTGATTTTAATTTATGTTGTAGAGCCTTTCTGACTCAATATCTGATATCATTTATTGTGAATTATTTGAGGATAGACCTCTTGTTATTCTTATGACTTGTGTGCTGTTTAAGACTATGACTTGAGTTGTTATGCATTTGGTGATGCATATGCATACCTAGTACCGAGGTTAAGTAGCCCGAATTGGTCATGGTTCAGGTGAGTTGGAGCGACATTGATTAAGTAGCCCGAATTGTCGCGGTTCAGGTGAGTTAGAGTGACAAATAAATCGCCCGTGGCTTGACAAACCCGGGCGAGTTAGATCTAATGGGGCACCTGTCCATTTGCCAAATACTGATATGCTGGAAGGTGATCGTTAGATGGATCAGTCTATTATAGGCTCAGTCAACGTCACCGGTGTGGGACATGCATGTCATATATGTTTACATGCTTGATCATTTCAGGGATCACATCGATATTGAATTGTGAACTTTAGTACTTGGTGTGCGTTGAGAAAGAACATTAACATGCATTTTGTCTGGAGTAACGGTGACGAGCTCGGACTGACTCTCGACGGAGAGCTCAGTTCGAGGAGGATATTGGCTACCCACGCGTCCTTTATGTGATAACATGTTGTTTGAACAAATTGTGTTATTTGTAAATGCGTACATAAGTTTTATTTTCATTAATTTGTATATTGAGTAAGAAATAATTGATGTGGGACGAAATGTTGGATTTTATGTTATGAGCCGCTAGCTTGAGTACATGCTTCGTATAAGGATTGGGGTGACCGGCTTATCACCTCACTGAGCTAGTGGTTTTGCTCACCCCCATCATTCCTTTCCTTTTCAAGTTGTTGATATCTTTTTGGTTGGAGGATTGCCTATCGTTTGCTCGTCATCCGATCAGTGCTTTGGGTACTTTTCTTTTTGTGTAAAAATTGGCGGATCCATTGGCTAGATTGCATAGTTTATATTTGGTAACCCCCTTGATGTATTTTTTGACTTTCGCGATGTTATATCGCTTGTGTATATTTTCTTCACACTGAGTTACATCGTTGTATTTTGTACCTTTGTAAATCCTCGTTGATAAGTTATTAAAATGATGTCCTCAAGTAGTACCCGTTGTTATCAGTTGTTCAGTCCTACAGGTACTTGATAGCAAGTCTTACGTTTTTTATAAATTTTCTTGGAGTAGAGTGCACCCATTCCGTAAAATTTATGGTTAACGTGGCGGTTGTCGCATTCCGTCTGCGGTCGGGTCGTGACATATGAGGTCTTCGTTATCCGACAAAATTGTGCAGACAAAAATCATCTGGAGGTTTACACAAATGAAATTCCTTCTTTGTCTCTCTAACATTTGTGCGCCTCCTTCTTCGTCTTCATTGTCAACGTCTACTTCATGTCCAATCCCCGACATCAAATATTCCTGCTACAAGCCGTCGCCGGTGACCTTCAGAGTCGCTTTCTCTACTTTCGTGGAACATTACAGAATGATTCTCAAGGATAATCTCAAGGGTCTCGATTCGATTTTTAGACGTGCAATTTGGAAAGATCTAGCCTCGGCGAAGAAACTTACCTCCTGCCGGCGATTCACTACATCTACGATACCGACCATAATTGCTAAAAATTTAACAACCACCACCTTACTAACGAATTTCGTTGGTAATCTATTGGTAAATCAATTTAACAATGAAATTATAGTTTTTACCTGTAGAATATTTCATTGGTAAAATTTTTTTTTAGTGCCGTGAGACGGTCTTATCCGAATATTTGTCCGTATTTAATAGGTAAACTGCATGCAATTGCTAAATTTGAAGGCATAAGATAACAACTAATATCACCTACTTTTTTAATGAAATGTGTTCACTTAAGTATCAACTTACGGAAGAAAATTTTGAATTTATAATAATAATTTCTGATAACTTGTACTAAAAGGGCAACTAGAGGCACTAATGCTGTTTTTATAACTTGGTTTAATTGAGATGATTACTGATGTTTTCATTGAGACTACCCATTCACAACCAACACCAACCCAACCCAACAATATAATATCAATTTCTCTTTTATCCACATATACAACCTACAACCCAACCCAATCTCAATTTTTATATACTCCATCAACAACCCAACCTACTTTTAAAATAAAATATTCATTTCTCTCTCTCATTTATATATATACAATAATTATTATTAAATTATATATTATTATTTTAATTTTTTTATAGTTGTATTTAAAATTAAAATAATTTTATATTTAAAAAAAACATTTAATTCCTTAATTATAGTAGAAAGATGATGATATAATTTGAAATTGAGAGAAAAAAGAATAGAAAAAAGATGATATAATTTGAAATTGATAGAAAAAAGAGAATTTTTTATTGCGATTCAAAATATGTCAATATTATAGTACTCTATTTATAAAGAAAAAAAAATTTAATTATTTTTTTCAAAAAAAAAATTAATTATCAAAATTTAAATTATAATTATAAAAATAAACATCAATCATTCTTAATGTGACAAATGTCACTTAGTGAGAGAAAATAACAATTGAAGTGGGTTGAAACCCTAGGTCATCGTATGAATTTTTTAGCAACCGGTCGCTCATTATTTTATCTTTTTCATTTTTTTAGTTTATACTTTTTTTGTCTTTTTCTGCACGACCTGTCAAACAGGTTGCCGATGGGATAGTCTTAAGTGTACGTGTTCTGTTTTGATTCGGTCGTTGAAAAATTCCAGCACATACATGTAATTACAAATTAATGTTTTCTACAGTAATTAAGAAGTGTTGGTTATTATGACTAACTAAAGGGTAACACGTACAAACTTCTTATAACTTAAAGAGTTTATATCATCATATCGTTTTTCAAATTTCTAATTAATTTATGTAGGTGTCTAAAATGATACGATGAGTGTTTTTTAATTGGAATGACAACAAATACTGTGGACGAGGTATGCAATTTGCACACATATTGATCATGTTCGATATATTCTTCTAATTTTATTATCAATTTAAAATCACTAAAGTCAACTTTAACATCATGATTGCTTCATTTAAATAAGAGATCACCTATGCAATCCCAAATTTACTAAAATTTAATTTAAATAATGCATCACATTTTCCGCACGTCAATATGTACACTAAATAAAATATTCCAAGCAAACTATATTTATTAATGGCAAAATTTGTGCTAGATAAAATTCACGGAATTAGTTCCGTGGAGAAGAATTGACATAATAAGTCACATATAATTAATGAAAAGTGACATTGTTTGATTAAACTATTTTATAAATAATTTCTAAAATAACTTCTAAGTAATTATATTTTTAATAAGAAAATGATAATTAATCAAGAGAAAGTAATATCTTTCTTTCAATTAATAATAACCGCTCATGTGACCCAAATGGGCCAAGTCCTTAGCAACTAAAGCAATCACAAGACGTGACAGATTCTAAACTAAATTGGAGAACGATTTAGTTAAACCGTATCCTGCACTTAATTTGAAGGGTCTTTTTATCCTATTTAGAAGATGATTAATCAAATTTAAGGAGTGCATAGTAATTAGTGATTACCTAATCTAGAAAGAATTCATTGACTATTTACTCTTTCCTAATCGTATTGAACAAAAGCTTTTATGTTATGCATATACTCCATATTGGATGGGACAATTTCAAAATTTGTAATATAAGTATGACTGATTTTAATTTTAGTTTTCTTTTTTAATTTGCGATTCTCGATTTAGTTTTTTTTCCCTTTCAAATTTCGTCCTTTATTTGTCCAATTTTTGAATCAAATTTGGACAAAAAAAATTGAACTAAATTCAATAAAAAACTAAATTTAGACAAAAATGACCAAAATTGAATAAAATATAATTAAAATTGAAAATTGCAAATAAAAAATGAATAAAATTAGAATTAGCCATATATACTTAAAAAGGATGCATTTTGATATATTTTCCCCCCTTTTAAGTAGTAATTTTTAGAAATGGGAATGATGTTTAATCTACAACTCTACCATTCACATGATTGTGCACATGGAAATAGAATACCTGGATCCTCTCCCGTAACAGTTCATGTGAGAGGAAATTCCCTCCCACATGAACAGTTCATGAGTGGATCTCACCCTAGAATATTACATGTATCTCATAATTTATTATTAGAGTCCACTCTAATATCAATATTAAAAACAAACGTGCAAACAAGTTGATGGCTTTTTGGTGCTATAATAAAATTGGCCACCATTGAAACCAATATACACAACATTCTTAGATCAACGGCAGTGTTGGAGATCGAAGAAACAAGATCATTTGTTGATATCAAAAAATGAGAAGTACGAGCGTGGCAATATTGGTGGTGGTTGCATTTGTGGGCTACATTGGCCACCATGATCAGGTGGCAATGGCGCAACCCAAGTGTGGGTTGCGCGAACCTCTCGGGTTAAACACTCTCCGGAATATATCGTTAACCTGTTTATTTGCACATGACGCGATTGGAGAAGACGAGTTCAATCAAGAAGGAGCTGAGAAAGAGTTTGAAAGAAAATGCTGCACCATATTGAAACCTCTCAACTTAACGTGTGTTTGCTCCCAAACCTCTTTTTATCTGGGTCTTGTTAGGGATGCTCTGAAGTACTCCACCTACTGCAATATTGCTGTCCCAAACAACGGCATATGCAAAGGTAAGTTATCGTATCCCTATTTTTACTTATTTGCTACTCCCAGCTCCATCTATCACAAATGTATTCGTTTGTTTTTTGCACGTAAATTAAGAAATATTATAAAGTGGGTAGTTATATTAGTGGTGAGTGATAGGTCATGTGTACCTTTTTACTAAAAGGAAAAATGGATACTTTAAAATTGAATGGACCAATTAAAATGACAAAATAAATACCTTTGTGGTGAACGGAGGTAATATTTTGCATGACAAACCGAGCATTACTCTTCAAAATAAAGAGAAATACTACTTCATACATGTCAAACTATAATTCTACTAAAAGAAAAGTTATACCCCTCCGTTCGCTTATAAGGCATCCATTTTACTATTTTTGGCGTCCGCTTTAAAGGTATCCATTTCCCCTATTTAGTAAAAAAGTACACAATATGGCCAAACACTTCCCTCTACTACAACTACCCACTTTACATATAATAATACTCCTTAATCTACGTGCAAAAAGTAAATGTATACCTTAGAATCTGACGGAGGGAGTATTAAAAAAATATTAATTTTTGAAAGGGGATGTTTCACAGCGCAAAAACTTGTGTGGTGCAAATGGGATCCCCTATTACACCCCATGTTACATCTAATATTACATGTGGTGGGATGGGGGACAAGTGTCCCATTTCACATACTCAAGTGTGTGTGAAATACGACACTTGTCCCCCATCCCATCACATGTAACATTAGATGTAACATGGGGTGTAATAGGAGATTTGAATTGTGTGTGGTGAGAGAGATAGAAGTAATAACTTCTATAATGAAATATTATAAAAAGTGATAAAGTTAATTCATGAACAATTTATAATATAAATGAGGAGTAGTAACACTTGCGTTAGATCATCTATGTGATAATAGTTTTACGTTTTTTCAAAATTTTATCACTTTTTTTACTATTAAGTATATTATCAATTTTTATTAAAATGTTCACTACTTATCCGTCTCGTGCATGTTTTCCCTAACTTGTCCTTACACATGTATTTGCCAACTTAATTATATCGTGTAATATCTATCTATAAATATATATAAAGCAAAAAGAGACGGAGGGAGTATTGCTCCATAAAAGCCCATCATTATTGGATTCTCTCTTTATTTATATATATATATATATATATATATATATATATATATATATAAATTAGATTAGAAAATCAGGTAACTCAGAATATAATGCTATATTTCCTGACAAATATTATTTGTTGCGTTTTCAGGCCTTCTTTCCAACACTACATGTTTGAAAGATGGAAGCTGTTGATCATCAATTTATTGACCATCTTCTTTTAATATATTATTATGATATATTCATGCCCTAATTAGTATTATATTAAGAGTTTGAATTGTGAGCTTGTTATTCTGTTTGTGTTTCCTACTAAAATATATGAATTTGTTATTGATAATAAGTCGAGACCTGTACTACATGGTAATATTAATAATGCAATTATATTATTTGTGGAAATATACACTCCGTTTTATTTCATTTTTGTTGACTTTTAAGAACTAAACATATTACAAAAGACTTTGTCACCTATAAAGCAGGATTCACGTGAATTCTCTTGCAAAGATGATTATAAGTTTATGACCTTCAATATATGCTATGAACCAAATGATAAGATGCACCATTAACACAAGTGTAAAATACACTATAAATCATAAGAATGAAATACGTCATAAACCACTATTGTAAAATTACAATTATATTTTTAAAATTAACCCTAAATACTCGAAATAAAAATTAAACCCAAGTTCAATGGGGCATAAACTACATAAGTTTTATGGGCAACGATTGCAAGAAATGTTTTGCCATTATAAAATAAATAAACACTTGTATTGAGATTTCTTACCGAATTCATTACGTGAGATGACGAAGAAGTGATAACATTTTATTCAGAAATGATATCTAATTGATGAAAAGTGATAATCGTCCAAATAAACTATTTTGTGCTTTGGGATTTTCCATTTTATAATAAAATTTTGATTGATTTGTGTGCGTTAGTAAATTGTTGGGTGTCCTTAATAATTTAGGATATGGAATATAAGTTTGAGATTTGTGTTAGAAATGTATTTTAATTACTTAATGACTTTTAGAGCTTTTTGGTGCATTTAGTGATGTTTTGAAGGATAATAGCCCTATCCGATCTGGATTCTCTGTTCCATTTTAGAGTAATATCTCATATGTCAGGCCATTGGAAGAATGACACATAGGAGAAAAGTGAAAACTACACCCTAAAATGAAATATGAATTTGAGGGGTCAATGATTGAATTTCCTTCCCCTGATCTTAAGTGTCAACTAGTATATAACGAGTGATACAAAAGATGATACATAAAATAATAAATAATTAATAATAATAATAATAATAATAATAATTTCGAAGTCAACAAAATAGTTATGATAACTCATGGAATTATATATATAATAAGTGCTAAGTTAAATAATTAAGCTTACAAAATACATTAATCATTTAAACATGTAACTGGCATGCACAATATCTTATACTACTCTCTACGTTATTTATAACATGTCTTCAACTGTATAAATGATATAGAGTAGGAAGTATAATCATGGTTCTATATATTTAAAGATAAAGTTTCTTGTGACACGTTATTTAAATGAGATAATTTGTAAGACGTGTTAAAGTATGTTTATTATTTAGATAAAACATGATTAATAGTTATTAAAGTATGTTTTCTAAAATATGATGAATTATGTATCAAAGTATGATTTTAGTGTGTTATAACATGATGTATTATTTACATACTTTAACTACAAATAGGGATGACAACGGAATCCGAAACCAAAGTCAACTGAGCCAACTCCGATCCAATCGAGGCGAGTGTTTTTATTTTTGACCGGGTATGGCTCGGGTTTTGGGGAAACCGAAAAAATAAAAATAAAAACGGGGTAGGGACCGTATTTAAATACCCCGCCCCGATATTATATACTATATATATATATATATATGTATATATATATTTCAATAAAAGTAATAATATGTGTATACTTTGAATTAAACATCTTATGTCTCTTTTAATTAATTTATATGTTTTTTATGTATTTTATATTTTTTTAAAATTACAATTTCATTATTTTTAAAATAATATAATAATTATAATAAATTAAAAAAAGAGATTTCAGTTCGGGTATAGGGATACCCGACACCGATAAGGGTGAGGATGGGGTGCAAAATTAATTCCCGACGGGGTATGGGGTTGGTTCGGGAATGAAAGTTTTCAAACGGTTCGGGGATGGTATGGTTAAAACTCGCCTCATACCCGCCCCGTTGCCAACCCTAACTACAAATAAGCATATTTTATCTATATAATAAGTGTTAAACGACCACCTCATCTAAAAGCTTAAGCTTATAGAGAGTTGAATCGTTTAATACTTAATCAGGTTGCACTCTAACACGCCCCCTCACATGCAGGCGGGTATTTTTGCCTCAAGCCTAGCATGTGGAATTTTTTCATAAATGGGCGGCGGTGAGGTTCGAACCCTGGACCTTTGTTAACCATGAGCTCTGATACCATGTTAAACGACCACCTCATCTATCAGCTTAAGCTTTTAGATGAGGTGGTCGTTTAACATGGCATTAGAGCCCATGGATAACAATGATCCAGGGTTCAAACATCACCGTCACCCATTTATGAGAAAATTCCACATGCTAGGCTTGAGGCAAAATTTTCCCGCCTGCATGTGAGGGGGCGTATTAGAGTGTAACCTGATTAAGTATTAAACTGTTCAACTCTCTACCAGCTTAAGCTTTTAGATGAGGTGGTCGTTTAACAATAAGTATACTTAGTGATGGATCAACCCATCTCACAAATAACCCGTCTCACAAGAGAATTACTCATCTTTTAAATATTTACTTTTCATACGCGTCACTAATTCAATAATAACGTGATAAACCCCAATAAATAATATTTTCATTACAGGACCTGAAAGATATGTAAACTATTAATAAGGAACCTGAAAGATGTTTGCTATCAATTCAGGACCTGAAAGATATGAAACTATCAATACAGGACCTGAAACCATGAAATTTTAATGTATTTTTATCAATTCAGGACCTGAAATTCTATGATTTTAGGTCCTGTATTGATAGTTTCATATCTTTCGGGTCCTGAATTGATAGCAAAAATCTTTCGGGTCCCTAATTGATAGTTTACCTATCTTTTAGGTCCTGTATTGAAAAAACTCCAATTAAATAACACAAGAAATTCAAACCGTGTAACCGAGCATCAGATCTACTGAATGCAGCAGGCTTCAGGGTTTGTCATTTTGAATGCTTCTTTTAAATTCTGTATTTCCACCACCTTTTCCCTAAACTTCTGTTGTTCTTGAATATACAGAAACTTCACTTCAACTTTAAGGTACTCATTTCCGACAGCCTGTTGTTGTATCAGTATCTCTGCTGCTGAAATAGCAGCACTCTCACTACATTCCTCTACTACAACATATCCAAGTGTGTCGATTTCTCCCACTCCATATGGGATCTTCTCCAAATGATTCAGATTACAGAGCTGAAGCTGCTCCAACGCCGGAAAGGAATCCGAGTTATTTGCATTCCACCTTATCAGATCAGCTTTCTGAATTTTCAAGAATCTCAGACATGGGAATGCTCCTTCCAGGCTATCCCATTCGTCTCCGATGACTGCCCGGTTTAGTTTGAGAACTTCGAGACGAGGCAACGAGAGCCCTATTCTGTTCACATCTTCCCAATCAAGACAGTAACAGCGGTCCAAAGACAGCTTCTTGAGTGAAGTTGGGAACAGAGCACTCTGTAGAAAAATAGTCCCTTTTTGGTGGTGTGTGGAAGATGCAGCTCAATGAGTTGAGTTTATGCAAATTGTGGACGTTAAGGATGCACAGTTGTCGAGAAAAATCCTGGTAAATGATGCGAAGTCTTGTGATATTAGGGATTCTCCTGCAGAGTTCCTCTGTTAAGCTCAAGTTCACCGCCCCTGAAAGCGTCTGTAGGTTCGGCAAGACATGATCGTCGTCTTCGCCAGGTGGAGGTTCGGGGAGAAAGAGCATGTTGGTTCGGAGATGCCTAAGATGTCTCATACACCATATTTCAGGTGTTGCATCCATTCTTTCGTAGGTGTATCTGAAGTCCAATGTTTGCAAATTCCATAGCTGGGATAATGAGGAAGGAAGCTGCTTAAGCAATATCCAACTCCCATGTCTGTAAGAAAGACAACGCAAGTTAACATGACCAAAAATGTCTACTAATGAGGAATTAGTGTCGACCAAAGTAAGCACTTGCAACAAATGCAGTTCACTTGGCATTACGTCGTCTGATTTAAACGTACGAGCAAGCGATGTAGACGACAGAGCACCAAATCCTCCGTTTGCTATGATGCGTTGGTGGTGATTTGAACTTCTCACACAAAAGAACTCTTCTTTCTCACCTATCTTCAAACAAACATCTCTTACAAGATAATGTAACTTACAGTATTTCATTTTTCCATTCCACCTCCTCCCATCAACCAAAACAAGATTTCTATCGACCAGATCCTTCAAGTAATCCTCTGCAGCCTCTTCCAAGCTTTGGGATTCCTTCGGTTTCAGAAACCCCTCAGCAACAAGTGTTTTGATAAGCGAAGGGACGTGAATACATTCGTCTTCTCCATAAATCCCCATGTACAGAAAACACGGCTTTAGATGGGCTGGCAAGTGATTGTAGCTTAAGGTCAGTACATTCAAGCAATGTTCATCGTTTCCTGATATCAAAGATGACTTTATATCTCTAGCAAACTTCTTCCAGTGTACTAATGTCCTTGTGGAGTTTCGAAGAAGGCCACCAATCACAATAATCGACAGGGGAAGCCCTTTGCACTCTCTTACAATCTCCTTTCCGATTCCCTCTAATTCCGGTGGGCAACCTTCTTCTTGAAATGCCTCTCTGCAGAACAACTCCCAGCTCTTATCCTCATCAAGAAAATTCATTTCAAAGGATGATGAGCTAAGATAAGTAGCTACATTCCATATCCTAGTAGTAATAACAACTCTACTATTATTACCATTATCTGGAAAAAATAACTTTATGTCATCCCAAACTTCCACACTCTATATATTGGGAATTATAGAGTAATATAGTGTATAGTGTTATCCCACATTGATTGTACATAACCTCTCATACTCTTGTACTGTTGTATATTACTCTCGTACATAATTAATACAATTCATCCTTCCTACATTCTCTACATGGTATAAGAGCATCTTGGCTTATCGCCTCATCAATCGATCCTCCTTTCCTTTTTTTTCGGATCATACTTCCCTTTCTCTCCCTCAAGTCACGCGTCGTGATCCACTATTCTCTCCCATTCCTTTTTTTTCCTTTCTGCTCTCACGCCTACAACCTCCATGGCGGCTGATCCCACTGAAGCCACCACTACGAATCCCGTCACCAGCCTTTTCTCTCCGATCGCCTTCAATGTGGCTTCCCAAGCACCCTTGAAATTGACGTCCACCAACTACGCAGCATGGAGTTTTTAACTCCGTACGCTTCTCATGGGGTATGACCTATTCAAGTTCGTTGATGGATCGTACCCATGCCCTGCTGCCAACCTCACCGTCGCCGGCGCTTCTCAGCCCAATCCAGATCATGCCTATTGGGTTCATCAGGATCAATTGATCCTCAGTGCTCTTGTTGGTTCCATTACACCAACTCTAATTCCATTCATTGCTGCTGCCAGAAACTCTGCCGATGCATGGAAAACCCTATCTTCAATCTATGGGTCAGCCTCCAGAGGGCGCATCTTGGCCCTCAAAAATTGGATTCACAACCCTATCAAAGGGAACAGGTCGATCACAGACTTCTTGCTGGACATCAAGGGCACGGTGGATGAACTTGCTCTTCTCGGCGTCATCACCGACATCGAGGACCTCGTGATAAAAATTTTGAATGGCCTGGAAGACTCCTACAAGGAGTTGGGATCCGCTATACAGGCTCGTGACTCTCCGATATCGTTTGAAGAACTCCACGACAAACTGCTTAGTGCTGAAGCGCAACTTGCCCAGCAGTCTCCCGCTGCTGCCATGCCGTTGAGTGCTTTTCAGGCGGCCTCTCCCACTGCTGCTGCACATCAGACCAGCCGCCGAGGCGGTGGTCGCAGCTCTTGGCGATCCGGTGGTCAGCGAGCGCCGCCCAGCCGCGCACAACCTACTGCACCCCACCAGCCAGCCGCTGCATCTCAGTTCCGGCCGTCTCCAGGCCATGGATACCAGGGAAAATACCAGCTTTGTGGCGTTCAGGGGCACTCCGTGAGGCGTTGCCCGGAGCTGCCCCACTCTTTCCAGCCACCAGATGTTCGTCCATCTCCCGGGCAGGCACGGTTCGTCCTTCCAATGGCGAATTCGGTTGTCTCCAATCCCTCGTCGGGTGACTGGGTGTTGGACTCAGGGGCGTCGCATCATATTACAACGGACCTCTCCAATCTCTCTCTTCATTCTCCCTTTGATGGTCAGGACAATGTCTTTGTTGGTGATGGTACATCTTTGCCTATCACACACACCGGCTCCCTCTCGTTTCCTGACTTGCACACTCTTTCCTTTCCCAACTCTCTTGTTGTGCCAAAAATTTCAAAAAATTTAATTTCTGTTTCACAGCTTTGTCAGCACAATAACGTTTCTGTTGTTTTCTCTTCTACTTCATTTCAGGTGATGGATCGAACGAGTGGGGACGTCCTGCTGGAGGGCCCAAGAGTTAGTGGATTGTACCTTTGGCCATCCCCTACTCTGTCATCTCTTTTAGCGTCACATGCTCTCGTTTCATCTACAGCCCAAGTCCGTCTGTGGCACTCTCGTTTAGGTCACCCCGCCCCCAAAATACTTCACCATGTTTTAAACAGTAATAATTTACTCTTTTCACACACCTCTGATTTTAGTTGTGATGCGTGCAAGACTATGAAGTCTCATAAACTGCCCTTTGGTGAATCTACTTTACATGCTACTTCCCCACTTGAATTACTGTTCTCTGATGTTTGGAGTTCTCCTATTATCTCCTCTGATGGCTACAAGTACTATGTTATCTTTGTTGATCACTTCACCAAATATGTGTGGCTTTATCCGTTGAAACGCAAATCCGATGTGTTATCCACCTTCATTGCCTTTAAATCTTTAGTTGAAAACCAATTGCAATGTCGTATCCGCACCCTCTATACAGACAATGGTGGTGAGTTTATCGCACTACGTTCTTTTCTTACCTCTCATGGCATTACACACCTCACTAGCCCACCTCATACTCCGAAACACAATGGAGCTGCTGAAAGGCGACATCACCACATTGTCGATACTGCACTGACTCTGTTAAAATTGTCTTCGGTTCCTCTTCACTTTTGGCCCTATGCTGTTTCTGCAGCCACCTTCCTCATTAATCGTCTTCCCAAAGACAACCTTCGCATGTTATCCTCCTTTGAAAAACTGTTTCACCAAAAACCACACATCACCAAACTTCGTGTCTTCGGCTGTCTTTGTTACCCGTGGCTTCGCCCATACACACCGCATAAACTTTCACCCCGCTCAAAACCCTGTGTCTTTTTGGCTATTCCCTCACACAAAGTGCATATCTTTGCCTTGATTATGACACCAACAAGGTGTTCGTGTCCCGACATGTGGACTTTGTTGAGCATGTCTTTCCTTTCTCTAACCTTCTCAATCCCCCCCTTCACCCTCTGCCCCATCCGACTTCTCTGTCACTATCCCACCACCATTATACCACATCACACCTACTGCCACACTCTCTCCACCACCCAGTCCCACACTCTTGCCTCCTCAGCAGGATTTTCCACTCCCGCCTCCACCATCACCTGCTCCGCCTCAACATCCTATGGTTGCTTGATCCAGAAACAACATCTTCAAACCTAATCCCATGTACTGTCTTACTTCTAACACTTACACTGATATTGAACCCACTAGTGTCTCTCAGGCTCTGTCTACTCCGTGTTGGCGTGATGCGATGTCCTCTGAATTCAATGCCCTGCAAAAGAATGGTACATGGGATCTTGTTCCGTCTTCCTTGGCTCAGAACATTGTTGGTTGCAAATGGTGTTCCGGATCAAACGACGACCGGATGGCTCTATAGAAAAATACAAAGCACGCCTTGTGGCTAAGGGTTTTCATCAGCGACCCGGCATTGACTTCACTGACACTTTCAGCCCTGTTGTGAAGTCTGCCACCATCCGGATTTTTCTGAATATTGCCGTCACTCGGCAGTGGCCCCTTCTTCAGTTTGATGTGAATAATGCCTTTCTTCATGGCACTCTGTCTACTGATATTTATATGCAGCAGCCGCCGGGCTTCATCGCTGCTGATCACCCTGATTTTGTTTATAAGCTCAGAAAATCCATCTATGGTCTGAAGCAGGCTCCGCGGATCTGGTATACTGCTCTTCGGAGCTTTCTTGTCTCATTTGGATTCATTTGCACGAAGTCAGATGAGTCACTCTTTGTCTATCACCACAAAGATGTTCTGGCATATTTCTTGGTGTATGTGGATGATCTAGTTCTCACAGGGAACAACATGGGTTTTCTGTCGCATTTTGAGAATGCTTTGGCCTCTCAGTTCTCGGTTAAGAAGCTGAGTGATCTGTCCTACTTCTTAGGGATTGAGGTATCACGTTCAAAGGACGGCTGCCGCTTGTCTCAGCAAACGTACATCACTAATCTTCTTTCTAGTTTGAACATGTTGAATTCAAAACCAGTAGCTACTCCTTTCGTTGTGGGATCCATACTCTCTCGTGTTGATGGGTCTGACTCGTTTGATGCTACACAGTTTCGCAGGGTCCTTGGTCGTCTCCAATATCTTCTCCTTACACGACCGGACATTGCCTATGCGGTCAATAAATTGTCCCAGTACATGCATGCGCCCACAACCACACACTGGGGTGCCGTGAAATGCCTTCTTCGGTACTTAAATGGTACTCGGGATCATTCTTTGCTTCTTCGGAGTTCTTCAACTTTGTCTCTCTACTGCTTTGCTGATGCGGATTGGGGCGGTGACTGTGATGATTGGTCTTCTACGGAGGCATATGTAGTATTTCTTGGGTGCAATCCTATCTCCTGGAGGTCTCGCAAGCAACGAACGATTGCCCGGTCTTCCACTGAGGCTGAGTATAGGTCCATCGCTTCTGCTGCAGCGGAGGTTCAGTGGACTCGCTCCATTCTGCGCGAACTCTGTCTTCCAGCTCTTTCCACGGTTCCAGCTGTTTATTGTGACAACATCAGTGCCACTTACTTATGCTCGAATCATGTGTTTCACTCACGGATGAAACACATAGCGATTGATTATCACTTTGTTCGAGATCTTGTTCAGTCCTCCCAATTACGTGTTGCCCATGTGTCCTCATCTGATCAACTAGCTGACGCTCTCACGAAACCACTGGCTCGACCTCAGCTCACTCTTCTTATGTCCAAGATTGGCGTGGTTGTTCCCCCGCCATCTTGAGGGGGCGTATTGGGAATTATAGAGTAATATAGTGTATAGTGTTATCCCACATTGATTGTACATAACCTCTCATACTCTTGTACTGTTGTATATTACTCTCGTACATAATTAATACAATTCATCCTTCCTACATTCTCTACACTATATGTCATCTAAAACTATTAAAAACCTTCTACCCCACAAAGTTTTATACAACTTACCTCCGATTTGATGGATTTCAAAAGACCCTTTTTTGGTTTCTTCTTTTGTGCTAGATAGAAGTTGGGATAAAACATTTCCAACATTGTAATCTTGAGATATTGTGACCCAAGCAAGAATGTCAAATCTTTCTTCCACACATTTGTTGTTATAAACATTTCGAGCCAAAGTAGTCTTACCTATTCCACCCATGCCTACAATGGGTACAAT
The DNA here is from genome assembly GCA_023678885.1 of Pogostemon cablin. NCBI lineage: Eukaryota > Viridiplantae > Streptophyta > Magnoliopsida > Lamiales > Lamiaceae > Pogostemon > Pogostemon cablin. Next base: position 5,750,738 of record CM042973.1, read on the forward strand.
TTCAAGATTGGATTTGTTTTCGAAGAGCTTCTCCATGAACTGATGCAACACTTGATCAAACCCCACCATTACATCAATTGAAGTGGTAAGAGGTTTAGGTGAAGTAATGGATGAGGGTTGCAGATGTTTAAACTCCTCTGTGTTTTTGAACTCCATAGCCTTCTTCTTGACAGCATTCATGTCCTGTATCAGTCTCTCCGGATTGAGCAAACATGTTTCTCCTGCAAGAATTTGGTGGACAACATGAGATTCTATTACATCTTCAGCTGCATGAGCTGCAGATGCAATTAGCCTCTCCAAATCTTCTTCTTGTTTGCTTCCTCCATGAGGATTATAACTCTCCACAAAATCAATCAAGAAACAGAGGATTTGGTGCAGTGGTTGAAGCTGTTGGTTGTCAAGAAAAGAGGTGTGATTCTGGATGTGATCTATTGTAGTCATCAGTGAGACTACAGCTGCATAAGCTGACATCTCTGGAAGGAAGGATTCTTGTTAGAAAGCATAAGTGTTTGCTGAGAAGATTCAGACAGGATTGAGTGATAATTTGGTGGTGAGATGGTAAAAACAAGCAGAAATGCACCTGATGACAATTATTATCCCCAGCAACCCTCAATTACTGAAAATTTGTCAACAAGTTGACAATTTGTTTGAATAATCTGGTAGTAACAACTCAAATGCACCTTTCACTATCCCATAATGACATATTAAATCATTTTACCATTTTATATATAAATCTCTTCCCAAATTAGTATTTGTTTTTTCTTTTTGTATTTAATATTTGTCTTTACCTCATTGTTTTTAGGAACACTCTCCAAACCACTACAACAAAGTATAATTATAGAAGTCAGCATCAAAATAATTGATCAACTACATCTTTTTCGTACTTGAGAGGTATGTTTTTCTTGTTCCTTTAACCCTAGGATCGAAAGATTATTGGTTAATTTGTAATTGGTAATAACTTTGTTGTGGGAATTCCATGTTAAAATTTTGAATTTGGTTTGGGAATTTTATCAAACCTTTGGTAGGCATTTTGATTTGTTCTTGAATTGAACTATACGCTTAGTGTGTGAAGAATTCTTGCTAGATTTGAATTCCTTGATTAATATTCGAACATGTGAATACTTGTGAAGTGTTGGTTTAGGGTTGACATGCTAGATTTGTGAATTTTGTGTTATGGATTGGAATATTGGCATGTTGAACTAGTGTTGGGATAGAGAAGAATTATTGATACTTGTGAATTGAACTCTTGCAATCTTGTTAATCATGGGTATATTGAATGATTCTACTAAGTTTGGAAAGCATGAGAATGGAAATTAAAGGGTGTATAATGAATGATAGAATGTTAATTTTTGTTTTAAGATAGCATGTTGAATGTGTGTTTGGGAAATTGAGATAAAGAACATATTGTAACTAGTAAACCTTTTTTTTAAGTCTTGCATTTGTGATCAGACGTCTCAAGCAAGAATATTATAAAGTTACGAATATTATAAAGCAAAAATAATATCAGATTGATGAGAAACGATAATCATTCAAATAAACTACTTCATTTCATGTCATAAATAGATAAAAATAAAAATTACTAATATTTTTAATAAAAAATAATAACTGATGAGTGTGAAAGTTTGCATATTTTAGTGTTCAATTTAGCATTGTTATGTGAAATTTATGTTCGTACATCATATGGTTAGTTTTCATATGCTTGAATTAGATATACGCGTGAGGTGTTATTGGGTGTTTTTAGGTGAAAAACGAAAGTAAAAAAAAGAAAAATAAAAAATCAGGATCGAAACCGGGTGAAAGAGGACATCATATAGCATGACGACTTATGCTGCCAACTCAGCACACTCATATCACTATGGCATGAGTCGTTCCACCTTCAAATGGAAGAATTTTTGTGAGTTCTTTATATGGTTGGAAAGCCACGAAAGAGATGATCGTTTTGGCGCAAGAGTCTCCTCAATCAGAATTCGGATGAAGAAGCTATGGTCGAAATGGTGATCTCGCGCAAGCTGCCGCATAAATGGCACGAGTTGCCTACTTCATGCAGCACGACATGGCCGCCACAACCCGTGCCACTTCCCAGCGGCCCAATTTTAGGCCCAACGCTTGTTTTGACGTGAAAAATCTCTCCAAGTCTTATGAGCCATCAACTCTAAAAGGAGCACCTGGGGGATCCAGAAATAACTCTCCAATTCCACAACACTTCTGCTCCTCAACTCAAAGTTCTTTCTTCATAAAAGAACAAACATGCAAACAGCTCATTCATTTCTTGTGCTATAAATAAAGATGGGCACCATTGACACAGAGATGAATTGCAGAAGAAACAGGTAGGGCAGATTTTGTTGGTGTAAGAGATGATGAGAGTTACCGGTGTCGTTATAGCATTGGCGGCGGTAGTCGCAACATTGCATGAGGCGGCGGTTGTCGCAACACTGCAACATCAATAAATATATATATATATATATATATATATATATATATATATATATATATATATATATATATATATATACACACGAGTACAGATTCCCGCGTAATACGCGGATAAATTATTATAACCAATCAAAAAATATAATTAAAGGTGGTATTTAATTTATAGATACACATAATTTAAAAATATTCATGAATAATAATAATAATAATAATAATAATAATAAATAAATAAAAGTAGTATTCTAACTAATAAAAATAATGATTAAGGTGGTATTTAATTTGAAGATAAACATGAATAGCCTTAAAGAATTAATATGCATGATTTATGTATATTAATTAATATTTGCTCTATTTATATAGTTTTTTTAAGATATATATATATATATATATATATATATATATATATATATATATATATGATTTTATTGATTGGTTTAATTATCTATTTGTAATCAAGAAAGAATAAAAATAAAAAATAAATTATTAGTTGGATATATTTTTATTAATTGACTTAATTATCTATTTTCAATAAAAAAATATGATTAAAGGTGATATTTAATTTGAAGATGTACATGATTAATACTATTAATAAGTTGGATATATTTTATTGATTATTTATTCCTTAACAAATCAAAAAAATATGATTAAAGGTGATTTTAATTTATAGATATATACTCCTATGATTTAAAGATATATACATAAATAATAATGATAATAATAATAATAATAAATAAAAGTAGAAAGATTATATATGTAATATTAAAATAAAAAATAAACGAAATTTAATCACATTGCGACACCTCATACTTTTAAAAAGTTACATATAGCAGCGTATTCGTAATTAGTATATATATATATATATATTTATTTAAAGAAATAGAGAAAATTGTATTTTTTATGTGGAGAAGATTAATTACAATAATGATGTTAGTATCAAATTAATCCCAAAAAATTGTATTCTATTTAGATTTTTGGATGAATATGGGGGCAATACTCGTCTGTGACAGTGTTATGGCAGAAATCATTTTACATTTTTTAATTAATTACCAATTTTTATTGAAAATTTATCACTTTTCTTTAAGAAAATTGTCACTTATTATTCATACATACTAGCTCATTAAATAATTTATTGCACCATTATAATTTTTTTTAAAATTTGGTATATCACTTTACGTTAATACTTTTTGTACAAAATCATTTGTCACATAGATTTTGTGAGTTAAGTAGAATATAATGCTATATTTCCTAAAAATATTATTTGTTGCATTTTCAGGCCTTCCCAATAGGAAAATATCAATTTTGGTTCTTTAAAATATGTCAAATTCAACTTTAGTCCTGAAGTTTGATAATTTCTCAAAAGTGGTCACCCGATGTCCGCTTTTGGTCCACTTTTTGTCCTTTTTGTCCACTTTTGGTCCTCTAGGATAGACCAAATAAGAACTAAAAGTTGACAAAAAGGACCAAAAAGACCAAAAGCGGATATCAAAGGATCACTTTTGAGAAATTACCAAATTTGAGGACTAAAGTTGGATTTTGCATTTTTTAGAGGACCAAAATTGATATTATCCCTCTTCCCAACTGATTTGTGCTCAAATGAGAGGAAGATGTTGACCATCAATTTATTGAGAATCTGCTTTCAATATATGCTCATATTCATGTACTAAATAATAATTATATTAAGAGTTTGAATCGGCTAGATTCTTGTTATTACTCATCTTCCGTTGGATCAAAATCTCTGGGTAAGTTTTGATACAAACTTGTTATTGTGAATAAGTCAGATTTATAATTGCAAATGATAATAATGAAATTATTTATGCTAAGTTACGTACGCTCAATCATTTTATCTGTACCAAGTTACACTCCATTCATTTCGTTTTATTCTTCCATTCTCAGGAAGCTTTCAAAATTTGGGATGATTTTGAAAAAGATTCAGGAGTTAATTATTTGGAACGATTTTGAAAATTTTTCAGGAGTTATGGGACAATTTACAATGTAACATTAATTTTGGGACGAAATCTAAATTTTGAGATAGCTACTAGATTAACCTGAAAATTTTAAGTAATTTGGGACGAAATTAAATTTGACAAAAGTTATGCAATAGAAAGTGAATTTAACTCATATATAAGTGATAAATTAAGTTATGCATATTAGGTAAGGTTGACATTTTTGAAAATATAATGTATTGTAAGGATATTTGTTTTGAAATTTTATTAAAATTCTGTATTTCCGCACCTTTTCCCTGAAATTCTCTTGTTCCTGAATATTCAGAAACTTGGGTTTAATTGTGTTCCGGCACCTTTTCTAAATTTATTACAATGAATAAATTGAGTTAAATTTCTAAGGTAATTTTGTGAAATTGGGCAGTTTGACAAATATCATTAAAAGTTGGGTAAAATATTTTTTTGCAATGACTATTACCTCTAAATATTGTTACACCCCATATTCATTTACCCAAATCATAATAAAATGAACTAAAATTGTTCAAATCACCTCTAAAATTGTACCGAGGCTGGGAGAGGCTGTAGTTGTTATAGTAACAAAACATTGAGTGTGTTGATTCACATCGAGGGCATTTTAGTGCTTGTTCGTGTTGTGGTCTGAGTCTTCTTTCAATCAAGGGTCTGCTGCATGTCAGCATTTCGTCTCCGGTGGGTGTTACCATCGGAGACGAAGAGTCCATCCCCGTACCCTCCTCAGAGATCGTACCCTAATTATTGAGAAATTAGTCACGTCACCATAATTGACTATACTCATATGATTAATTTTGATCCATGTGTGTCACATTTAGGACTAAGAGAGAAACACCACACTATAGAAAATAGTGTGGAATTTGTGACAAGAAATCAAATATCAAAATTGGTTCTGTAAGTATAGTCTTTTCCAACTTCAGTCTTTTTTTTTATTGCATTTCTCACTTTTGGTCCTCCGGCGTCTGTTTTTAGTCCTTTTGGTCCAAATATGCGTGAATTGCACGCGCTCAAATTTGGTTCTGTAAGTATGAACCGTTCTAACTTCAGTCCTTTTTTTATTGCAATTTTCACTTTTGGTCCTCCGTTGTCATATTTTAGTCATTTTTTGTCCAAATTTAATTATTTTTTGCCGAAATTTTAAAAAACTCGTCGGAAATCATGCGTGAGTTCCATTAATTTTCCCACTTTCCATTTCTCTCTTCATTTCTCTTTTTTCTTTTTAAATTAAATTACAAAGTTTACGTATTTATTACTTATTCACTTGAAAAAGGATTTGAGCAAATTTTTACATTAAATTGTTCTAATTAAAATGAAAATTTCACATATAAAATTATATCCGATTGTCGTTAAAAGAAATATTACAAAAATATTGATAAAAAATGAATTTGACCCATGGACCAATCCACTTTTCATTTTTCTCTTAATTTATCTTTTTTCTTTTTAAATTAAATTACAAACTTAACATACTTATTACTTATTCACTCATAATTGGATTTGAGCAAAATTTTATATTAAATTGATCAAATTAAAATAAAATTTTTGAATATAAAATTAGATCTGATGGTCGTCAAAAGAAATATTACAAAAATATTGATAAAAAAATAGATTTGACCCATAGACCAATTCCAACTAAATCAGTCCATTCAATAAAACTCAATAAAAGATTCAATCCTCTTGAAAATTTACGTGTACATCTTAAGAAGCTTGAAAATTATATATCAAGGCTCTAGAAACTTTATTGAAAAGATTAATAAATAAATAAATAAATAAAACAACATTTATATTATTATGTATAAAAAATTAAAGCCAAATTTGTAACACAAAATTAAATAAATAAATAATCTAGAACATGTATATTATTTAATTAATTGTTAATCCCAAAATAATATTATTCCCCACCTGATTCATAACAAATGTAATGTGAAATTGTATTTTTACCTAAATATTATAGCTTTTGGTATTTTAATTAATCGTATCATATACAGATGAAGCAAATGAGTATTTTATTAATTTAGTAATTTTAAGTTTAATAAATATAAATTACAATTTTGAAACATTCTGTTTTTTCCGCCGCAAATATTAAAGGTTTCTTAAATCGTGAGCATGGGAATTTTGAGCACGTTCAACTTACGCATGATTTCCGACAAGTTTTTTAAAATTTCGGCAAAAATAATTAAATTTTGACAAAAAATGACTAAAATAGGATAACGGAGGACCAAAGTAAAAATTGTAATAAAAAAGGACTGAAGTTGGAACGATCTATACTTACAGGACCAAATTTGAGCTCGTGCAACTCACGCATAATTTTTCCAACGAGTTTTTTGAATTTCCGGCGAAAAATGACTAAATTTGGACCAAAAGGACCAAAAATGGACGCCGGAGGACCAAAAGTGAGAAATCCAATAAATAAAGGACTAAAATTGAAAAATGTCATACTTACTGGATATTTACTCATCAATTAACTAGAGTGGTTTGACTTTGATATCACATATGAATAAAAAGATGATGATAGAGTATGCATGCATTCCATTTATAATGTAGTTACCTGCAACCAGTCTGATGAATCCATGCAAACTTTCAGAGAGGTAATGCCCATCTACTATATTCCCAATTGAGTACTAAAATCAAGAATTTTGAAACCCTTTTCCCTACTTCACACACACGTCTTGTGAGTTTAAACCACTACAAGAAAATATAATTATAGAAATCAGCATCTAACTAATTGATCAACTACATCTTTTCGTACTTGAGAGAGATGTTTTTCTTGTTCCTATTAACTATAAGTACTCTTCGTATATGGTATTTTTCTATAAAAGTTCCTATGGTTTGTCTAAAAAAAAAATAAAAAAACCAGCAAGATGTACGAGACTTCTCCGTGTACCCTATTATACAAGTTTTTTTGCAACCAGCTAAATTGGTATGACTGAATGGAATTCGGATGGAATGAAATCAACTTATGAATGAAATAGAGATGAGAAAGAAATAATTGAAAAGATTAATTATCATGATTGGTATGGTTTAGATTCAACTCAAGTAATAGAATACACCTTTAACTAATTTCAATCTCATTAATATACTAATTTCAATCTCATTAATATATTTTTATAATATTAAATTTAAGTTATAAATTATATAAATAATTTTAAATTAATTAAAACCTATTGAAAATCATATTTTTATATTAAAATTAAACTTAAAATTTATATTATTAATAATTAAAAACTTATTAAATTATATATAAAAATAAAAATAAAAATAATATTTAATATATTTATATTCAATTTAAAAATATATTATATATATATAATTTATAAACTTTTATATTCAGTAATTATTGAAAATTTTATTAAAATTTAAAAGAATTAAAATATAAATAAAAATTTTATTTAATTAATTTTTTACGGAAATGAATAACAAAATATACTCCCTTGGTCCCAGACTATAAGGACCATTTTTCCATTTTGGTCGTCCCACCCAAAAAGTCTAATTTTCTTTTTTAGACACATGTGACCCACACATCCCCTCTAATACAACTAAAATATGGGACCTACACTCCCACTAATACAACTACACACTACACATTAAATAATAATACTCCTTAATTTATGTGCAAAAAAGCGAATGACCCTCTTACGCAGGGACGGAGGGAGTATGATTTTTTATTGAAATTTTTCGTGAGTTAATAATTTTTTTTTCTGATAATTTGTGATTAAAATATTTAATATTACATGTTAAAGAAGAAAAAATATAATTAATTATAATTCTTTTTATAATCATATAAATAAAGACGTGGAATATATATATATATATATATAAATTTGATTCTAAGCACATGAGAATACCCAATGCCATGGGAGATGGAGAAATTACTATTCCTTATTTTAAGGAATGGTGATTCCAAATAGAATTGAATTTCCATTCCCATTATCCATATCAATCATAGGATTAAGAAATAAGGAATGATAATTCAATTCCTACTTGATTCTAACCTACCAATCACCCCCTAATCTGTACAGACCAGTTAGCTGCAATACTTTCCCTGAGTGACAACCTTTTAGTGATTGTAAAGGCCAAACTTTAACCAAAATAGCCCACTTTATCAAAAGAATTTCAGAAATATCTTATATACTTGGCCCATTTGCAGCCCAACAGCCCACGAGGATAGGGTTGTCAATGGATCGGGCCGGGACTGGTAATTGAGTACTCGAACCTGAACCTATTCTTTTGTTGCGGGTTATGGCCGTCCCGAGACCCATATCGGCCGGGGCGAGTCCGACCCATTGTTGGCTCATTTTGATTTTTTATTTTATTTTAAATATTTATATTTATTATAAATAATGTGTAAAGGCCCAACTTTAACCAAAATAGCCCACTTTATCAAAAGAATTTCAAAAATATCTTATATACTTGGCCCATTTGCAGCCCAACAGCCCACGAGGATAGGGTTGTCAATGGGTCGGGCCAGGCCGGGTAATTGAGTACTCGAACCTGAACCCATTCTTTTGTTGCGGGTCCGGATCGCTCGTGACCCGTATGGGCCGGGGCGGGTCCAATCTATTGTTGGCCCATTTTGATTTTTTATTTTATTTTAAATATTTATATCTATTATAAATAATGTGTAATATATATTATTTCATTTAATTAGATAAATAGAAATGTCACAGTATTTTATATTTAATTAATCAATTAAGTATAAATAATGAATAATTCATCAGAAATTCGGGGGAAGCTTGATTATTCAAAGAAACAAGGGGATGAGTTAGGAATTGGAGCTTCTCCGTAAAATTCCCATATTTTGACATTTTCATGGTATAACAATTGTTGTTTTTACAATTTAATGTATAGACTACCTTCTTAATTTTTGAAATTTGATTTCCAGTCGTGTTTTCAATATCAAAATCAAAACATCGAATTTATTTGAATCTTTCCAATGAGCTTTGACTACCGTGCCTCCACCGTCAGTCGATTACGCCCGCTGCTGACGTTTCACTGCTGCTCTCGGGTTTGTTCTCATTCTTTTTTTTTTTTTTTTTACTCCTACATATATGAAGTCGTTGTGAGCCTTGATCTTATGTTCACTAATAATGACTTTTTTACTTGCAGTAACTGTATTTTTTGGGTATTGTGGGATGTCATATGGGAGTATGAATTAATAGTACAATCTAGTACCTTAGTTCAGAAAATTAAAAGACTTAACTGATGGTAGTGCTTGGTTTGCAAAAGTTCTGAACTTTCTTCAGTTCATAGGATTTCCCGTGAATAGTAATCTGAAATGAAAGAGAAAATCCGGAATGGTAAAATGGAATAGTGTTGTTTCTTGGAGAAACAAAAGTTGCTGAAACTAGACTAGTGTTAGCAAGGACATCCGACTGCATGTTGTCATTTGTCTGGAGTCGATGGAGGCAGATTTTTTTATGTCTGGATACTGATAGGACTTATATATTCTCCTGACTGGATCTTATAGTTCAGCCTTTGTCGCATCCATTCCTTGATTTCCTATTTTGTTACTTATTATTCTTTGTCACCCTCTATTATTTTGCCTCATCCCTCTCCTTTGCAAGATTCATAGATACTCCTATATATTTTTGTTAAGTCTTACCTAAGATATGGAAATTTACAACGTAGTTACTATCTTTCTTTCACATGAATGTAACTAAAATGGTCAGAATATTTATTTTGATGCAGTAATATTGTTTCTTTGCCAAGTGCCTGGGAACCTTATGAAATTGATAATATCTCATGAAATTTTGAAGCTACGAGTAAGACAGTACATAGTTGGTTCATCAAATTGATTACACTGCTTAATGCTGTATTGTATTTTGAGTTTTTAGCAGTAATTAATAAGCAAAGTTATAGTTCAAAGTTGAATTCACTTGTGATATTTGCTTGGCGGACAGTGTTCATGAGATGGTTTGATTTGAATTAAGCTTGTCCATTGTCCTTAAATACTGCTGACTTTACGATTCCTGCATGGCATGTTTTTCAAGACAGGTTGGTGCCCTATGATATAGTGAAGAAGTTAATACTATAAATGAAAATATATATATGAGCCATAGGAAGGGAAAAAAAGGATTCCCCTAGGATGATTCCCGTCATCCTAAGATGCCAATGAAAGACACGGAGAATAATTATCCAGTGATCCCTCCCTTCTCCTCTACACACTTATTTATAATCCTTAGGAAAGAACATAGTTATTGCCTCACTATTCTCCCTCAAATTAGCTCTTACTAGTCCACCAGATTGGTGATTAGCATGATTGCATTTGCGGCTGAGCCCTTTAATTGGCTCTATCACCTCACAACATCTTACTTTAATATGCACGATATGACGTCTGTAACTGCTAGTGTATGGGGGACCTAGTAGCATGTTTTCTAATCAAAGTTATATGTTGCAGTTGTCTAGGAGGAAATTTGTGGAACTCAACCTTGTGCAATTAGCTCATTTTTTGAAATTCTGATTGAGAAGACGTCTGTGGTGGTTAGTAATTCCTCAATTTGTGAAAGTTCTTCATTGCATACATTATTGAGCTGAGGTGAAAATTTGATTGAATGAACCACTGTTTCATAGTTCAACTGCAATGTCTATGTTCAATTTTTTCATCAAATTATTTTTCTTGTTCCTTTTGTTTCTAGACAGGATGTTTTATTTATAAATTATGTGCTGTATAATTAATCCAGTTAGCTGGCATTGTTGCCGTTACATTATTCGGAGAGCTAACGATTTCATCTTGGATGACCTGTTAGTCTTTTTGATCTATGTGAGGATGACTAGTGCCTCGAATGCAATTATTCATTTTTCTGTGATATCTTTTAACTTTTATGTGTTTTAAAAACTCAGTTTATATTGTTAAAGCTAGTTTATCTAATCAAGTTTTTGTCTTGACTGTAGTGTTGGAAAACTGTTGTTCAAGGCACTACACCATTATTTATAGGTGACAACATAATATTATCAGCTGATTTTTCTTTTTTTGGCTTCGGAATAAGATTGAATCTCATTGTGTTTTCTATTATCATAATTTAGATGGCAAACAATTCTCCACAACGAGCTGTCCGCCTGCCGCCACCGCCACCGCCACTGCACTATCGCCATGGCAGTAACGGTGGACTGAAGGCTGATGCGTCTACTCCAATGACAGATAAAGAAGAAGAAAAACAAAATACGGAGGTATATCCTTTGTCTGAAGTCGAACTCATAAAATTGGCTTACCTTTAGGGAGCTCTTTCCAGATTTTCCAGAAACTTTATAGCCATTATACTAATCTCACTTTATTCTCAACCATTTATGAGCGTTTATATGAACTGGTTAAATTCACATTCTTTGTATGTTATATTTTAATATGTTGATATGTTGTAATTAAATGATCGAAGTTTAGTGATTCTTAAAAATGTATTTGAGGAGAAATAATTAATTTACTCATTTTAAACAAAAAAAAACTTTTCTAATATTTTGTAATATATAAATCTAAGTTTAGTAATTAACATTCACAATGATTGAAGACTATTCTCTTAAATTGAATAAAATGTGTTAAGAATATTTGATTATACAAACGTTGGTACTGATGGTGGTGGTATTTTATCACACACTCATATTTATAACTGAATGAATATTTAAGTAATGTGCTAATTTTTACTGATGTAGTATAAATTATTTAAGGAATTATTATTATTAGATACACATTTTCATACTATATATACTAACAAATACATTCATAATTTTTAAAATCAAGAAATGGTATAAATTAATTAATATGCCTAATATACCCCTAACATCTTAATTTCATGTATGCTTTTTATTTGTTCCTCCTCATTCCTGTCTTTCTGTTTCTTTACCCTCAATCCTCTCTTCTCCTTCAGTGTTAGAAAAACAGAGGTAAGCTTATATCAGATTGTACAAGTAGTAAAGCTCAAAGCATAAACTAGTTCATTATTGAAATGCAGATGGTGGGTGTGAACAGCAGAAATCGGCCATTTTATTTTAGAAGATGCGAAAGGATTGTGGCAACAAGCATAATGTCTGTGCCCAATGGTGTGTTGTTCGCAATATTTTCACGCCTCCCAGCTCACTGTATTTATGATCAGGCAAGGCTTGTATGCCGGAAGTGGTACTCTATGGTCCGCTCCCAAGCTTTCATAAATGAACATCTTCAACACAGTAGGTACGGCCTTTTGTTAAATATCAGATTTCGACCTGTCTTTTTTGTTAAGCCTTCAGCAGAAGGAAAGGTCGAGACACATGAGTACCCTTTCGAAATCAAATCCAACTTCACTGCAAGTTTTAATGGTTTGTTACTAGAGTACCTTTTGGGAACACGTGGCTTTTGTAATGTAAATCCTGCAACAAGGCAACGATTCATCCTCCCTTCATTTTTCGAAAAGTGTATAACAGCTAGTTGCTCTGGCTTAGCTTACGCAGCGGCTTCCATGGAGTTTAAAGCAGCTCTTCCACATATTATCAACCGTGGAGGCTCTGATGAGTCATGGTCATTAGAGTTTTACATATTAAGAATTGGAGTTGACGAGTGCTGGAGGAATGTTCAAATAAGTCACTTGCATGTGTCAGTTTTTTTGAGTGAAATCAGAAGTGCTCCGCTTATCACTGATGGTTTTATGCATTGGCCTGCTGGCAATCATGTGTTGAGTTTGAACGTGGAGACTGAAGTTATTTCAATGATTCCAATTCCAGAGGAGGCGAGTACTCAAATTAGAAATGAATATAAGCAATGTCTATCGACAGGAAGGTGTCTATGCTTGTTGTGGAAGCTTTGGGAGTTGAATGCAGAAACCGGAGAATGGAGAAAGATGAGTAACATGGACTTGAGAGACAAACAGGGGGTATTGGAACGTATTCTGGGCGTGGATAGTCTTTCGTTGAGAGTTGTTGGTTGGTTAGACTACCCAGAGTTCATACAACCTTCGTTCACATGAAATTGAATCATATCAAAATCCACAAGAGTAGCTTGTTATGGTCTGGCGAATCATAAATCTCATTTAATATCCAGGTTTTGGTACATTAGTGATGTCCTAGAAAATTTAGTGGTATTGAAAAGATGTTAAGTATTTATGAAGTCTATGGGTACCTACTAATTAAAGTGTTTTATGGAGTTGGGAATTAGAATCATTGTTGTTTTCAGAGATATACGTACTGTCATAAAAGACTTTCTTATGTGCTTAAATTTCAGTTCATGTTTTCTCGTGTTACTTCACATTCATGTCTTCTCCTCTCTTCTTATTTTCAATCTCATAATCAACTTGTTACTACATCTCTTTAAGAATATAGTATAATATAATTTAGAGAATTATGAAATTAAACTGATCACCATCTCAAGAGATGAACTTAAGTGAGAATGGATTCAGAAGTTGATAAATCAAGTCTAGATCCAGAAACTTTTCACATATTATCTTTGTGAGGAGTGATATCATCTGATCAATTCTCTGTTTCAGAATCAATCTCAGAACTGCAACTCTTTTCCATTGTTGAACGGAGTTCATCACGGAGACTTTCTTGTCCTTGTGGAAGCTCTCTTCTTTTTCTCAGCTGCTGGAGCTCCGCTGCTACTTCTTTCATACTTGGTCTCTTACCACCTCTTTCTCTAAGACATCTCTTGACAAGTTTGGCAACTGCCACAACTTCATCCTTGTCGCCTTCGTCCGCCACTACTTTCTCCACAATATCAAACAAACGGCTCTCATTCAATGCTGATTGAAAGCTGTGCGCCAGCCCCATCACCATTTCGTCTTTGACCGAAGACACTGCCTTTTGTCCTGTAAGGATTTCGGCAAGAACAACCCCGAATGCATAAATGTCGCTCCTGTCGTTTAGCTGTCCTGATCGGAAGTACTCAGGATCCAAGTAACCAAACGTGCCTCCCACCAACGTTGTTAAGTGAGACTTATCTAAGGATACTGATCTCGAGAGTCCAAAGTCGAACACTATGGCCTTAAATTTCTCATCTAACAGTATATTGCTCGACTTGATGTCTCTGTGAATTATTGCTGTTGAGGCGTATGAGTGCAGGTAGGCCAGTGCCTCCGCCACTTCTGCAGCAATTCGTACACGATCCTCCCAAGATATTGTGGCGGCATTTAGCTCGTCGTGGATATGGTGCGAGAGTGTCCCGTTTGATACGTATTCGTACACGAGCAATGGAGATGCAGCCTCCAGACAACAACCTAACAGTTTGACAATGTGCCTATGGTTTATTTGAGACAAGATGAAAACCTCATTTATGAAGTGGCTAACTTGACTCTCATCAGCTATGTTGGCCTTCTTCACAGCCACTATTCTGCCATCTGATAGCATGCCTTTGTACACAGTTCCAGCCCCTCCTTTGCCGAGAACACGGCCTTGGCTGAATTTATCGGTGGCCTTCTCCAGCTCCTCAATCTTGAAAAGTGTCGATTCGGGTAATACGCTGTCCCTTCTTGAAGCCATATGCTGTTGGAGGAGTAAACCACCATTTCTCTTGAAGAATCTCTCCTTTGTTTTTCGATCATTAATCTTTTTCAGCTTCCTCCATATACAGAGACTAATCGAAACCAATATTAGAATGCCCACTGCAACGCTAGTTCCTGTCATGATTCAGTAGTGTTACTTAGCAAGATAAGAAATGATGATGGGTTTGAAAGGTGAAAACAAGAGATGTAGCACACCTAAAATTATGTTCTCCACTGACTTATGTTTACTGCTTTCCTCCAAGCAGAAGTAGCTGCCTGCTGTATTTACACAAAGTCCTTGTATCGGGCAGCTGTTATTTTTCACTTCACACTCATCAATATCTACAATCATTCAAATGTCAATAATATACACATAATTAATCTATAAATATTTATGTGATGAACAGTATTGTTACCTCGGCATCCGTCAAGAAGATAAGGATTTCCTTGAAAACCAAGCTTGCATGCACATCTGTACCCCATACCTATTTCAGGGTCGATGCAGTGAGTGTTGTTGCCACAAAGATAGTCGGCTCGTCGCTGAGCTTTCTTGCAGCTTGTATTTCCAACCATCCATTCCAATATTACTGGAACATAGTACGTATCTTCACACACGGAAGTGTTGATCTTATTGAGGGGGTAATTCTTGTCCATGATAATGAAATGGCCACACTTCCAAGACTTGTTCTCTGTATTTATTGTCTCCGCTGTCAATCTCAAATACCTCACATCTCTGAGAAAGTTAATTTGGCAGCATGGCAGGCCGGAACATGATGAAGTGATGATGTCGCTACGGTTGCAGTGAGACGCGCACCCTCCTATCGATGCTCTTGTTTCATTATCAATGAGCTCCACATAAAAATCACAACCCACTGCCACCAACTTATTTCTGGTGTGGGATATAGAGTAATGATGGTCTAAAAACATGTAGAAATTTCGCCCATATTTACTCTCTCCTGATTTGTTAAATGGCAGAGCTAGAGTAACAAAGTTTTTAATTCTTATCATGTGATTTGAGAGGGAGCTGATTGCATCTAACTCTCCGTCAAACCAAGTTATCGAGGCGGAACCAGTTGAGTCGTTGCAGGTGAGTTCGAATGATTCGTCGAGGTAGCATCCCTCCTTCACTCCAAACGGGTAATGAATATCAGTGGTGCCGCATTTGGTTTTGCAATGACTTAGTGATGCATTTGCTCTGGCTGCTGCTTCTGCCTTTTCACACTCATGAAATAGTATTAATGTGAGGCTGATGCAAATCAGAAATATTGCAACCAAAACATCACCACCTCCCATTTACTTGCTCTTTGGTTTGCTAATTTGGTGTCAAAATTGTTCTGCAAATTTATTAGCCAAACAAAAAGAACAATGCATGTAGTTTTGGCCAAGATCGATTACAAAAGACAAGTGGCTGTGTTGAAGTCTGAAAAAGTTGTCAATCAATTAGTGTATTTTGTTAGGAGTTGCATAAAAGATGTGGCTGTGGGTGAAATGGTGGTCCATAGTTCATGTTTCATGTTACTCTTCTTTCAACTTTTAAAAGTTAATGAATTATTGGTCTTTTTATTGACTACATATTTTGTGTATGCGATTGGTTTTCTTATTGATGTTCTTTAAAGTTTTCAAAGTTAGTGTTTGATAAATGTAGTTTCGTATTTGATTTTGATACTTATTCTATTTTACTGAATTAATAAATTTATTTATTTTTATGGTGATCTTAGCGATGATGTTATATGTTTAAATAATTTAGATGATGATAGAAAACCTGCCAACTCAACTATTAATATATGTTCCTTGTTTTAATGAGTAACTGTTCAAAATTAACTCAATACGCATGGAATTATATTGTAATAAAGCATTTTCTCTATTTATAATTTATTTGAACAGATAAATATATTTTTATTTGATATTATAATCAGTGGCGGATCTAGAATGTAACAATGGGGTGGGCTAAGTATGTAAGAAAATAAAATAAAATATACTCCCTCCGCCCCATATAAGTTGACATACTTTCCTTTTTGGTTTGTCCCACTAAAGTTGACACATTTCATTTTTAATACATGCGACCCACACAAAAACAATTAATCTATTCTCATGGATCCCACATATCACCTCTAATACAACTACCTACTACACATTAAATATTATTTCTTTCACTTCACTTTACTTCACTTTACATTAAATTATTATACTCCTTAATTTCCGTGCCCAAAAAAAATTATACCAACTTCTCCGGGATGGAGGGAGTATATAACAGACAATGTAAAAGACTTAAAAAGAGATTGGGTTAATTATTCCAAATGGATGATGAGTGGGCTGGGCCAAAAAATAATTTTTATGGTAATTGGGCTCATATATGTTGTGTATTTAAGAAGGAAAATTTATTAAATTTTTTTTTGGGTGGACTTAAATTTTTTTTGGACTAGACTTTAATTAAGAAAAATAAAATACTTTCGTACAATATAATGGGCTCTAGGCGGGCAGCACTGGGCTCAAGCCCGGTGCTGCCCTCACATACATCCGCCCCCGATTATAATGTTGCCTTTTCCCCATGCAGTGCATGAGTAGGGATATTTCTGTTTAACTCTAAAAAATTTAGGTTAGTTTTGCAAATAGAACTGGCTTGTTCAAATAAAGATATTAAACCTTAAATTATAGAGGTGAAATTATAATTTTACTACTAATATTAGTGCCAATATCTAAAAGTACTCAACATGAACAGACAAAAATTCACACCGACGATCATTTAACTTAATTATCTTTATTAACTAATAGACACTTTTTTGGATTCTATTGCCCTTCATTTCAAATATTTTGGACTCTATTGTCCCTCATTCCATTTAGAGTTTAAGATTTAGGGCGATGGTGGCCGGCGACCGATAGCGACGGTGACGACGGTGGGACGATAGGCCTTCATTGATAGGTGGCAGTCACCGATCGCCGATGATGGTGGGAGGCAGTAGTGGAGGAGGCAGCCTCGGGTTGTCGGCGGAGCAGCAACCAGTCGACAACGGCATGGCGGCGGCAGTTGAGTTGGGGTTTAGGGTTTAAAGTTTAAGGTTGGAGGGTAATAGAGTCCAAAAAGTATCTATTGGGTAGAATTAATAATCTCTAATAAAAAGTGTCAACATTAATTTTTAACTGTAAAATTTGTATATAAAAAAAATTCTCTCATAAATTAACCCTAAATTCTAAATCTTAGGATACAATATGCCTTAAATCACAATGTGAAATTACAATATACCCTAAACCTTAAATTTTAGGAGACATTATATCCAGCTAAATTACAAGAGTAAAATTATAATCAATGATTAGAGAACCGGACCAGACCGGCCGGTTTAACCAACCGTGAACCGGCCGAGAAACCGATCTAAATGCACCCTAAAAACTGGATTCAATGTCCAACGGGAAAAACCGGATTGAACCGATTCAAATCGGGATAACCAGCTGAACCAGTCAAATCGAAAACCACCGGTTGTTTTTTTTGAAATTTTTCGTATTTGAGATTCGAGTCGTCGACTAATTTTTGAGCCAACATCTCAAGATAGGATGGATGCAAAGGATAGAACCACAATACCACTTCTCTTTAATAAGTTTTCAATATGGGATCTTGAAGTTGTGAAAAAAAAGAGAGAAAAGGGAGTCTTTATTTATAGATGTTCAAACCCCCCTCTCTCTCTTATAATTAACCAATGTGGGATCTTATCCCTTCCTATAAACATATACTCCTTCATTTAATTACAAGTAATTTATCACTCAATAATTATTTAATTTTGAAATAAATTCAATTGTAATTTTTATTGTATGAATATTAATTATAATTAGAGTCAACAAATAAAAAGAATTAACAATTTTCTTTTCGTTTTTATTCCAATTCTAATATTCTTAATTAATTTTCTTTCAATTTCAAAGTAAATTTGAATTAAATAAGATATTAATATAAATTAAAATTCAAAAATAATTTTATTTTCACATTTAACTTTACTCTTTCAATCAATTACTTTTCATTACACTAAGTATATTAATAAAAAATTATATGTAAAATAATAAAATATTATTAAATCTTAAAAATATGTAATTTTGTTTTTTTGGGTTGAACTGCCCGATCCGACCGGTCCGACCTTGAACCGTTAGAATCACCATTTTGGCCTCCGATCCAATTTTCAAATCACTGATTATATATAATTATACCTTGAACCCTAAATTTTAGGGATACAATAAACCTTAAACTACATAGGTGACTATACCATAAATCCTAAACTATAGGGGTAAAATATATCTAAACTATTAGAGTAACTACATAGGTGAAATTATAAATATTATACCATAAATCCTAATTATAGAGGTAAAATATATCCTAATCTATTAGGGTAAAATATACTCCTACTAAATCACAAATGTGAAATTACAAAGAAAATAAATACACAATAGAGATAATACGACTGTAATCAAGTGAAAAATTAGGTAGTTCTTCGGGTCATCCAGTTTTACTTATTAATCTCTCTTTCATGCGTTGATGTCCGACTCTGCCTTATGGTCTATGGACGCATTACTAAACCATGCAAGTTCACTCTATAGACACAAGTAAACATGCGTATGACACGTGTGAATATCCTCGGAGCAAGAGATATAATTCACCCCCTTTCTAGATACTATCAATATCAATTATTTCCTGTGCACTTAGTACTCTAACCCGATATGACATCTCTTTATAGGTACTATGAAGTTATACTCTTTATCCTACTTATTAACCCGAATATGATTCAATTAACAAGTATTTATATAAGATAGTTCTAACAAGACTTCGGAATCCCTTCACTTAGAATTATAACATGTAATCCTACTCAGCAGTGAACGCACTCAATCAATAACCAAGATATGTATTCAGACTCTACATAACAGTTAATGATACACAAAACGACTGTGAATATGAATTAAAAAGTGCAATCTTATATAAAATAAACCACAAGTAGTGTTGTACGGAGTTTACACATGAAAGACAAACTAACTCATAAAACCTTTATAACCCTAGAACTACCGAAGTGGTTCTAGCCCATGATTGATCTAGGAACAATCATGGTTATTGGTAGGATCTTACCCATAGTCTTGAAAATTACAAGATAAATAAAGAAACAAAGCAAACCCTAGATGCGGGTGCCGTCGCGACTCTCTTCGTCTTGAATCTTCACTTGTTTCGATAGACGAACCTCTCTCTACAGCTCCTTTGGATGGCGGTAGGGTTTCGATGATGAAGTGGTGTATGTGTGTGTCCTTTTTTTATTGCGAAAGCTCTTCTTTTATACTCGTGGAATCTCCTTACGAGCTTAGGATGGGCTTTTGCTTGAGGCACACGTCAAATTTTGTAAAAGAAATTCAGAATTACCATAAATAGAAGCAGCAAAAATCCATTCGACCATGCCTTGGCTGGTCGAGCAAGCTCTCTAGACGAATCTGCGTATTTTGCTCGACTTGGCCACCTTGTTCGATGATAGGCGTTTTCTCAATACACAATTTAATCCTCAAGTATGAAGGATATCAATCGTAGTTTCGAAGGTGACCAAGTTATATATCGAACCCAAGGGACGGATAAATATCAATTCAATTATGTTCTAGTAAATTATGAGTATGTTGGTAATTATAATGGTTGTGATATTGGAATTAAGTAACAACTATTAATTGAAATAGCAAGTAAAAATAACAAGAAGAAGAGATAAGTGAGTTGTGATCAAGTAAGATAGTAGGTAGTTCGTCAGGTAATCTAGTTCCACTTATTAATTCATACTTTCGTGTGACGGTGTCCGACTCTGCCTTGTGATTTATGGACGCATCACTAAACCATGCAAATTCACTCTATAGACACAAGTAAATATGCATATGACACGTGTAAATATCCTCGGAGCAAGATGTATACTTTACCCCCCTTTCTAGGTACTATCATAATCAATTATTTCCCGTGCACTTAGTACTCTAACCCGATTTGATCTCCCTTTATAGGTACTATAAAGTTATACTCTTTATCCTACTTATTAACCCGAATATGATTCAATTAACAAGTATTCATATAAGATAGTTCTAATAAGACTTCGAAATCCCTTCATTAGAATTATAACATAAAACCCTGCTCAGCAGTGAACGCACTCAACCAATAACCAAGTTATGTATTCAAACTCTACACAACAATTATTGATGCACAAAATGACCGTGAGTATGGATTAAAAACTCGCAATCTTATATAAAATAAACCACAAGTAGTGTTGTACGGAGTTTACACACGAAAGACTAATTAACTCATGAAACCTACATAACCCTAGAACTACCAAAGCGGCTCTAGCCCGTGATTGATGTAAGAACAATCATGGTTAGTTGGACCAATCTTACTTGAATCTCCAGCGGAAACTCTATCACAGCCTCCTCCAGAGGATGGATGATCGATCTCCTCTCAACTCTACGTCTCCACGTCTTTTTGTATGATGGATGATGTCTCTACTGCTGCATAATCCTTCTTTTATACTTGTAATCACGTCTCCTGGGCTTGGCATGGGCTTTTTAAGTGATCACACGCATTGACGGTGTAAAAATATGGATATGGTAAGTTCCCGAGCATCAATTCGACTTCAGTAACAGGTCGAATTGACCACCAAAAGTCGAATCGGAAGTCGAATCAGCCTACTGTAAGTCCCAGTTGCTCGATTCGACCAACTATCCTGGTCGAATCGACGTGACGAGGTCGAATCGGCATCTCCACCAATCGATTCGACCTCGATTCGACCTAATGCCCAGGTCGAATCCCCCTGTCGTGGTCGAATCCACCTTCTGTACATGTTGTGTTGCCAATTCGACCTGAAGGGCTGGTCGAATTGATCTTCTTCAGGTCGAATTGCACTCTTGCTTCGCCCAAACAGATGGCTTCGATTTTCTTTCTTCAGTTTTCAACACTTCCACTCCAATTTCCTTCAAAAACCACTCAAATAGCTCCAACAACACCTGATTCATGCCTTTTCATAATATATATCGGTTTACAACCGATTTTAACCTTCAAACACTCCATAATAGCACAAATCCAGGCACAAGATTCGTGAATTAACACACTCATCAAATCCCCAAACTTACATATTGCTCGTCCCGAGGCAACGCAATCAAACCAAGGAGTCGTGTATAATTCACGAAGATCACCAAGTACAACACATATTACACATGCAATTTTATCAATTAAAGACAAGTATTTCCTGCATCATACATATCATTCATGCAAAACATCACTCAATCATATTACCATTCGAAGTACTAAGTCATCAAGCTCACAAGATAAGTGTTTACTCTCTCACTCAAGGGCTAGTTGCACTTAACAGGTTAGTGTATACGCTCATACTCAATCCATACTCACGCATAACCATAAGCTTGGCAAGGGTCTCAAAAATCAACTCACAATCAACTCATTACTAGGATCACAAAGGACTTATTTTTAGGTTGTAATGTTGGCTCTTTAGAAAGGGTAGGAAAATTTAGATAAGTGACTCAAACACTAGTAGAGAGTTACCTTGGAGGTTCTTGCTTTCTTCATTCGGCTTCATATTCTCCTCCAATTTCTTCTCTTGCACTTGCAATTTTTGAAATTTCCTTCTCTTCCTTGCATCAACATTATTCTTCTTTTGATAACTCAGGTACCGGTTGTAGGCACTACCATTTTCAATCGGGGTACCAGTTTCAGGCACTACCCCTAAACAAGATTTAACCATACTCTTCCTCTTTCTATTCCACTTAACCATCATTCTATCTTCCTTCTTCTTCTCGCAACACTTATTCACCTCAACTCTCTACTAATGAATAGGATATTCAACAAAGCTCAAGTAAAGGTTAAATAAGGCTTTTTTATTCGGCTTGCCAAAGAAAAAGCTTTTAAAGGCTCAAACGGGGCTACCAAAGGTATAAATAATCAATGAGAAGGTAAAATTTGGCTAAGTAACTCATTTAATCAAGAATGGCCTAAGATCATGTCCTAGTATTTCACCAATTGTAAGTCTCATACAAGACTCCATGCCAAGTTCTAGAATACGTTCATATGAATGATTCTCTCAAGAATAAACTATCATGATCAAGCATGATTAAAAGGCTCAAATCCTCACATGGGTAAATAGAATCCTAAGTACTCCTCATAGCACATAATCAAGATCAATTTTTACAAGAACTCTACATACTTATCAAATTATACATGCTTCTCATCAATGAACATAAACACATGAACATATGAATGCACAAATCCAAAAACCCATATATCAAATCAATCATACAAGCATCTCTACAAATCCCAGCTCATGCATCTCAATCTATCCTCACAATCCACATCCAAGACGATCAAATATGACAATATAATACATGCCACTCACGCAAGACATCAAGAATCAATCCTAAAACATAACATTCATGAGTAACTCCGCAAATGACACAAAACACGGAACAAAACACCACTAAACATTAGGCAAGTTGCAAAAAATCGACACCTAAAAACCGATTAAAGTTTAAATATGCTGCAAAAAATTAACTCCCCTAACAAACGTTACAAAGAAAAGATTATACTATCGGTGCTTATTGAGGTAAGTACATCACACCCCCCCAAACTTAGTAGAAACCATAGTCGAAACTAAGTTTGCAAAGAGATGTAATTGCCGATAAGAATATAAAAATTTCTTACTCACACGAATGAATTAAAGCAATAAACGGGAGGGAAAGCCCCCAACAGGCGCTCTTGTTTAACGTCGGAGAGTCACGACGGATTACCACTTAGTAGACTACTTGATCGGAAAATGTTCTTCTCGTATCCTCACATTCAAATACTTTCTTTCCCTCTTCTTGGCTACACTCAACACCTCACCTTTTTTGGTCACAAGTATATGATCCTCAGAATTTTCTTCTTCCTATGGCTGTCTAGACATCTCCTCATCAATCTTCCATTGAAATTCAGAATCATCTGTCGGATATTTTTCATTGTCACCAAGAAAGGCATACGTCAAGTGTTCTGGTAACGGGTTCAGCTCCTCTTTCTTTTCTTCTATCGGAGTGCTCTCTCTATCCATTGGCTAGTACTTCCTAGTCCACTTCACTTCTTCAACCTTAGATTTCTCCAATTCATACCTGTCATCACCCAAAGCAAGTAAATTCTCAAGATATTCAATACATACCTCATTGGAGAGATAATCAAGCTCCGTAGTGGGATAAGTAAGAGACTCCATCAAGCATGTCTCAAGAGGGTCCTTAGACAGGATCAAAGACATATCTTCCTTCACAATCTCCTCCACCACATCAATACTATGACATTGTGACTCCATAGACATCTTCATTGCTTTGTCAAGGTTGAATAGGACCTCTTCTTTATCCATCCGCAACCTAAGCTCCCCCTTTTTAACATCAATCATGGCCCCAGCAGTAGCAAGGAAAGGTCTCCCCAAGATAAGAGGGATATTATCCTTGTCATCTTCCATCTCAAGTACAAGAAAATCCACAGGAAAGACTAGTTTCTCCACTTTGACAAAAACGTTTTCAATGATACCTTTCAAAAACGTCATCGACCTGTCAGCCAATTGTAGAGCAACTGTTATAGGAGTTAACTCCCCCAAACCAAGCCTTTGAAAGATAGACAATGGCATCAAATTGATGCTTGCCCCAAGATCGCACAAGGCTCATCGTGCCGGCCATTTTCCAATCTCACACAAGATAGTAAAGCTTCCCATATCCTTCATCTTCTGTGGCAGCTTCCTTTGGATAATTGAGCTACAATTTTTAGAAAAGTTCACCGTCTCAACTCCGTTCAAGCTTCTCTTCTTCAACAATATCTCTTTAAGGAATCGGGCATAGTACGGTATCTCCAATATTGCCTCAAAGAAAGGAATACTCAAGCTTATCTTATTTATGATTTTAGAAAACTTTTTGAACTTCTCTTCTAATCCCTTCTTAACCAGTCTATGATGAAACGGCGGAGGTATCTTTGTTTTGGGAATACCCCATTCATCACGCTCGACATTCTCCGCTTTATCCTTCTCGGTTCTCAACCTCTTGGCTCTTTCCTACTTTTTCTCTACTATGATCTCAATATTTTGCTCATTCGAAACCAATAGAGTAATGTTCACATTACGAGAAGTGTTCGGTGAAGAAACAGATGCAGTATGGGATGATTCGACCTCAATTCGACCAGGTGCTCTGGTCAAATTGGGCACATAGTAGTCGAATTGCGCACCTGGAACACGATTCTCACCTTGTATCTTTGATTCGACTTGGATTCGACTAGAAGGTCTGGTCGAATTGAAGTTCCCCTAGTCGAATCGGTTCACTATAAGATTTCTGCCCTCTGATTCAACCTGAAGATCTGGTCGAATTGAACTACTGCTGGTCGAATTGGGCTTCTGATAAAATAGAGTGCTCTGGAAGGGTGGATTCGACCTAATTCGACCTGGCTCCCAGGTCGCATTGAATTGGTTTTGGTCAAATCGAGGCTCTGATGCTTCCAAATCACGTCCAGTCGTCCAATTCGACCTCCCATGTTGAATTTGACCTGTGATGTTGGTCGAATTGGAGTCGAATTGAGCCCTCAACGTGTCCAATTTCAATTTCGGCCTCATCAGTCCCACATATTGTGTTTCAGACCTCAATGTGATGGCGTTGCAGGACTTTGAATTCTCAATACTTTGCGACGGGAGCTTCCCTTTCTCAATAGTTTGAGTGAGCTTGTTAACACTTTCTGCCATCTTTCCCATCAACAATGCAAGGTCCTTCACTTGTGTAGTCAAATCCTTATGGTTTGCATAAATCTTCTTCTCTAACTTGGCCTCAAGACGATCCACTCTAGCATCATTCCTAGCCATGTACCTGTTCACCGTATCCTTGAAACCTGACTTTCCTTCTTCCACTTTCGCACCCGTCAGAGGTTGAATTGCATTGTTAGGATTACTCCATGAAAACTCTGGCCTCCTAGGCTGTTGATAATTACCCGCAGGACCACGATTGTTATAGTTCCCCTGATAATTCCGGTTGCCCTGATTTTGATACCTTATTGCTTGAATACTTTGGCCCATAGCATAGTTTACTTCTTCCATCTCCTCTTGGATCATTCCATCATTCATAACTTCCTGCTGCATGATTGGTACGCGCTGAGATATATCACTGATTTGCTTTTGTTGAGACTCAAGTAGCTTGTTGATACTCGACAAGCTAGAGATGATCTCATCTTCCCTACTTGTTTTCACCATATCATGTTCAACCTTAGCTACCTTTCCAAGGAGGTAAGTGTCTCTCACTCTATCAGTTGGCCAATCTCTTGAGTTTATCGAAATATCTTCAAAAAATTTCTCGGCCTCTACGGATGACTTAGTAAGCAATGCTCCATTAGGAGAAGCATCCAATAACACACGAGAATCACAGTCCAATCCATTGTAGAATATGCTGATATATTGACCTCTTTCTAGCATTAGGGATACCGGTTTCAGGCACTATCCCTTGCAAGATTTAACCTCTTGGCTCTTGATTTTTATTACACCAAATCTCTCCCTCCTATTCTTCTTCAAACTTCATATAGCATTTATTTACCTCCACTCTTTACTAGTAATAGGTGTTCAAGGCTCAACAAGGTAAACGGCTATTTATCAACGGCTTGCTGAAGAAAAAGCTTAAAGGCTCAAAAGGGCTTCCAATGATAATCATGTAATAAGGTAGGATAAATTGGCTAAGTGACTTAATTAACAACAATGGCCTAAGATCATTTCTTAGTATCTATCAATTATAAACTTCAAACAAGACTTCAAGTCAAGTTCTAGAATACAAATATACAAACGACTCTCAAGAATAAACTATCATGCTTATAGCACGATCAAAAGGCTCAAATCCTCACATGGTTAATAGAATCCTAAGCACTCTTCAAAGCATGTAATCAGCATCAATTTTCTATGAACTACAAGTAAAAATAGAACATGCTCGTCATCAATAAATCATCATGCATCAAAATAAGGCACATGCATATCATGAATAGTCCTCATCACTAAATAATCTAAAGCAAATCCATGTAAACAACTTCCACCAATCAATCACCCAATCATCATCAATATTATCAAATACATGCCACTTACACCACAAATACCCAACCTGTAAAGATAAAAGAGAAGGGAGATGAGATGAAACAGACAAAGAAAAACCTGATGCTCTCTACTCCTCTGGAGCATCATCATCACTCGCACTCTCTTCGTCATCACCATCGCCCATCTCCAAGCTCAACCGATCTACATCTCTATGAAGAGAATTAAGCTTCATATCCAACTCGCGCTCGTCGGCATGCATTCTCCCTAACCTCCTATCTATCTCAACATAGTTGCCCTGCAACGTGTTGTACCTCGCATCAAGTACGGCATAATTCACATTTGCCAATGCCAGTTGTCTATTTGTCTCCTGCTGATTTGCATTAAGTGTGGCGAAGTGCTTATTCATCAATTGGAATTGCTCCTGATAAAACTGATCCTGAGCTCGCCAAAAATCTTGTTGCTGCTATGGCGGTGGCTCATAAAACTCCTGCTCATATGGTTGTTGCTGTGGAGGCTGCACTGGAGGCATACCCATCTCCGGATAAACAAAAGCTGGCGGCGGCTGTGGTTCTTCCTCAACAAAGTTGGCTGGATCTCCTATCAAGACCATGTCCTCATCTAAGACATTCCCCTGAGCACGCATCTCAGCAAGAAGTTTTCAATCTCCTCTTCCCAAGCAAGTCTCCGAGATCACCTTGTGCTCCATGGTATTTATCAATAAATTGTTGTTGATCCTAACGGAAGTGAGATCAATAATCGCCAGTGGAAATCTGAATGTACTAGAATTCTTCCCTCGGATAAACATCCAAGTATCATCAAGCCGCTCAAGCAGCCTCATCCTTATACATGAAGTCAGGATCAAGTCTGGATCCCCTCGGATATGCCTGTGCCTGCTCAAATTGACTCTATAGTACTCAGCTATCAAGGTAATGAGCCCTCCGATGTTCACACGCTGAAATCCGTTGGTAGTAAACTTGTGAAGTTGCTGGAAGAAGTAAGTTGCTACATTAAAATGGACTCCATATAGCATGCACCAAAGCATGTACAGCTCCCCACGGACCTTGCAAACAGCGTGTTACCCAAAATTCTATCCATATACGCTAACACGGGGTTGCAGATGAAAGCAACCTTGGAAGTATTCGAATTATATCTCTCTCGCCTCTCCGTAATAGCTCTCCAGAACTCATACGGCTTGAAATCATCATGCTCCACATCTATCTAATTCTCACAGCCAATCAATTCATTAAACTCTCGAGCCCACATCGTCTGCTCCTGCCCGCCAATCTGCATCCGAATACCATAAGGAAGGTATCAGTCTCCACGTTCTATCCTCAACATGCATAAGACCTCCGCAGTGATATGAAAATAGGTCTCCCTCTTCATCTCCATGAACTGAGTAATGCCCACTCAACCAAACATCCAACGAATATCATTGATAATGTTTATCTCCATCATCGTATGATCATCCTCATACCGCGTCCTTGTGATCTTTTGCACTATTGCAGTCCACAGCTCTTCTTCTTCTCCCAATTTGCAATTTTGATGCCATAATCGGATGGCCTCCTCTTCTCCATCCTCATTTTCTTGACTATCTCTCCAAGCGAAGGCGACTTAGGTCACTTCCTCTTGGATGAAGAAGCAATCTCTTTTCCTACAAGAACAATACTTCAATACATACTAAAGAGATAGCTATTCTCATTCTAAGACTAGCATGAATCCTACTCAAGACTTCAAATTCATGTGCTTCAATCAACTCAACCTCAAGTGTTCATTCAATCATAATCGCAACTATACATCAACACTTTCAATCAAGAATAATGGAAACTCTCTTAGTCTTATCACTACTCTACACAAGCATGCTTTTTACGTCACATAAACTTCAACCAAAATACTAGCATGTTCATCTTTCACCCTAAACTGCACCACAACAATACTCCAATTCAATGAGCCCATATATATAAATCGAAATTAACCTCAAGCCCATACTAAACACACCATCAATTTTACAAAAATTCCACAATTCAACGTAAATCGAACCATGAGAATTCAAGACCAATTTCAAATAAGAACTTCAACAATTCAACCATCAAATCCAACCAAAACTATGTTTAATTCACTCCCAATATTCACTAAGCATAATCACCACAATTTAAGAGTAAAAAGTGAGGAGAACATACCTTTGTTAGACATGGTGTGCATGTGGTGTCGACGATGGAAACCCCAAAAATTCGAGTGGCTAGCCCCAAATCGGACTTGAAAACCCTCAAATTTGGATGTGGAAGTGTGTGGAAAGGTAGATTAGAGTGTAGGGAAGAATTTGGAAAGAAGACTTGCGGGTTGAAATCGGTGCTCGAGAGAAGGTGACGGGAGTATGTCAAACGGAATGAGAAACTAACCTTTTAAAACTGACTTCGGACTCCGTTCGACTTGAGAGGATTAGTCGAACAGGGGATGTAAGTCGAGCAACCTGGAATTGCCATTTAAAATTGGCATCGTTCGACCTCTGTTCGACCAAAATATGTTGGTCGAACAAGTGCTGGAAGTCGAGCAACGTGCCCAGTCGTGCCCCTGTTCTTCTCTGTCCCGCTTGACCTTCATTCGACTTGAAGTTTTTGGTCGAGCAACCCATGCTTGGTCGAACAAACTCTCTGTAAGTTTTTACATATTTTGTTCGACCAGTGCTCGACCATGACAGCTTAGTCGAACAACATGGTCCAGGTCGAACAAGCTATTTGGAAGATTTGCACATTTTGTTCGACTTCCATTCGAGTTCCCCAATTTAGTCGAACAATCTTGTCCAGGTCGAACAACCCTACTGGAAGAATTACGCATTTTGTTCGACCATTGCTCGATTAAACAGCATGGTCAAACAAATTCCTGGAAGTCGAACAACCTCTCAAACTCCATAAACTTCATACTTTTCTCGTATTTCCCTGCAACAATTAAACTATAGGACAATATCAAGTATCAAGATAGCAATTCCTAAGCTCGAGAACCACTTTTAGACCATATAACATCAGGTGTAACTCCGCAACGACACTTAAAAATAAAACACCACTAAACACTAGGCAAATTGTAAAAAATCGATACATCAAAACCAGTTAAAGTTTTAATAGACCACAAAAAATCAACTCCCCTAGCAAACGTTACAAAGAAAACATTATACTCTCCGTGCTACGATGAGGTAAGTACATCTCTACTAAGTTTGCAAATAGATGTAATTTCCGAATAATAAGCACGTCGAATATAAAAATAACTTACTCACACCAATGAAATTAAAGCAATAAAATAGGAGGGAAAGCCCCTAGCAGGTGCTCTTTTTTAACGTCGTAGAGTCACGATGATACCAATCTAGTGCAAGGTATCTTCAAAGACGACGCAAGCATCATCTGGCGACTTGTAATACTTCAAACGATGCCCATTCGCTGCGATTATGTCCCCATCTTTGTCCATAAGCTCAAAACTCCCCCCATCCGCAGGCTCTATGAATAATGAACGGCCCCGTCCACTTTGATTTCAATTTTCCTCCGAAGAGGTTCAAACGAGAGTTAAAAAGTAATACCTCATCACCTTACTTGAACTCCTTGTATGAGATCTTTGTATCATGCCATTTCTTCGTTCTCTCCTTAAAGATCTCTGAATTCTTGTAAGCTCAATTCCTGAACTCATCCAATTGATTTATATGAGTCATCCCCAACTCCTTTTGATCCTTAAGAGACAAGTTCAAACTCCTCAATGCCCAAAAAGCTTTGTGCTGAATTTCTACGGGTAAGTGGCATGGCTTCCCATAGACAATTTGGTACGGTGACATATCCAACACTGTCTTATACGCAGTCCGGAACCCCCACAAAACATCATCAAGCTTCATAGCCCAATCCTTCCTATTGGTTCCGACTACCTTTTCCAAAACTTGCTTCACTTGTCGATTGGAGACTTCAGCTTGCCCATTTGCTTGAGGATGATAGGGTGTAGTATCCCTATCATTAACACCATAATCTTTGAGAACCTTCTCAAGAAGCTTATTGACGAAGTGAGTACCTCCATCGCTTACTAGTGCTCTAGGAACTCCATAGCGGGCAAATATATGTTTCTTCAAGAAAGATAAAACAATCCTTGAATCATTCACGCGAGTGAGAATAGCTTCCACCCACTTAGAAACATAATCCACTGCTAAAAGGATGTAGAGAAATCCATTAGATGGGGGAAAATACCCTATAAAATCGATCCCCCATACTTCGAAGATCTCAACAACAATGCTCGAATGAAGTGGCATCTCATCTCTCCTACTTATGTTCCCCATTCTTTGACATCTATCGCATGTCGCCACATAGGTTTCGCAATCCTTAAACAAAGTAGGCCAATAAAGAGCAGATTGAAGTACCTTCGCTGCCGTCTTTTGAGCTCTGAAGTGCCCCCCGTTAGGTTGTGCATGGCAAAAATCAAGAACGCTCTCCATTTTTTACCTCGGGCACACACCTACGGATGATAGAATCTGTATATATCTTGTAGACGAACAGATCATACCATATAAACGTCTTAACATCCCACTTGAATTTTTCAAGTTAATATCGGTTGAGATCTCTTGGAATTTCTCCTACGGTAATGTAATTCACATAATCCGTATACCATGGATCCATCCCTTGGGCAGCCACCACACATGCTCTTTCCGCTCCTTCAACAAATACTGCCATGATCTTCTCATCAGGGAACATCTCTTCTATGTAATCGAAAGAATCATCACAGTGCTCCCTTGTCTCCAACCTTGATAGGTGATCCGCCAAAACGTTCTCCGTACCCTTCTTATCTCGGATCTCTATATCAAATTCCTACAGAAAAAGGATCCATCTAATGATCCTTGGTTTCATTTCCTTCTTCTCCATCAAGTACTGGATCGCAGAATGATCCGTGTACACTATAGTCTTCATTCCAACCAAATATTGTCGAAACTTATTGAATGCATATACTACAGCTATAAACTCTTATTCCATCATCGTGTAGTTCTTTTGTGCAGCATCAAAAGTCTAACTCGTATAGTAAATGATGTAAAACTTCTTATCCCTTAATCAGTGTGAAATTCTCCTAAATTTTAAGTGGATTTTTGTGGCTTTAATTCAATAATTGAGCATGATTTTAATGAAAATACTATTAATTGTTTGATTATTTGGAGAAAGGTATTTTTGTTTATTTTTGCAGAAAAATGGGTGATTTTGATAAAAATGGATTCTACAAGTGAAGAGGAAGATGTGGGAGAAAACGGAGCTCGATTTGGAGTTGAAACGAGTAAGAACGGGCTAAAGGAAATTTTGTTATAAATCCAATTTTTGGTCCCATGAGCTAAATAATCCCACATTGATTACTTACCACAAATTCCTCTCACTCTACCACTACATGAACCCACTTGTCCCATATTGGAAATTCACTCAAATTTCTCTCATCCTTGCTACTATAAATACTCTCTTCCATGAAAGCCACCATGGAACAATTCTTTACCCATTTAAATTCCATTAAATTGAATCATTTCCAAGATTCAATAGTTGAGAGGGCTTTTAAGTAAGACCTCCATAGTTGAGATCTCTCCCCCTTTCGAGGCGAGGGATCCGTAATTTTAAATATTTTTCTAGATTAGGAATTTAATGCTTTTCAAGAAGGTGGGGACACCAAGGAAAGGATGAACTTGGTGGATGTAAAAAATTCATTCGGTGAAATATAATCCTACTTATTATCCTTTTATTTTCATGTTTTGGATGTTTAAGTGATGTTTAGATTATGGATTAATTTGTGATATTATATAAATTGTGATCCCGTCTTTGATTAGTTTCATTTATGAATGCTTAATTGCTTAATCTATATGTTTGATTTGTGTGGTTAATTATCTAGTGCATGTGGTTAGAACGAGAGTTCAATTATATGTCTTAGGAATTAATTAAATCATTTCTTCATGTGGATTATATGGATTAATGTGGGAAGAATTGGAGACGACCTTTCATGTTTAGAACTACATATATGGATACTAGAAAGGTTAGATCGAGAGGTCAATTAATCTAGTGAGGAGAACCCAACCTTAGTGAATTCATAGTACCTAGAAAATAAATATTACCTATGATTTAGTACCTTTTAGGGATCTCGTACGTGTAATTAGTACCTATTGGGAGGTGTTCGCTATGGTATCTATCCTATGTGCTATTTTGGGGTCTTTGTAAGGACATACATCCTCTTCATCTCGAGAGAGAGTTTAGGTGGAATTTGTGATCGCTCTTACTATGATAGCTTAAATTGGAAGGCAATTAGATGTTTTACATGATTTATCTATTATAATTGCATCATGAAGATTTCCCTTGCATTGAAAATTTCAAAAATATTGTAATTAGTTTCTTTTCATGCTTTTTATCTCTCCCTTTTCGATTTCCCTAACTAATACGAGACTATAACTTGAAGGCCACGAATCCTAAATTCCCTTGGGTTCGATATTTTATTGCTTGGTCGCCCGGACTATTAACGACCAATCAAATGGCGCCGTTGCCGGAGAATTTAGTTGTATTTGTGACTTTGAGTTTCGTTGAGTTTTAGGATAGGGACATTTTTTTTCTTTAATTTTTTTTGTTTTGTTTTATGGTTGTGTTTGTAGGGACGAAAGTGTGGTGTCATGGTGTTGGCCTTGAAGAGCAAATGAGTGGTGCAAATTGAGGTAACAAATATTTTCTCAACTTAAATTCAACTTTACCTAATTTAAGTTTGGGGGATATGTTCTCTTTGTTACTTGACTTTTCTGCAGTTTGAATTATAAAAAATACATCAATGAACTCCTACTTTAGCATATTGCACCGGCGCACGTTTAAGTCCTTACTCTTTTCTTTGGCACATATTTTCTCGTTTCTTTGTTTTTGCTTTCAATAAGGAGAAATATTTCTTGGCTCTCTCTTACTTCATTGTGAGAAATTTTGATACTATGATATTTGGTTGGAACTTGTGACGAGATGGATTTTCACTTATGTACTTATTGAGTTATGGTTTGTGCTTGTTTTGTGTTTCTTCACTACTAAAAGCCCGTGAGCTTTTTGAGCCTATAAATCGTAATATCAAACAATTTTTTCTTTCTTGAGTGCATCATTGTTTTGTGTGCATTCTAGAACTTGCCATTGTGTCTTCTTGAAACTACACGTGTGTGAAGATTGTTGGAAATGATTTAAGGCCATCTTTATTTTGACAAGTCACTTAGCCAAATCGATCCTACCAAATGAAATTATTTCATAGTTTTCCCCTTTGAGCTTATTGTCCTTATTTCTTTGGCAACCTACAAATTTAATCATTTTTATCCATATTTTATTTTCTAATCACCTTTGTCGATTAATAGAGGATTAATGGGGATGAAGTGGTTGAATTGAGCTTACAAGAGAGTTTGAAAAGAGAGAAATGGTGAAAGTGTAAGAAAAGAGGGAGAAAAGATGAAAAAGAAAAAAAAATGGAGGTTGTGTGAAAAGAAAAATTGAGTGAAACTTGTATAAAAGAAACATAAATGAGCTCTACTAGAAAAATAGAAAGAGAGCCCTTTGGGAAAATAGAGAAGAAACTCAATATGGAAAAAAGTAAGAAAAAAAAGATTCGAGGTCAAAAGAGAAAAAGAGAGGATGAGAGTTGAAGTGATCAATCAACTTAAATTCTTTACTAATCTTGAGCTTACTTTTCCTAAATTTTCCTACCCAAGACCAAAGAGCCTACATTACAACCCCATTAAAGACCTTTTTGATTCAATGATTAATACATACAAGGGGTAGAAAGTTTAGACCTTTGACAAGCATATGGTAATAACATGCATTTGAA
The DNA here is from genome assembly GCA_023678885.1 of Pogostemon cablin. NCBI lineage: Eukaryota > Viridiplantae > Streptophyta > Magnoliopsida > Lamiales > Lamiaceae > Pogostemon > Pogostemon cablin. The sequence goes on from CM042973.1 coordinate 5,785,448, forward strand.
TTGATTTTTGAGAGTATACACTTCTCCGATACACCCCTTGAGTGTGAGAGTGAAAAGTAAAATCTAGAGAGGAGTAGTGGAAGTCTCACTTGCTTGCATATTTCCTAAGCTTAACTTGTATACATTTAAATTGATGTCTTGTCGCTTGTTTTGATTGAATTGAAATAGCTTTGAAGTAACTCAATCTAATTGATATCTTGATTCAATTCTAGGTGAATTCCCCTCCTCGTTCTTTCTTTCTTTTGTTGCTCGGGGACGAGCAACACTTTAAGTTTGGGGGTTTGATCGGTGTGAAATTCACCTAGGTTTTAAGTGGATTTTTGTGGCTTTAATTCAACAATTGAGCATGATTTTAATGAAAATACTATTAATTGCTTGATTATTTGGAGAAAGATATTTTTGTTTATTTTTGCAGAATAATAGGTGATTTTGATAAAATTGGATTCTACAAGTGAAGAGGAAGATGTGAGAGAAAACAAAGCTCGATTTGGAGTTGAAACGAGCAAGAACGAGCCAAAGGAAATTTTGTTATAAATTACATTTTTGGTCCCATAAGCTAAATTATCCCACATTGATTACTTACCACAAATTCCTCTCACTCTACCACTACATGAACCCACTTGTCCCACATTGGAAACTCACTCAAATTTCTCTCATCCTTACAACTATAAATACCCTCGTCCATGAAAGCCACCATGTAACAATTCTTTACCCATTTAAATTCCATTAAATTGTATCATTTTTAAGATTCAATAGTTGAGAGGGCTTTTAAGTAAGACCTCCATAGTTGAGATCCCTCCCCCTTTCGGGGCGAGGGATCCATAGTTTTAAATATTTTTCTAGATTATGAATTTAATGCTTTTCAAGAAGGTGGGGACACCAAGGAAAAAATTAGCTTGGTGGATGTAAAAACTTCATTCGGTGAAATCTAATCCTACTTATTATCCTTTTATTTTCTATGTTTTGGATGTTTAAGTGATGTTTATATTATGGATTAATTTGTGATATTATTTAAATTGTGATCCCAGTTTTGATTAGTTTCATTTATGAATGCTTAATTGCTTAATTTATATGTTTGATTTGTGTGGTTAATTTTCTAGTGCATGTGGTTAGAACGAGAGTTCAATTATGTGTCTTAGGAATTAATTGAATCATTTCTTCATGTGGATTATGTGGATTAATGTGGGAAGAGTTGGAGACGACCTTTCATGTTTAGAACTACATAAATGGACACTAGAAAGGTTTGATCGAGAGGCCAATTAATCTAGTGAGGGGAACCCAAACTTAGTGAATTCATAGTACCTAGAAAATGAATATTACCTATGATTTAGTACCTTTTAGGGAACTCGTACGTGTAAATTAGTACCTATTGGGAGGTGTTCGCTATGGTATCGATCCTATGTGCTATTTTGGGGTCTTTGTAAGGAACGACATTCTCTTCATCTCGAGAGAGAGTTTAGGTGGAATTTGTGATCGCTCTTACTATGATAGCTTAAATTGGGAGGCAATTAGATGTTTTACATGATTTATCTATTATAATTGCATCATGAATATTTCCCTTGCATTGAAAATTCCAAAAATATTGTAATTAGTTTTTTTTCATTCTTTTTATCTCTCCCTTTTTGGTCATCCCTAACTAATACGAGACTATAACTTGAAGGCCAAGAATCCTAAATTTCCTTGGGTTCAATATTTTATTGCTTGGTCGCCCAAACTATTAACGACCAATCAAATGGCGCCGTTGCCAGGGAATTTAGTTGTATTTGTGACTTCGGATTTCGTTGAGTATTAGGATAGGGACATTTTTTTTCTTTAATTTGTTTTTTTATTTTATTTTATGGTTGTGTTTGTAGGGATGAAAGCGTGGTGTCATGGTGTTGGCCTTGAAGAGCAAAGGAGTGGTGCAAATTAATGTAACGAACATTTTCTCAACTTAAATTCAACTTTGCCTAATTTAAGTTTGGGGGTATGTTCTCTTTGTTACTTGACTTTTCTACGGTTTGAATTATAAAAAATGCATCAATGAACTCCTACTTGAGCATATTGCACCAGCGCACGTTTAAGTCCTTACTCTTTTCTTTGGCACACTTTTTCTCCTTTCTTTGTTTTTGCTTTCAATAAGGAGAAATCTTACTTGGCTCTCTCGTGCTTCATTGTGAGAAATTTTGAAAGTATGATATTTGGTTGGAACTTATGACTAGATAGATTTTTACTTATGCACTTATTGAGTTATGGTTTGTGCTTGTTTTGTGTTTCTTTACTACTAAAAGCCCTTGAGCTTATTGAGCCTTTAAATCGTAATATCAAATGGTTTTTTCTTTCTTGAGTGCATCATTCTTTTGTGTGCATTCTAGAACTTGCCATTGTGTCTTCTTGAAACTACATGTATATGAAGATTGTTGGAAATGATTTAAGGCCATCTTTGTTTTGACAAGTCACTTAGCCAAATCGATCCTACCAAATGAAATTATTTCATAATTTGCCCCTTTGAGCTTATTGTCCTTATTTCTTTGGCAACCTACAAATTTAGCAATTTTTATCCATATTTTATTTTCTAATCACCTTTGTCGATTAGTAGAGGATTAATGAGGATTAAGTGGTTGAATTGAGCTTACAAGAGAGTTTGGAAAGAGAGAAATGGTGAAAGTGCAAGAAAAGAGGGAGAAAGATGAAAAAGAAAATAAAATGGAGGTTGTGTGAAAAGAAAAATTGAGTAAAACTTGTATAAAAGAAGCATAAAGGAGCTCTACTAGAAAAATAGAAAGAGATCCCTTTGGAAAAAGAGAGAAAAAAACTCAATACGGAAAGAAGTAAAAAAAAAGGTTTGTTAGTGTGTCAGATGGAATATTAAATTTTTCTTGAGGTGAAAAGAGAAAAAGAGAGGATGAGAGTTGAAGTGATCAATCAACTTAAATTCTCTACTAATCTTGAACTTACTTTTCCAAAATTTTCCTACCCAAGACTAAAGATCCTACATTATAACCCCATTAAAGACCTTTTTGATTCAATGATTAATACATACAAGTGGTGTTGGCAATTGGATCGTGTGGATCAACGTGATCGTTAGGATAACAGGCAAACAATCAGCGGAAGCAATTAAACGTGTTTACTGTACTTCTGGGTTGATGTAGAGGATGAAGATCTGTGATGAATACCTCTGATCTTCTACCGTATGTCCCAAAGTCAACTCTGGTGTTGGGTGGTCAACAATCCCCAGAGTTCTCTCAATCTGCTCTCTGTTGTCTCCCGTATGTCAAATGAGGCACTGACTTAGGTTTAACAGGAACTGAGATGACTTATATACTTGGGCTACAGTAGGGACCAGGAGGAGAAATTGGACTGGGCCTCAATTGAATTTAATTAACCAAGCTTAGCCCAAAGCTTTTAATTAAATCCAATAATAATAATATAGTCCACTAAAATATTATTACTGCACTACCCGTCCAATCCCAAAATTATGTTCTGGGCTCCTTCTTATTATGAGCCCGATAGTCTCCCCATGTTTAAGATATACAATGCCCATTAATTAATTAAGTTACTGACAACTCAAATTAATTAATATCTCATCCGAGAGTAGTACCACTCAACCTTATTATCATGCCGGAAATTAATCCTCTTGCAAGATTTACATGATAAAACTTATGAGCTCCTCAAGGATACATCATCAACCTATGTCGGACATGGATTCCTTCTACAATCAACAGCACACCATAGAGACAGCACTACTTCCCAACTCACCGAGTATATTGATTTAATACTTATAAATCTCACCCATTGATGAATCAAAGAAATACATACTGCCCTACGTGTCGAGGTTATTGTATAGGGATTAAGAGCACGAACTTTCATAATAACAGAGATCAAGTTCTACTATATAGTCTGTATAAGAAGAACGATCTCAGGCGGTCCTGCTCAATACACACAAGTGCACTAATGTGATTCTATAGCCAAGACAAGCTAATACCAAACCACACTACAACCATACCGATAGAGAGTCCCCGTCTATCTCAGTTGTGAGCATCTGTTTATACTTTATAAGGAAACCGATAATATGATATTCTGCGTGTTGTCGCACAACATATTATCTACAATATAAAATAAATGGACTATTGCATCATGCATATAAATAAATTATAAGATGCAATCATTTGATCATATGATTCTCATTTCAAATATTGTTATGACATTGTTCATACTAAAGCTAGACTTTTAGTATACAATCCAACAATCTACCACTTATACTAAAAGACTATGCTGTTATGTCTTCTGCCATACATCTGATTCCTACTCCCACTACACGACCATTAAAAGCTCTCGCCTTAAGGTCCTTGTAAATGGTTTACTAGGTCATCATCCGATGCAATCTAGGCGACAACAACCTTCCCCTCATCATACGATTTCTCGTAACAGGTGGTACTCACGCTCCATGTGTTTAATTGCCTTATGGACTCGTGATTCCTTCAAGTTTGCAACTGCACCAATATCATCAATGTAAATAGTGATAACATTGGGTAAACTTAGAAACACTTTAAAGTCCATCATGAAGTCTCTAGAGTCATATTGATACTTTGGCTGCCTCATAGACTCCAATTCATCATCTTTCCATGATGGAGTCCGGAGTCTGAAATATATTTCTATATAATACTCCTCCACATTATGACTCTACTTCCTAAGATTAAACACATAACCTTTGAGGAGAATTTACTACAGTCCAATCTGACTAAAAATCCGAATCTACGTAATCCACAAGAAGCAGTGAATCTGCTCAGTAAGTCTACATATAATTTTCAGTCCTTCTCAGGCACTTCATATATGTATTACCACAGTTCATCATTCTTGTTCCGGGTTACGTTGATACCCTCTGTTCATGCATCCAGCAAAAAAGATATCCAACATCGTTCATAGCATTCCTTAGATTAGGCTTCCTTATTCGCTAAAGTAAAAGGAACCGCTTTCATCTTCTTTATCTTCTTTTTGTGTCTCAAAGACACATTCACTTAGATAAATACACATGCTAAACGAGTATGAACTGTATCATTTTATGAAACTTGAGATAAGCATAACATCCTTTCTTGGGATCCGTGTTACCGTGATAAAAAAGGATATATTTTGCCCTTCTTAAGTCCTCCATCTCTACTGCTTTATTAACCGTACCCATACGCCCGATAATACTCTTTCATTGTCTCCAATGAGCAAGATACTATCTACATATGGTACAAGAAAGACCACCACGTTTCCATCACTCTTTAAAACACACAAGACTCATCCGCTCATTGATTTAAATCCATGCCACTGGATTACCTAATCAAAACAGATGCTTCACGATCTTAAAGCTTGCTTTAGTCCATCGCTGGACAATTTTAAGCTTACTATCAAAATGCGATTAGTACTTTACAATGAATCACTCTGGTTGCTTCACATAGATGTTTTCCTCAAGACTTCCAATCAGGAAAGCTGTCTTTGACATCTATTTGCTGTTCCTCATAGCAGCAATAAAAGAATTCTGATCAACATAAGCATAGCTACCAGCGAACATGTTTCCTCATAATCGAACCATTTCTTTCTGAGTACACTTTTTCGCAACAAGCTTTGCTTCCAAGGTTTTCACCTTTCCATATGATCCTCTTTTATTTCCTTTGACCACTTGCAGTGGCTTTTACACCATTTAGTGGTCATACAAGTTCCCAGACTTAATATAGAATCCGTAGATTCTATTTCAACATTCATTGCAACTTACTAAGATTCCGCATTTTCATCTTGTAGTGCTACGTCGTATTCGTAGGACAATACCATGTTCACTAAGGATCAAGTCTCACGACTCTCCCAAAACATATATTTATGGGTTGTCAAAACAACCCTCCCACTACGACAAGGCACTACATGTAATTGTGTATCAGACGTGACACGCATTGCAGTTTACCTTGTGGTATATCCTCTTGTACACTTGGTACTTTTACTTCGTGTTTTCCTCACTTCCTTTAGAACAACTCATACATGGGTTTGTGATTTATTACATAGTCCTTTTCCAAAAATCTAGTTATTGTGTTAACAATTACCCTTCGATCTTTTGGACTAAATAAATCACCCTCAATTTTTCTAGGATATTCCATATACAGATAAACGTGTCACGAATTACTGTATCTAGGGCATATCCATAAAATAAATTTAATTATTCCAAATAATTCATCATCTATCTAATCATAACAATAAGAGCCTTATACCTTCTTCCCACCACACCATTCAGCTGGGGCATGCCGGTGTAGTCAACTTGAGATTTAATCTCAACTTCTGATTATTAGTTCCTAACTATCCTAAGAGGTTTTCATCATCACGATTGAATCGTAATGATATGATATATTTTCCATGACGCTTCACTGTACCAGCCTTACAATTCTTGAATTAATCCAAGAACTTAGACATGCAGTGCATCAAATAAATATATCAGTTTCCAGAATAATCTTTGAATATTCATAACCACCTCTCACCTGGATATTGTTAGGTTCGCTTGAATCAGAATGAACTAATTCCAACATATATATCTTTGGCTCTAAACCCCACAGCCTTGAAAAGGCAGTTAATCATTTTTACTTCCAAGCAAGATTCGCAAGTCCGATAGTTTTCACTTCAGATAAACCTTACGGTCTATCGCTATCAACTTTTGAATCCTACTCAAGTAAAAATTGAACTAATCTTAGACGCCAAATGTATGTTTAGTTCATCTTTGAAGGTTCCTTTCTCTTACTAATATTAGAAGATGCATTATTAATTACTATTTGTTGCATCTGTGAGATCTACATAATTCAAGAGTATACACATTATCCACCAACGTACTATAACAGATTATAGCCCCATTCCTCATCACTATGACCATGTCATTTAAATGAAATGAAGTATCCATCCGTTAATGCATAGAAACCGAAATCAAATTCTTTCTATGAAACGTACGTAAAGACAATTTCTCATAATCAATCGTTTATTCTTATCATGAGATAAATAAACAACTCCCACTGCAATAGCCACTAATTTTGTAGTTTTACCCATGTTATTAATAATCTTATCCTTACTCAGTGATAAACATTTAGTGATTCCAGTATCTACATACTTCGTGTCAGTAGATGCCATCACTAATCATGTTTAAACAACTAGTGTATAAGATATTAAACTTGTTCACATTATGATGAAAATGGCTTTCCTTTGCCACATGTTTTGTCAGAAGTTTTCCACCATTTACATCCTCTTGTAATTCAGGTGGAACTTACTCAAAACATTTAGGCAATTATGGAAAATAAAATTGACTTAGGTTTCCCCTTTCAACTTCTATTCCATAATTTTCCAATTCATTCATCAAATTCTTTCATGACCTATCACCTTTTAAATTACTCAAGTATCCGAAGAGTTACATGAGATCATCATATTTCTATGAACCTCTCATCTCTTCACTAGAGACTTTAAAAGGCATCATGAGACGTCCTTTGTGAAAACACATTTTTATTTTCTTAAGCTGTAATTTTCAAAAACAAGATTCTTTTCTAATCATCTAATTTGGACAAGTAAATTTAATTTCATTTAGTTAACAATAAGTGAAATAATACCATTCGAAATTCAGAGAATCACAAATAAATATATTGATCAAATCTTTGAATTTATCCATTTATATTGATTCCCTCAAAACAATATAAAATATAAATTCACCGACATCTCAAGCACCGTGAGTCTGCAAGCCACGTTAGTGTGGACGTTTACAAACCCGAACATTTACAAGAGAAGGTTTTACCCATTAATTTCATTTGTCAACCTAACTTTATGACAAAATAATTAATAGTCGGTTCCTCTTTAGCCATGCAAATAATAGCAGTGACTCCGTTGGGGAGGATACTAATTATTCACATCTAAGTGTATACCATTATTTGATCCCAAGTCCGCTGCCCAAGATTATGTGCCTTACTGTTGGAGAAGTACACACGTGCTCAGATAACTTTCTACAACCATCAATAATATAAGTTTGCATTAGTGAACCGCACACAAACTCATCCGTTAGGGAGGAAGGCACTATAGCCAACGCGCAAGTCCATATGCATCACATTACAAACAATAATTATTTAAAGAAGTCTGTACCAGTGATCCGTGAATAAACTCATCCGTTAGGGAGGAAGGCTCTATTGCCAACGCGCAAGTTTACTCACATCACTTACAAACCAATAATGGAGGCTGCGGGAATTAATTACCAACCCCCTCTCCCACTTAGTTATTTAATTTCGAGGGTTTTTAACATGTATATAATATTCAGAAATAAAATATACATCCTAGACATGCTTCTATTAATAGTAATTTAAATAAATAAATCACATAGAACATGCCTTTAACATATACAACAATAATTGACAATTAAATCAATTAATCAGTTATATAACATTAATTAATTGCATAAAATGTTGGATCAATTAAATAGGCCCAGCTGACCCAAACATTATAAGCATAAAATGAGCAGCCTATTAATAAATTAATTAAGCCCATTTACCCTGCCTATTTTTGCATGAAAAATCCAGCCCATTTTACAATTAGGCCCAACATTAATCTCACAATTAATTAAAAAAATGCAGCAATTAAAGCCCAGCAGCCCAAAACACATTTTAATTAAATTGGACCCATAAGCCCAACAACCAAATTAAAATAAATTGAGCCTGCCCAAAAGAACCACTATTAAAAATTTGGGCCCAACAGCCCAAATTAAAGCCCAGATAGACAGCCCAAATCTCCAAACTGCTGCCTTAAACAACAGCCGCCAAGCATCAAAACACAGCGCCATCGTTAACCGCAAGACGTGGTGGCCGCTGCTATCGGCGGAAGTACCGTCAGCCCACCGCCGTGCGACGATGCAGCGCACCCGACAACGACCGCCCGTTTTCTGCCATCATTCCAACCATCGTGCCCGACTGCGACCACTGGAACACATCGCCAGTTGGTAGCACCGATCGATGTCGTAATGCGATGCCATCAGCGGCGCCGCGGAGCCACCAGCCTCGCCGGTCGCCTGATAAAATACGCCGACAGCCACCAGCAGAAGAGTGGTGTCGCTGCCTCGCCTCATCAGCACTTCCTACCGCCGCTGCTGCAACATCGTCGACCATGGCAGACCTGGAAATTTCAGTCTACAGCGACAACCATCGTCGCGATCCCGCCGCCGTCCAGAACTTGCCATCCTAAAGTATCAGCACTCAACCGCCATCTTCGACTCGTCCAGTGGCACCATGGACTCACCTGGAATATGTCGTGCACCAGTCGAGATAGCCGCCGTCCTTCAGTCGCTGTGATCGGCAACCGCACAGCAGACCCGCTCGGAGAAGACGAAGGCTCATCCGAAATCACCAGGAGCTTGCCTGGAACTCCATCAGGCACGCTCTTATTACATCGTCTCCATCTGCTTCACTCACCGCCTTGATCCGCATAGATGGATCATACGAAAAGCTGTGCCGTCAGCCGTGTCAACAGCCTACCGAAGTCTTGTCGCCTGCCACCGGGAATCGGGCCTCAAGTGTCGCGATTGCGCGACAGCAATCCAGTCACCGTCTGATCTCCTTGTTGCTGTGGGACAGCCACCACCACGTTCAGTCCAGTGATGGTCTCAGCCGCCATCACCCCATCACCCGTGGTGCAGCCTTTTCCGCTGTACGGTGCTGGAGGTCGCTTCGTTCAGTCGCCGGATTTCTTGACTTCATCAGCGCCAGTCTCCGCCAACAGCTTCGCGTCGAAGGCATGGTGCAGACATGTGTGTATCGTGTTTCTCATTCAAAGAGTAATAAACACACACATCAATAGGATTTTTTTAATAAAATAATACTAAAAACCCTTAAAAAGAACAGCCGATTATAAACAGATTATTACACATAATCATATAATCAATCTCATACATGCTTTCAATTTGACAATAAACAAGTATGAAACAAACCCCACCTAACGTCTCATGTTTCACCACGAAACCAACGCTCTGATACCAATTGTTGGCAATTGGATCGTGTGGATCAACGTGATCGTTAGGACAACAGGCAAACAATCAGCGGAAGCAATTAAACGTGTTTACCGTACTTCTGGGTTGATGTAGAGGATGAAGATCTGTGATGAATACCTCTGATCTTCTATCGTATGTCCCAAAGTCAACTCTGGTGTTGGGTGGTCAACAATCCCCAGAGTTCTCTCAATCTGCTCTCTGTTGTCTCCCGTATGTCAAATGAGGCACTGACTTAGGTTTAACAGGAACTGAGATGACTTATATACTTGGGCTACAGTAGGGACCAGGAGGAGAAATTGGATTGGGCCTCAATTGAATTTAATTAACCAAGCTTAGCCCAAAGCTTTTAATTAAATCCAATAATAATAATATAGTCCACTAAAATATTATTACTGCACTACCCGTCCAATCCCAAAATTATGTTCTGGGCTCCTTCTTATTATGAGCCCGATAGTCTCCCCATGTTTAAGATATACTATGCCCATTAATTAATTAAGTTACTGACAACTCAAATTAATTAATATCTCATCCGAGAGTAGTACCACTCAACCTTATTATCATGCCGGAAATTAATCCACTTCCAAGATTTACATGATAAAACTTATGAGCTCCTCAAGGGGACATCATCAACCTATGTCGGACATGGATTCCTTCTACAATCAACAGCACACCATAGAGACAACACTACTTCCCAACTCACCGAGTATATTGATTTAATACTTATAAATCTCACCCATTGATGAATCAAAGAAATACATACTGCCCTACGTGTCAAGGTTATTGTATAGGGATTAAGAGCACGAACTTCCATAATAACAGAGATCAAGTTCTACTATATAGTCTGTATAAGAAGAACGATCTCAGGCGGTCCTGCCCAATACACACAAGTGCACTAATGTGATTCTATAGCCAAGACAAGCTAATACCAAACCACATTACAACCATACCGATAGAGAGTCCCCATCTATCTCAGTTGTGAGCATCTGTTTATACTTTATAAGGAAACCGATAATATGATCTTCTGCGTGTTGTCACACAACATATTATCTACAATATAAAGTAAATGGACTATTGCATCATGCATATAAATAAATTATAAGATGCAATCATTTGATCATATGATTCTCATTTCAAATATTGTTATGACATTGTTCATACTAAAGCTAGACTTTTAGTATACAATCCAACAAGTGGTAGAAAGTTAAGACATTTGGCAAGCATATGGTAATGACATGCATTTGAATTGATTTTTGAGAGTATACACTTCTCCAATACACCCTTTGAGTGTGAGAATGAAAAGCAAAATTTAGAGAGGAGTAGTGGAAGTCTCACTTGCTTGCATATTTCCTAAGCTTAACTTGTATACATTTAAATTGATGTATTGTCGCTTGTTTTAATTGAATTGAAATAGCTTTGAAGTGACTCAATCTCATTGTTATCTTGATTCAATTCTAGGTGAATTTTCCTCCTCGTTCTTTCTTTTCTTTCATTGCTCGGTGATGAGCAACACTTTAAGTTTGGGGGTTTGATCGGTATGAAATTCACCTAGGTTTTAAGTGTATTTTTGTAGCTTTAATTCAATAATTGAGCATGATTTTAATGAAAATACTATTAATTGCTTGATTAAGGGAGGAGTTAGTACAAGCTCATCTCCATGTGTTGACAAATGATCTTGAGACAGACCCTTACGTCGAGTACGTTGTCCTATTCATATAAAGTTTCAGAGCTATATCTTATTATTCAACGTGCTAATTACTTAATGAATACATCGTTTAGGAAGCACCTTGCGCATATTCGATCAACGTATGGAGTGAAGGGCAAGTCTGAAAAATGGCTTTAGGAGAAGCACAACAAGTTGTTTATCAATTGGCTACGTGAACTTGTGAGTTATACATAAACACAATTACTCTCAATCATGTATTGTAGTACATTCTAATTCTTTCTCAAATTGTAGGTTGATCTAGAGAATGAAAATTCTAGCACATAGATTTCACAACGTTTAAAATTCCTCGCTCGTGGCCCTATGCGATCTATTTGTAAGTATGATAGCTACCGTGTAAATGGGGTTATCTATTATACAAAAGAATTCGACAATCGTCAAATGGTGCAAAATTCAAGAGTAAGCATAGTGGCAAAGACCATGCAAGTTTCAAGTGCTAAAGACAAGAATCCAATTGTGTCTGACATGATCTTTTATCGATACATTGACGAAATATGGGAACTAGACTACATACACTTTCGAATTCCGATTTTCAAATGTACTTGGGTAGATAATAGAAATGGGATCAAAGTAGATGAATTTGGATTCACCTTGGTTAACCTAAACAAAGTTGGATTCAAAGATGATTCTTTCATTTTGGCTAGTTTGGCAAAGCAAGTCTTTTACATCGAGGACCCATTGGATTCTGCATGGTCAATTATGCTTTCGACTCCCACTAGGGATTTCTTTGAGTACACTACACGTGGTGAGCTTGAAGACAATGCAATCAACCACTTTTCATTTAGTAAAGGGCTTAATCAGTTAGATACAACTACAATAGATGAAAATGATCCACCACTTGTACGTGAAGGAGTTGATGGGATTTGGATTGACCGCCCTAATGTTTGATATTGTTGGTACTTTTTATACTATGCATATTCTTTCATAGTTCTTCATTTTCTGCTATATTAGATAGAATCATATTAACTCTTATATGTTTTTATTGTTTTACAGGTTTAGATATAAAATGAGAGGTCAGAAAAGGAATAAGGTAGATAAAAGACAACAAAACACGAGCTGATGATACTTTAGACATCGCTGACGGAAAAAGAAAGGGAGCTCTGAATGATGAAGAGAAAATTGAAGAAGCTGCGACTGGATCTCATAGTACTCAACTAAATAGCAAGCGACATGTTGTTCGACGAGGAAAGACTGTGATGCACAAATTGACGATAAATAGGGCCAATGGGGTTAAAAAACAGGTATTGTTCAACAATGTAGGTAATCCTGTTGGGGAGAATGCTAAGGAAATGCAAAGCTATATTGGAGTGCAGACTCGCGAACAAGTTAGTATAAAATACAACACTTGGAGTGAAGTTCCAACGACTGTAAAAGACGGCATATGGGATACTGTAATTGTAAGTTGCCTACAATCAATTTGTTGTCTTTTGATTAAAAATTACCTTTTTTAAAAATTTTTTGTACCGTCATTTAAATTATCTTAGCAGTTTCTTTGATTTGGTTATTTTTACCTGTTTTTTAAGTTCACATTCGTGGTTGATCCTAAATTGAGGAAAGGGTGCCTAAAATCGGCTGCAGCGAAATGGAGACAATACAAGAATAAATTGACACAATATGTTACAAAAAATATTGGAACTCCCGATTTGCACACCCCTCCCAAAGGAGAAGATATTGACCCGACTGATTAGTCATGTTTTGTAATTTCTCGCTTATCAGATCAATTCAAGGTATGATTTATATTGATGTATTCTTAATGTGGTAAAATATTATCTAATTTAATCTCCCTGTATAGAAAACTAGTGAAGACCATTCAAAGTTGAGAGCTCTAAACAAGTATCCACACCATATGGCTCGAAAAGGTTATGCTAATCTTGCTGAGGAGAATGTAAGTAGACAACATTATATATATGCAAAGTATATCATTGTAATTATATTGGTATACTTGCTAATGTTGTTTTCATGAAGCCCTCGTTATTGACGGGAGATGATGAGGTTGATCGAGCCACTCTATGGTCTGAGGCGAGGAAAAGCAAAGATGGAACATACCACAGTGAAGATCTGAAGGCAACTGTTTCAAAAATTGTACGTAAAAATTTATTAAAATTAGCTCTTATTATATCGTCATGGTTTGTCTTGCGAGGATAACTCTTAAATAATTTGTGATGCAAGTATGTATTGTTGTAATTTGGGTACTCTCTTCATTATATTTTAATAAATTATATGAATTACAGACCCAATTTGTAGAGAGAAAAAAATCTGCTGGAGATTCCAATTTGTTCCACTCATCAGAAGATATTCTCGAAAATGCCCTTGAGTCCAAAGAACATGTTGGGCGTGTTAGAGGTGTTGGAGGTCATGTCACTTCATCGTCCTACTTCAACATTGGAAAAGGAAAAAAAGTTGATAAAGAGCTATTAGCAAGACAAGAACGATTCATCATGGCTCAAGAGATGCGCTTGCGAAAGCTGGAAGAAGAATTTTATAATAATCGTGAAGGCAAAGGCAGTTGCTCAACTAAAGGTATTCGTCCTTGTCCAGAGGGAGAAGAAGACCCGCTTATGCTCAACGATGATGATGATGATGTAAGGATTGATAACAAGGGTGTAGCTTTCAAGGTAAATATGGTCTTGTTTACATAGTAAAATTAAATGTTTACCATGCCTAAAACTATTAATTAAGTATAATTTATTGCAATCTGTAGACTTGCAAAAAAAAAGAAAAGGGAAAAAGAGATTGAAATGGATATATTGGATCCCGATTCCGTCCCTCTAGAGCTGTATGTCCTATATTGCTTCTTTAACTTTCCACGCTGTAATAAGGTGGTGAACATCCAATTGGATAAAGACCTATTCGGTCATGAGCGTGATCTCCACATCCACCTTGAAGATGTTGTTCTATTCTGTAAATTAAAGCCAATTTCGTACACTTGCATTGTTGTTTTCATGTGGTATAGTTCATGAATTCCTATTGTTCAATATTATTTCGATATTATATTTAATAGTTACCTCATTCTAATCTAAATTTTGTATTCTTAGGTACTTATACCAAAGCTATCCTCATAAATTGGTTGACGAAATCAGATTCGTAGATCCCTATGCCATTGGGTTTCAACCAACAACTGCAATGGATGATGCGATTGAAAGCAGAGCTCGTTATCTTTCCAAACGATTCAACGAGATTCTAGACGACCAAATTTGTGTGGCACCATGTAACGTTGGGTAAATTCAAGTTAACTTATAATTAAGTTTTTGTGGTGTTTTTTTTTATTTTTTATTATTATTTCACTTTATAGATTACATTATCTTGTGCATGTACGCAGTGAGCACTGGATTCTCACGATAATAGATCCACTCAAAGAAGAAGTTTGTTTGTTAGAACCTTACTATAATGGGATTCATGACGCTGTTTGGAAGCAAGTAGCTGAATTGTAAGTTATTAACTAAATTAATTATTACTTAATTTAATCTTATCATATCAATGTGTAGAATAATGAACCAAATAAATAAAATTTAATTGCAATGTAGGGCTTTGAAAATGTTTAATGCAAAAGTGGATGCGGGTAAGAAGAGTTGGAAAAAGATAACTTGAAAAGTGATAAAGATAAGATTGAAATTGTTTAATATTAAGCATGTAATTGTTATTGATTCACGCCCATTACATTTGTCATAGGCGCCAAAGCAACCTGACGGGAGACAATGTGGTTTTTATGTGCTTCGCTACCTATTAGATTTAATGCAATTTGATGGAATAGTGAACATTGAAATGATACAATCAATTGTAAGTAGCCTTATTATATTTCTATTATTTATTATTCTCATGATACTGTGGTATACGTGCTTACTTAGTTTTGTGCCCCATAGTTCATTGGAAAAAATTACAGCGAAATGGATATTGATGAAGTGCGGAAAGAGTGGGCTTCATGCATCCAACAACACATGTCAAAGACTCGTCTAGGAAAAGGTAATTTTGTAATATATCTTGTAATGAGAATAATAACTTATACGATTGTGCTAAACTTAGCTTATTGAACTTGGTTTCAATTTTGGTTAAATTGATTTAGAGCAAGTGTACTCTATCGCGTAGTAGACCGTAGTGACCAAGCGCAAAATTTATAATATCGAACCCAAGGGAGAAAGTGATGTATCCGTATTCGAAAGATGATTCACTCTAGAAGGACTAATCAAAGAAAGAGGGGATTGCTAATACTACAAACTAACAACTAAGAAAACAAGTAAAGATAGAACATGTACAAGTGTGATGGAAAATGGATGAAGGTGAGCAATCTAAGAAGTATGCAAGGCAATCAACATTCATGGTAAGGTATATATAGATTCACACACACACATGCATTGATGGTTATCATGTTATGATATTAAGGGCAATCACGTTTGTACCCCTAACCCATATGGCCTAGGTGATTAGGTTCTCAACTCTTTTACAAGTTTAAATCTCCTAGAATTGTTCTTACTCTCAATTCCGATGAAGATACTATGATCATAAGTTGGGTTCCCCTCACTAGTTCATCACTAATATCCTATCATGAGGTTCTAAGCACAAGGAGGGAATGACTTTCCTCTCCTCACACTAACCAAGTCATCTCATGCAATCAATGATTCAATTAAACCACTAAACATAATATTGGAATGGTCATCCTAACACTATGAGTAGAGAATTTAACCACACAAATCATACATAAAATGAGAATAAGCATTCATGATAGAAAATATTCATAACAATCAATTCATCAAACTCGTGGTGTGCAAAATCTATATAATCCTTAACCAATCATATTGCTAGCCTCACATGAGGACTAGCCACTACATAGCATTACAAATTCATTACAATCCAAGGCATGCTCCAATTGAGCCAAATAATGAAGAAAATAATAAAATAAAGGTAAGTTGGCTCCCCTTTGATGGTGAACTTCCTCCCATTTGATCATGCTAAAATCTTCAATCAATGATGAATTCCTCTTCTTAGATTGGTGGATGAATGGATTAGTGGATGGATTTGAGGAGATCAAGTGGTTTGAATGGATGAAGTGAAGGATGGAAGAGATGGAGATGAATGTGTGTGATTTAGGTGTCTAGTGTGTGTGGAAACTGATCCAAAATGATTCCTCCTCGGATTTTATGATCAAAACATGTATTTATACTCCCTGGAAGCTTCTAGATGCTTCTTGAAATTTTCAAAATTTTAAGCACAGCTCGACTCGAGTTGCAAGTCGAGTTGGACCTTGCAACTCGAGTAAGCTCTCTGGACAATTCTGGAGTGCAACTCGACTCGAGTTGGTAACTCGAGTTGCACCTTGCAACTCGAGTTGGGTTGTTTTCAGCAGCGCAGTCTCACCGCTTCGCGCATAACTTTCTCATCCGATCTCCAATTCGAATGATTCTTGCGCTCACGCGACCCTCTCTTCCGTAGATTTCCAATCATATATCACACTCCTAGTTTGAACTCCACATGTATACAGAAAAATTATACAATTTAGATGTGTGTTTTTTAGCATTTTGCTTTGGCTCGTTCTTCCTCATTTCAGCTCCGAACTGAGCTCCATTTTTTTCCACATCTTCCTTGTCGTGTCTAGAATCCATTTCTACCTGAAAATCACACAAATTACACCAAAATACCAATTCTCTAAATATTCACAAATATAGCACAATTTAAGGCACTTAATCATGAAAATCACACATTTATCATTTCAAAGCACAAATCTCCATATCTTCATATAACACCACCAAATGATATACAAAAAGAATAAAAACACACAAAAACACATAATAAAAGACACAAAAATTTAGGTGAAAATGACACCAATCAACCCCAAACTTAAAGTGTTGCTCGTCCTCGAGCAACGAAAATGAAAAAACGAGAGGGGGAATTTTCACCTAGAGAAAAACCTAAAGAACATAAGCAACAACACATTATAAGTAACAAGGACTACAAATCATATCACGTCACACTACAACATTAAAATCATGACATAAAAAATTAACAAGTTCAAGTCTAAAAAAATTAAGAGTAATAAAGTCCCTTCCGGTCCAAACCTTACGTCGGATATCAAAATGCACTCAACACTCTATGAAGTAGGGTAATTTTCACTCATCAATCGATTGAACCTGATGCACCATAGGCTTGCTCACGGACTACATTCACAAGCCACCAAGGCTTCAACTAATGATCAAAAAGGTCTTTATCTTTTCGATGTAATGTTAGGCTTTTTGGTAAGGGTAGGGAGATTATGGATAAGAGTGACTCATTGAGTGCAAGTAATCGAAGAGATGATCAGCTTCTTCAACTTCTTCATGTTTCTATCTTCCTTTTTTTTTCTTTTCTAATCACACAAGCACTAAACATTATCATTCCTTGGATTTCTTGAGCTTCTTTTAATTTGCATGCTTCCTTTCTTTCGACTTTTGAATTCCTTGAGCATATTTTTGTTGCTTTGCTCATTTTTCTTGTTTTG
Organism: Pogostemon cablin; assembly: GCA_023678885.1. Classification (NCBI taxonomy): domain Eukaryota; kingdom Viridiplantae; phylum Streptophyta; class Magnoliopsida; order Lamiales; family Lamiaceae; genus Pogostemon; species Pogostemon cablin. The sequence goes on from CM042973.1 coordinate 5,803,640, forward strand.
AGGTCGCATGTACATTTTTTTTCTTGAGCTCTTTTCATCATTTTCTTGCTTGTTTATCATTTCCTTTCTTCTCTAGCACAATTCTCACATCAAACCTTGTAAACCATCATCTCCTCAATCACCCACACAAAAGGTATATATGAAAGGCTTAAGTGGGTAATCATGGCTTGTAATGTGCTCAAATCACAAAGAATAGGCTTTAAGGCTCAAAGTGGTTAACTAGGGAATGATGTATAGGGTAAGGAAATATATGGCAATGACTTTAAAGTAACAAGGATGGTCTAAGATCATATCACTAATCTCTACCAATAGGGCTCATTCCCGTAGTCCATGAGCAAGTTCTAGTTTATCAAGGCTCAATCGATCCACTCATTAAGAAATTAACCATGGATGCACGGTTGAGGCTCAAATGCTCACAAGCTTTTGCTCGGACCCTTAGGAACTCATTACACCTCAATTCATCTCAAAATTGAACAAGTTAAATAGGACATGTCACAATTTTAAAGAGTAGAGATTCTCAACATAGTTCACCATCACTTATCACAAACAATATGCCATTACTCACATTCAAAAATGACTCACAACATCCCAAAACAAACCACCAAGCAATCCTATACAAGAATAAAAATACAAACAAAACACATGAGTAAAGACTCACCAAACAAGGAACAAGACAACACAAATCATGCAAAAATGACAAATTCATCCATCGAAAGAAAATCAAGCACATATCCTCATCATCCAATATCATTTAAGCTCAAGATTTTGCCACCTTATTCAAAAAAAATAAAAATAAAGCAAGTAAACCTCCCAATTACATAACAAATGAAGTAGCATACCAATTTAATCAAGTTCAATTCAAAATCATGTATATGCTAAGAAAATGGAAATGATGAGTAGTAAAGTGAACTCCCTGAAAAAGGCATTTGGTAATGGAAATGGTGGGCACGAGCTTCCGGATTGCATGCACAACGAATCTCGACATTGATTTATGGGCTCAATTCAGCTTCCACTACACTTCATTTGTGCTCAACAACTCATCAAAACCATTAGCATAACAATTACTAGCAAATAATGAACTAGCATACACTTCAACACAACCAAACGATCCAAAATCATACCAATACTCATGAGAAAAATTTTAAAATTTACCCAATTTTACAAGAAGATCTATCAATCAACATAATAAGCACACTCAAGTGGTGAGTCACACCACACACTCTCCCCCCAAACTTAAATCGAAACAAGTTGAGAATTAAGTTTGCAAAAAAGTGGTGGGACTTACCTTTGTAGTTTCCAACAATGAGCTTCTTGTAGAGAAGTATATGCATCACAACAATTCAAGGTATGTCCAACACGCACTATCCCCCCAAACTTAAAGTGAAACAAGAGTTGAACTTTAAGTTTGCAAGAAGTGGTGAGACGTACCTTCAAACTTCAAATCGAGTACTTCTCATATCTCCAATACACATTCTCCTCACGAGCACAATCAACCTACATACCAAAAATGCAAGAAAACTAAATCAAAGCATTTAAATGAAAGCATTAAAATAAACGATGGGTTGCCTCCCATCTAGTGCTAAGTTTAGCGTCTTCAAGCCGGACGGGATATGGAGAACTCATCAGAATGGCCAAGGATATCGTTCGTTCTTGCCATCAAATTTTTATCTTTGTGCTTCTTCCTCTATTAGGCATTTGTGGCAAGTAACGACCTCGGTAGCATCCTTCGAGATTGGCTTTAGAAATTCCACTCTTTTGAGCTTGCATTCCATTGACCTCTCTTTTCTAGACCACCACTTATTCCTTTTTATCAAGTATGTCCCCAACATTTCCTCAAGTTCTCTTTTGTACCTAAGGCATTGAGAAGAATCAATAGGTAAGACAAAGTCAATATAAACAATATTTTGAAAATCAATGCAACTTGAAGAGTTAAAAGGTGTAGAAATGCTCATTTCACTTCCGAACTCATCATCAAGTGCTTTTAGACCTTGTTCCACTTCATCGAATTCATACTCATCACTTGATTCTTCATCTTCTCTACTCCTCTCACTTTCCTCCTCTAAGCTTTCTTTTACCTTATCTTCTTTATCCTCAATAAGCTCAACATCTCTTGAGTCTTCTTCATTATCCCCCGAACACTCTTCTACATCCAACTTTTCTTCAATCTTTTCATCAAAATTCTCTATTTCATGAAGAGTGTTCCGTTCTCTTATCATTTGACTCATTTGATGTTCTAGGGCTTCAAGTCTCCTGTCCTCGTCCTCATCTTTTCTCTTTCGTTCTTCTCTCTCTTTCTTTCTTTCTTCCCTTCCTTCTTCAAGCATTTTCATTATTTGACTTAATTGATCTTGCAAGGAAGGTTTCCCCTCATTATATGGTGGACACTCTTCTTGGAAATTCCCTTGGACATACCCGTTTTGCATACCTGTTCCATTCCCATTTGGTAGTTGGGCATGTTCCACACTTGTCCCCCATTAAAGTTGGAAGTAGGCATTGAGTGGGCATTTTGAGGCTCACAGCTTGAAAGACTTGGTTGAAAGCCTTGCCTTGCATTGCTCCCTTGAGCATATCTTCTATACATTTCACGAAGGCACTATTTTCGGATAAAGGAGTCACCGTAGGAACTTGATTGTAGGGACTTTGAGGCACATAACTTGAAGGATTTGGTTGAAAACTTTGCCTTGTATCATTTCCGTAAATATATATTTTAAGCAACTCCATTGTATCTTCGGATAAAGGAGTAAATATAGGCAAATGAATTTGGCTTGAAGAACTTGGTACAGAATAAGTGTGTGCTTGATGAGGTTGGAATGTATTCGCATTGTAAGCTCCTTGCCATCCCCCATATATTCCATTATTGTAGCATTGATCCATTTTTGCTATTCCTCTCAAGATCTACTATAATTCTTCTCCACTTACTATTTTTGGTTTGTTCCTTCTTCCTTTCTTTCAAGGTTTGTACCTATCAAGAAGAACAAGTAAGAACAAAATTTTCAAAACAAATATAGAAAAATAAGAAAAAAATGTCCTAAGTAGAGCTAACAAATTCAAACACGTTACACAGAAGGCTTTCTCCCCGGCAACGGCGCCATGAACTTGGTTTCAATTTTGGTTAAATTGATTTAGAGCAAGTGTACTCTATCGCGTAGTAGAACGTAGTGACCAAGCGCAAAATTTATAATATCGAACCCAAGGGAGAAAGTGATGTATCTGTATTCGAAAGATGATTCACTCTAGAAGGACTAATCAAAGAAAGAGGGGATTGCTAATGCTACAAACTAACAACTAAGAAAGCAAGTAAAGATAGAACATGTACAAGTGTGATGGAAAATGGCTGAAGGTGAGCAATCTAAGAAGTATGCAAGGCAAGCAACATTCATGGTAAGGTATATATAGACTCACACACATACATGCATTGATGGTTTTCATGTTATGATATTAAGGGCAATCACGTTTGTACCCCTAACCCCTATGGCCAAGGTGATTAGGTTCTCAACTCTTTTACAAGTTTAAATCTCCTAGGATTGTTCTTACTCTCAATTCCCATGAAGGTACTATGATCATAAGTTGGGTTCCCCTCACTAGTTCATCACTAATGTCCTATCATGAGGTTCTAAGCACAAGGAGGGAATGACTTTCCTCCCCTCACAATAACCAAGTCATCTCATGCAATCAATGATTCAATTAAACCACTAAACATAATATTGGAATGATCATCCTAACACTATGAGTAGAGAATTTAATCACAAAAATCATACATAAAATGAGAATAAGCATTCATGATAGAAAATATTCATAACAATCAATTCATCAAACATGTGGTGTGCAAAATCTACATAATCCCTAACCAATCATATTGCTAGCCTCACATGAGGACTAGCCACTACATAGCATTACAAATTCATTACAATCCAAGGCATGCTCCAATTGAGCCAAATAATGAAGAAAATAACAAAATAAAGGTAAGTTGGCTACCCTTTGATGGTGAACTTCCTCCCCTTTGATCAAGCTAAAATCTTCAATCAATGATGAATTCCTCTTCTTAGATTTGTGGATGGATGGATTAGTGGATGGATTTAAGGAGATCAAGTGGTTTGAATGGATGAAGTGAAGGATGGAAGAGATGGAGATGAATGTGTGTGATTTAGGTGTCTAGTGTGTGTGAAAACTGATCCAAAATGATTCCTCCTCGGATTTTATGATCAAAACATGTATTTATACTCCCTGGAAGCTTCTAGACGCTTCCTGAAATTTTCAGATTTTTAAGCACAGCTCGACTCGAGTTGCAAGTCGAGTTGGACCTTGCAACTCGAGTAAGCTCTCTGGACAATTCTGGAGTGCAACTCGACTCGAATTGGCAACTCGAGTTGCACCTTGCAACTCGAGTTGGGTTGTTTTCAGCAGCGCAGTCTTACCATTTCGCGCATAACTTTCACATCCGATCTCCAATTCGAATGATTCTTGCGCTCACGCAACCCTCTCTTCCGTAGCTTTCCAAACATATATCACACTCCTAGTTTTGAACTCCACATGAATACAGAAAAATTACACAATTTAGACGTGTGTTTTTCAGCATTTTGCTTTGGCTCGTTCTTCCTCATTTCAACTCCGAACTGAGCTCCGTTTTTTTCCACATCTTCTTTGTCGTGTCTAGAATCCATTTCTACCTGAAAATTACACAAATTACACCAAAATACCAATTCTCTAAATATTCACAAATATAGCACAATTTAAGGCACTTAATCATGAAAATCACACATTTATCATTTCAAAGCACAAATCTCCATATTTTCATATAACACCACCAAATGATATACAAAAAGAATAAAAACACACAAAAACACATAATAAAAGACACTAAAATCTAGGTGAAAATGACACCAATCACTTATCTCTTATTTACCAGCCTTACGAAAAGACTAAAGTGTGTCTAAGGGAAAGGGAAACATGATGAACGGTTTGTTGTTTATGTTTATGGGAAGACGATATTTGTCGATCATGGATATATTATGATGTATTTTAATTATTGTTGGTGAATTGTATTGGTTAGAGAGATGTTGGGATGTTATATTCTAACGTATTAATGTTGGTTTTTGTATTTGGAGTTCAATTACATTTGAATGCATTGATGTAATTGAATTAGTTATGTTGTATTGAATATCAGGGATTATGACTATTTTTAATTATTAAACAGGTTAAAATTTTGATAATAACAACGGGGATATAACATACGACAACGGGCATAAACCGTTGTCAAAGAGAACTATGACAACAGGGATTGCCCCGTTGTTAAAAAGAACAATATTTTTAAAAATAATCTACAACAACGGGGATAAAACTAACAACGGTGATAAACCGTTGTTAAATAGAACTTACAACAACGGGCGAAATTCCGTTGTTAAAAGTAAGACCCTTTAACAACTTTCGGATTAACAACGGAGATTTCGAGCTACAACAACGGTTAATCTGCGTTGTTAAATTCATCTACAACAACGGGGATAAAACTAAAAACAACGGTGATTCACCGTTGTTAAAAAGAACTTACGACAACGGGGAAAATGCCGTTGCTAAAGGTATAGCATTTTTAACAACTCCCGGATTAACAACGGATTTTATTAGCAACAACAACGGGGATAATACGTTGTTAAAGATATCTACAACAACGGGAATTTAATTAACAACAACGGGGATTCTCCGTTGTTAAATCTATCATACAACAACGGGTCAAAAACCGTTGTTAAAGGGTAGGTACCTTTAACAACTCCCGGATTGACAACGGATTTTATTAGTAACAACAACGGGGATAATCCGTTGTTAAAGATATCTACAACAACGGGGATTCCCGTTGTTAAAACATATTTTGTTACCATTAGAAGAATTAACAACGGATATTTAATAACTACAACAACGGGGATATACCATTGTCAAAAATGTCCTACGACAAGGGGTTTTTCACCGTTGTTAAAAGTCCAGACTTTTAATAACTCCCGGGTTAACAACGGAGCTGAAGGGGCTACGACCACGGGGATTCTCCGTTGTCTTTCCATAGTTTTGGCATAGTGTGAGAAGATAGGTAGCGCTTCGGGGCGTCCAGGTTCACTAATTAATCTCTCTTCCCTATATCAATGTCCGACTCTACCTTGTGGACTATGGATGCATCACTAAGCCTAGCAAATCTACTCTATAGATACAAGTAGACAAGCGTGTAACACGTTTAAATAACCTTGGAGCAAGAGATATAATTTCACCCCCCTCTCTAGGTACTATCAGTATCAATTATTTCTCGTGCACTAAGTACTCTAACCCGATATGATCTTCCTTTATAGGTACTATGAAATTACCCTCTTTATCCTACTTACTAACTCGAATTCAATTCAATTAATAAGTATTCATATAAGATAGTTCTAATGAAGCTTCGGAGTCCCCTCACTTAGAATCATAACACAAAATCCTGCTCAGCAGTGAACGCACTCAATCAATAACCAAGATATGTATTTAAACTCTACATAACAGTTAATGATGCACAAAATAACTCTGAGTATGAATTAAAAATGCACAGTCTTATATAAAATAAATCCACAAGTAGTGTTGTACGGAGTATACATACAGAAGTTCAATTAACTAGATAAAACCTTCATAAACCTAGAACTACTAAAGTGTTTCTTGCCCATAATGCTTCGAAGAACGTTCATGGTGTTTGGATAGATCTTACCCATAGTCATGAAAATTACAAGAAAGATTAAGTTGCGAAATAAACCCTAGGTATGGGCGCCATCGCTTCTCGCTCCACCTTGAATCTTCACTTGGTTCTCACTTGATTTGCTGCATGAATCTCGCTCGACAGCTCCTACGGATGGAGTTAGGGTTCGGATGTGGTGTAGGATGGATGTGGAATATAACTCTCTTCTTAAAGTGATCTGCATCATTTTTATACTTGTAAACTCTCCTTACGGACCTTAACTGGCTTTTTTCTTAGAAAATACGTAAATTCACGCACTGGAAGTTCGGAATTACCAAAAATAGAACTCCGTGTCCCCACTTGACCAAAATGGTTCAGGTCGAGCGGGCTCGACCAGGTCGAGCGGCGGTCGAGCGAACTCTCTGAACGGTGAAACCTTGTACAGTACCTCGCTCGACCAAATTTGATGTTGCTCGACCAAACTGACTTGGTCGAACGGCTCCTCCCGAGGTCGAGCGACACCTTGAAATCCGTATTTTTTGATTTTGAGCACTTCTAACCTGTTTTCCTGTATAAATATGCTCAAATAGCCTCAATAACATCTGATTCGTGGATTTTCTGTAAATATCCCAATTTGTCATGATAATAGACCAAATCCTACTCAATTTTCACGCAAATCAGAGCTCAAAATACGTGAATAATCACTCTCATCAAATATCAAAGCCAATCACAAAATAAATTCATAAAACTTGACGATAATCTCAATCATAATCAAGCATGTAAATTATTTGTTGGGTTGGGTTTCCAAATATGTGAAGAGCCTAATAGCCAACAAGGTGGAAAAGCTTTAAGCTGAACCACTATACATCCTTTAGTTCTTGTTCATTTTTGTTTCATTTTAAGTTTGATTCAATACGTGAGAGAAAGTGAGGAAGATAGAGTGTGTGAGTTTGATCAAAGAGGAGTTCAAGCTTGCATTCATTCATAAGAATTGGCGCTGTCTGTGGGAAGCCAAGAAGAAGGAGATTAAGTGGAGAAGAAGATCAACATGGTTACTACCAAGTTTGATATTGAGAGGTTCTCTGAGAAGGCAGACTTCAGTTTGTGGAGGATGAAGATGGAGGCCATCTTGATTCAGTAAGGATTATCAGATGCAATCAAGCCACTTCCTGTGAATCAAGCTGCAGAAGTTGATGATGTTGCAAATGCAGCATCAAGAACAACAATCAAAGGCCAGAAGTGCAATCATTCTATGCCTTGAGACAAAGCACTAAGGAAGATTTCAAAGGAAACTTAAGCCAGAGGAGTATGGAAGAAACTGGAGGAGTTGTACATGGTTAAAAGTTTGGCAAATCGATTATACATGAAGCAGAAGTTATACTGTTTTAGAGTATCAGAAGACAAGCCAGTTATCAGCAAATTAGATGAGTTCAACAAGATCATTGATGATCTGGAAAATATAGATGTGGCTCTATCAACTGAAGATAAAGCTGTCATTCTCATGTCAGCTCTTCTAAAGTCCTTTGAAGGTTTGAAAGACACTCTCTTATTTGGTAATGCTGAATCAATCACTCTTGAACATGAAGTGTTGTTGGTAGTTAAAGCAAAGGTGCTCCACAAGAATACAGATCTACAAGTTAGTGGAGAAGGTTTAGTGGTAAAGAAACAGAATTAGTGGATCAAGAATAACAAGAACAACAATGCTGATAAAAGGAAGCCAGAAAGGAATCAAAGTGCTCCATCAGATGAGGAAGTAAACAAGAATTGTTATCACTGTAATAAGCCTGGACATTTCAAGAAACAATGCTTTAAATGGAAGGCAATGGTGGCAAAGAAGATAGCTGAAAAGGGAGGAAATAAGAGGACACATGCAAATCAGGTAACAACTAATCAAGTTGGTTCAGATTCTAATTTCATTAAAGCAATGTCAGTATGTTCTAGTTCAGTGTCAAATGAATGGGTTATGGATTCTGGGTGTACCTTTCATATGACTTCTAGAAAAGATTGGTTTACTGAATTAAGATCACAAGATGAGGGATCAGTCATGCTTGGTGATGATCACACATGTAAGATTGAAGGAATAGGTTTTGTCAAACTTAAAATGTTTGATGGGAAAATCAGATTGTTAACTAATGTCAGATATGTACCAAGTTTAAGAAGGAATCTAATATCTCTTGGAATGTTAGATTCACAAGGTTATGAATGCCACTTAAAGGGAGGGACACTTACTATCATAAAAGGAAGTTCAGTAGTTGTTAAAGGAATTAAGAGGTCTGATTTGTACTTCTTAGATGGTTCTGTAGTGACTGGACAGATCAATGCAATCAATGATGATAGTAGTGTTAAAACATGGCACAGGAGGCTTGGTCATATAAGTGAAAGAGGCTTGCAAGAACTTGCAAGACAGACGTTGCTTGCTATCAGTTCAACCTATAAGTTAGATTAGTGTGAAGCTTGCACATTAGGCAAGTCAAAGAGGTTGAAATTTGGTGCTGCAGATCATAACACCAAGGCAAGATTAGAATACGTATGTGTGGTGTAAATCAGTAGTGTACACATGGAAGATGAGGATTGGTAGAGCAGCAAGTTTGGTTGAAGGTTAGGATCAACTAGTTGCATAAGATGAGCCGTAGGATCAAAGGAGAAGTTGAGCTGATGGATTGATGACATGACAAGAATCTTAGGTAGTTGATGATCAGCAGCAACCGTTTGCTAGCTGGTTGATCAAGTGGGATTACACACATGGAAGTTAGTCAGGCTGATGCATGCTATATAAGAGAGAAATGCATCAGTTATCATTATCTATCCTTCATATCGGTTTGGATCCAAGATTAGGGTTCTTAGAAGTTTATTGTTCATCTTCTTCTTTAAGTGGTTGTAACCAGTTCATCATCATAGTGATTTTCTTCTCCTTAAGAGTGGGTGTAAGCTTTAAGCTGAACCACTATATATCCTTGAGTTATTGTTCATTTTTGTTTCATTTTAAGTTTGATTCTGAGAGAAAGTGAGGAAGATAGAGTGTGTGAGTTTGATCAAAGAGGAGTTCAAGCTTGCATTCATTCATAAGACAATGCAAAATGATAATGGTGCTGTAATTAAATTATTTCATAAACAATTTATATATAGTATAAATAAAAAGTGAAAATATTTTATAGCAAAAGTAATAAATAATTAAAAAAACGTGAGATGATCGGTCTCAACACTTGCCCACAACTTAATTCCTGCTATTCTCTATCATGGATTAATATTTCCTCCCAAAAATAAATACTATTATTATTCTTTATGTCAAGAGTAAAGACCAATAGATATTCGACACCGCGTGAATGTAGACATACAAGCCAAGTTCACTTATTAATCACGCAAAACATAAGAAATTAATGAAGATGGAGTTAGTTTCGTCCACCTCACATAAGTCACATTCAATTCCTATGCGTTTATTAATAAAAATACATACATTAATAAATAAAAATTACTTAATACAATTGTCAGTGTATTTTCAGCTAAATTTTTATAAAAATACTATTAACGTTTTAATAAAAAATTAATGGCACAGTTAAATATAAAAAAAATATATTTATTATAAGAAATACTTATACAATATTAATTAAATTACAATGACTAATATAGTTTACTGAAAAATAATAATAATAAGGGTATAAAGTTCTACGCATGACCAGGATATATATCAACTCATATTGCGTAACCAGGATATGAACTCATATTACAGTGTAGCTAGTCGAAAAATGAGAAAAATACTTTTCATTCCCGCGGCCAGACTTCTTGATTAAGGACCTAAATTAGGCAAGACATCATACAGTAGATTTTTTATAATATTTTTTCTAAAGTTACCATTTTTTTTATAGAATTTAAATTAATGTAATTCGGGTAATGAATTACTATTAGAATTTGAGTAAAAAAAAGACTATAAATTTAAATTTAAATTGAAAGTAACTTTTTTTTTAATTATTATCATAATTAACTACGTAGTAATAAGTTATTTACAGAATAAGATTTATGTTTCACCAATTTATTTAGTGGAACGAATAAAAAATGATAACACTTTAATGAAAAAATGGTACTTATTTCGTTTTATAATAGCTTTCACACTTTTCTTATTTGTTTGTCCCACAATAACTTTCACAAAAAAAAAAAAAAACAAAACAAAAAACAAAACTTTATCCAACTACCTCAAAAGTGACTTTAATTTCAAATTTGTCACACATTTTTCACACTCATAACATTACTTTCCACTTTATTTATTATTATCTAAAAATACTTAAATACCTTTAAAAATCAATAAAGTTTATTAAAAAAACAACTTTTTTATAAACAATATGAAACAGTAAATGTGAAGGTTATAACGGGACGGAAACTTGATTAATGAAGTGTGATAATTAACTATTTTATGAACAATTAATTCATAATATAATTAAAAAGTAATAATATCACTAATGAAAATTTATAATATATCATTAGAAAGTGATGATTAATAAAATAAAAAATAAAAAAGTAAAAAAAAGATAAAAAAAACATTAAAAAAATACATATGGCACAATATCCTCATCTCTTACACAGTCAAATGTAAGGGGATAATAAATGAATATTTTACATGTTGTCATATTAATTTAATTATATTTATATGAGAGTGTTAGGAAATAACTGGAGGGGTAAAGGTCACGAGGATGAAAAGATCTTCTAATTGACCTTTCAATTGAGACTGAAATTTTATTTCAACTGAGTTGGTAGTAGGGGTAGCAGGGTATGTCTTTAGCATGGATTTAGTTGTATCAATTTAGATGGAAGATTGGAAGGACCTTTTAACTTAGCAAGTAGCTACATGGTGTGTTTTTAGCATGAATTTAGACCTTTTGCAAGCACACTCAAACATTTTGTTTTGGCATCAATTTAGAGAGGAGGTTGCTTGAAATCAAATGTCTTTGTCTTTGGCATCGATTTAGAGATGGTGGAAATACTTTCTAACTGAAGTAACATCATGCTTTGGCATGGATTTAGACCGTCAATATGTTCGTTATCAATGGAATCAGCTACATTTAATTTAAGATAAATAGTGGCATTATCCACTCGATTGAAGGCTAGTCACCCATTTGATTTGATTCATACCTAATGCCCGAGCTATTAAGTCATGCTGTGACATCTAACAAATCAATTATTGACTCAAATATTGATTATTTAACTCAAAAAATGCAAACACTTTACATGTTGGGTTAAATGTGTAAACACTGTGTTCCCCTTCCGATCCTATTATACTCTATATATTGCCAGGGTTTAAATTAAAAGGGAATCACATATTTTATACCGTAAACCCGATTTATAGGAGACTAACTCCTAAAAATAAATAAGGATTTTTATAGAACGTTAACACATTGATAAGTTTGACAAGTTTATGTTCAACGTTGAATTACAAAACGTCAGAGTAGACTAATTTTTTTTTGCGATTACACGCTAAAACGCTTGTGTCAAATATCTTGTAGTTGCAGGTAGAAAAAGTGTAGATTAATTTCTCCTTAATGGAATCCTAAGCTAATACGGAACCTCACAATCTGATACGAAAAATGATAAAAAAGAAGACCAGTGACTAAAAATGTTTCAAAATCCATCTCATACGCCAATGTATATCAGTTGGAGACATAATTAAAAAGAAAGATAAAAAAAAAGTACTCTAAAAGACAATTATACAACACTAAGTATGACGAAGTATTCTATAGAATCGGGTTCCATGATTCCATCCCATCCCGTATAACATTAAATTGTAACGAAAGATCTGGTGTGCATTATATATTAAGTGTATTTCAGCTATCAGTGCCTTGGAGTGGTATAAATGCCCACGAAATTACTTTCAATTAATGAATTCTGCCTTTTTTAATTTCTAAATGGGATTGAATGTTTGTAATACTATGAATGTGATGTCTGCTCGTTGTTAGGGTGTAGCACCCCTTGTGCTTTTGTAATATTTTTTTTAATTGAATAAAACTTTTGCTTGATAAAAAAAGTTACTTGTATTTGAGCTGATTAAACAAAAATTGTTTAGTATCCTTTTACTTTATTCGAAATAGGTAGAAGATTCATTTTCATCCCAAACTTTTCAGTTTTGCTTTGATTTCTTCCAAAAACAATAATTTTTTTTATCAATTTCGTCCCACAACTTTATGAAAGCACAAATTCAATCTCATCCCATGAAATTAGAAAAAATGAACATTTTTAGTAAAAAAAAAACTATTTTTATGAGAATTTAAAAGGTATGGAACTGATTTGGAGAAATTTAGTTTTTTTTTAACTATTTTGAATAAATTAAATTTGTATGTGACAATTCAATTTTAAACTCCGGTGTATTTGGGATGTAAAAATATTTATGAAAAGTAATCTCTCATTGACTGATCTCAATGCATGTGTCTAAAGCATGCTTGAATTCTTCTATATATATATATATATATATATTTTTTTTTTTTTTTTGCAGCTGTCAACAACTCATGGTTTTAGCAGTGCAATCTTTGCAGCCATGGATAAAACCTGTTGCTTTAACTTTCCATTGTCAATACTACTACTCCAACTTATAACCTCCCAAATTCCTAGTATAGCCAAAAGATCTGCCACTCTCCACACAGACCAATACGCTCTTCTTTCTCTGAAATCTCATGTCACCTCAGATCCTGACCGTATAATCACGAGAAATTGGACGAATTCGAGTTCTGTTTGCAGTTGGATTGGTGTCACCTGCGGATCGCGCAACCACAGAGTTACGGCACTCAATATGTCCAGCATTGGTCTCTATGGCACTCTTCCGCCGCAGCTAGGAAACCTCTCCTTCCTCGTCTCCCTCGACCTCAGCTACAATCACTTCACTGGTGAGATTCCACAAGAGTTTGGGAGACTTGATTATCTGAGATTTCTTAGCATGAAAGGCAATCATCTGTCAGGTGTTATACCATCAGCCATATATAACATATCCACCTTACAAACAATTGCTTTCTCATCGAATGAATTGAGTGGCAGTCTTCCCATCGACATGTGTCGGAATCTTCCGTTACTTGAAGGGATTCACCTATCCTCCAATCGCCTGAGCGGCCGCATTCCATCAAACGTATCACAATGCACTCAACTTCAATATCTCAACGTCTCGTACAACTCTTTAAGTGGGCAGATACCCCATGCAATCGGGAACTTAAAATCACTTCAGTATTTATATCTTGGGGGAAACCAATTACAAGGTGTTTCCTTCATCTTATTCTTGTTATATATATATATATATATATTTCCAATATTCTTCTATTCAATTCAGATGTTTTTTGTCGAGGGAAAACACCAAAATTGGTTCTTTATGTTCGGTGTAATTCAAATTCAGTCTCTAAATTTGTTAAAATTACAATTTTAATCTTTAGTGCTCGATTTTAGTCATTTTTGTTCAAATTTAGTTATTTTATCAAATTTAGTCAAAGCGTTTTTTTTGTCCAAATTTAATCATGTATGCTATAATTTGTCCAAATTTAGTTCTTTATGTTAGAATTTATCCAGTTTTGATCCAAATTATTGGACAAAAGTACTCAATATGGACAAAGGGACTAAATCAGTCACTAAAGGATCAAAATTGCTATTTTTAGCAAATTTATGGACTAAATTTGGATTAAACCAAAGGACCAGTTTTTATATTTTCCCTTTTTGTCAATACAGGTGACATACCGCATGAGATTGGCAACCTTCAAAACGTGTTCGATTTTGAAATTGAATGGAATCAGATTACGGGCACGCTGGATTTTGTCAAGAATATGTCTTCTTTGCAACTCATAACTGTAGCGCGCAATAAACTGAGTGGGAGCTTCTCACCACATATTCTAAATCTCACCATGCTAACACACATGGAGCTCGGGGAAAACGAATTATCAGGTGTGGATATGATTTTTCTTTCCTTTAATTTACTTGGTTTTCTACATTTATTTTTTCATAAGTAATGTGTAATTTACTTGGTTACGTTTGTTTTTTGCACATGGATTAATGAATATAGTATTTTAATGTGTATTGAGGTGAGAGAAATAATATTTTAATGTAGAGTGGGTAGGTGTATTAATTTGATATGTGGGCCCATGGAGAGAGAAATAATTAATTTGTATGGGTACCATAAGCTAAAAAGGGAAATATAACCATTAGGATGGGACGCCCAAAAAGGAAATATGTAACCATTAAGATGAGACGGAAAGAGTATATCATACAAATATAATAATACTATGATGTACTCCTCCGTCGCGGAGATATTGACTCTTTTTTTTGCATGGAGATTAAGGAGTATAATAGTTTAATATAAAGTGAAGTGAGATAAATAATATTTAATATGTAGTGGGGAGTTGTATTAGTAGTGAGTGTGATGTGTGTGTGGCCCCATATAAATAAATAAATTATTTTTGTGTGGGTCCCATGTTCTTAAAAAGGAAATATGTCAGTTTCTGTGGGACAACCTAAAAAGAAAAATGTGTCAATATTTTTGGGACGGAGAGAGTATTATCTTTAGAATTAACACTAAACTTAAAAATCCTAGAGTAAAAAAAGTAGAGCATGCATAAATTAAAAAAAAGTGAAATTATAATTATATTTTTAAAATTAACACTAACCGAATAAATATTCAAACATAGGGCAAAACAAGTCAATGTACTTCCACAAATCGAGGGTTAATTAAATACTTCCTATGTCTCTGGCAAATATCACAATTTATTTTTTTCACGTAAATTAAAAAATATTACTCCCTCCGTCCGCTCGAAAGAGAGTCTTTTTTCTATTTTGGTCGTCCGCTCCAAAGAGGGTCATTTCCTTTTTTACACACATGGGACCCACACACACCCTCTAATACAACTAAAATATGGGGTCCACACTCCCACTAATACAACTACCCACTACACATTAAATAATAATACTCCTTAATCCGCGTGCCCAAAGGTAAATTGCCATCTTTGGGGCGGACGGAGGGAGTATTATTTTATGTAAATTTTGTAGGTGAATTAAATAGATGTGATGGGTAGTAGTGAGTCATTTGTGAGCCCCATTTACTAAAAAAGAAAAATTATGCAATTTGGATGGAATGCCCAATATAATAAAATTGTGCTATTTGGGTGGGATTAGGGGTGTCAACGGGCTCCCGGCCCACCCGCACGTTTGGGGCGGCCCGGACCCGGCCCGGACCCGTACATATATGGGGAGGGCCCGGGTATTAACTTGGACCCGACCCGCCCCTACCCGGACCCGCCCCGTATATAATATATTAAAAATTAATATATATTTTATACAATAATAATTATATTTTATGTTAATATATATATATTATACAATTATTTTATATTTTATACATAAAAATTATTTATAACTATATGATATATATATATATATATAATTTATTAAATTATAATTATATGTAATATTCTTATGATTATTTATTTAAATATATGAATAATTTTTGTATGATTTAAATTTTTGAGAATTAATATAAAAAAAAAAAAGGGCCGGGGCGGGGCAGTCCAGCCCCGTATAGGTCTGGGCACGGGTCCTATTATATAGGACCCGTACAGGTCCAGGGCGGGTCCGGGGCGGGTACTTCACAAACGGGCCGGGTCCGAGTAGCGCACTACCTGGCTCAGACCCTGCCCGTTGACACCCCTAGGTGGGATGGAGGGAGTAGGCTATGAAACTAGTGTGGAAAAATATTTTCATTGTTAAAGTTATAATTAATAATAATTACTCCCTAAAGAATCATTATCCGTCTCATGAGTCATGAAACTCTTTCACATTTCAAAATGGAAACTACACCTTTATTAATAATCTTAAAAGTTATTTTAATTTTAAATTTAATACTTTCACTGAACATACATATCATTACTTCATACTTTATTAATTACTTAAAAATACTAACATATCCTTAAAAGTCAATAAAATTGATAAAAAAATTAATTTTTTTATAAATAATAAAGTGAAGAAATTTCCAACATTGAGAGAGTAATTAACAGAACTGAAACAAAAATGTAAAAAAGAAAAGAAAAAGACAAAATAGTATACAGAGTGGAAATTATTTACCATCGAAATTGAATTTTTGTTGCTAAAATTTTAACAACCACCTCTTTATCAACGAATTTCGTTGTTAATAAGTTGGTAAACAAACTTAGCAATAAAATTAAGATTTTAATGTATATATTGTATTAAATAGTAATAATTCCAATATATATTGAAATATTCCATAGGTATTTTTTGTTTGTATTGATAATATTATACTATAAAACATAAATTATTAGGGTACAGTGAATCTGATTAAAAGAATACTTAATCGTAATTTATATTTTCTAAAATAAATGACTTGAAAAGAAAATAGATAAGTAGGAATTCATAAACGCATTAGACTAGACTACGCATGCATGTCTCGTGCAATTTAGACGATATTATTTTTAGGGTAAAATTTCATTACACCTTTTAGATTGAGCATTTTTTTAATGTTTAATTAAAAGCTTAAAATAATAAAAATATTTGATTTGTGACTCGATTAAAAAAAAATAGAATGCATTAAAATAAAAGCGGTGAAAACTTTTAAAACACAGAGAGAATATTAAAAAATTAAATATATGAATTAAAAGTGAGTGGATTGAAAATTAATGATGCTTGTAGAAATATATATGAGTGATCGTTTAATGGTGTTTGTAAAAAACACAATAAAATTCATAAATTTTAAAATTTAGAGTATACTTTGAAAACCATAGCCAAAGGTGATGATCGTTTAAGGTTTCCATGATCAAATTAAAAATACATAAAAGATCGAAATTGTCCATTACTTTACAATGGAGACGATTTAAGTGTGAAATGGGACAGAGGTATTTTGATTTTACACTCTACTAAAAATTGTTAGGTGGGCAGTCAGCATAACATAACTTACGATCAATAGTAATTGTTTGGTGGGCGGTGTTTTTATATGAAAAAAGACAAATGGACTTTCCAATTTTCTTTTTTTCTTTAATACACTCCTCGTCCAATTGAAGGTTGAAACATATCTATGTTGCTATTTTGATATGGGAAGAAGGGACAAAATTGAGGATTGAAAAAAAAGGACTAAATCAACATACTTACGACGAGACTAATTGTGATACTTTCCTTAAAAAATACTCTCATGCGTTACATGTGTCAGCTCTCCATTTTTGAATGCTGATTTTTGCAGGTGTTTTACCTAGAGAAATTGGTCAATTTGACCATCTCCAGTATTTAGGTTTGAGTAGTAACACCTTCAATGGAGTTATTCCAACAGAGATCTTTAACATCTCAACTCTTAGAATCCTTGAACTCGGTAATAACAGTCTATCAGGTGGTCTTCCCACCAATTTGTGCTACAACTCACCCCTTCTTCAAGCACTTTACCTCAGTATCAACAACCTCGGAGGAACAATACCCACGTCAATCTACAACTGTGCTCGTCTCAAAGTACTCACACTCTCTGCTAATGGATTCACTGGTTTTGTACCTCGGTTTCTCGGCAACCTAACTCTCCTTCAAAGACTCTATATTAATGTAAACAATCTAAGAGTTGAATCATCTTCTGCAGAATTGAGCTTCATCACTTCCTTGACCAATTGCAGATTTTTGAAGGATTTAGCCCTTGACAATAATCCTCTGCATGGGGTCATTCCATCTTCCATTGGGAATTTATCTACTTCTCTCCAAACATTCTATATGGCCAATTGCCAAATCAAGGGTGCCATTCCTTCTGATATAGGCAATTTAAGCAACTTGGTGCTGCTTGATTTATTCAAGAATGAGTTACATGGTAACATTCCTTGTGCTCTAAAACATATGAAGAATCCACAGGGCTTAGATCTACGCAGCAACAACCTGAGCAGTTCAATTCCGGAGTGTCTGTGTCAGCTACCTAGAATAAGTGAAATATTTCTAACACAAAATCAATTATCAGGACCAATTCCTGAATGTTTTGGACATGTCTCTTCTTTAAGAAAACTTTATCTAGGTTCTAACATGTTGACTTCTAGCATTCCATCAAGTTTTTGGAACCTCAGAGATTTGTTGGAGCTTGACCTATCTCAAAATTCTTTAGTTGGGAATTTACCTCCTGAGATGACTAATTTGGAGAGAGCAATTTATATCAATCTATCAATGAATCAGTTGTCTCAATCTTTTCCAAGCAATATTGGGAAGCTACAGAGTTTGATAACTCTGTCTTTATCACATAACAAACTAGAAAGTTTTATACCGGAGTCTGTGGGGAGCATGATCAGCTTGATAGAACTGGATCTCTCTTTCAATAACCTTACTGGTTCAATTCCAAACTCCATAGAAAAGCTACAGCACCTCGAATACTTTAATGTCTCTTACAATGCTTTGAGTGGGGAAATTCCTGTCGAGGGGCCTTTTAAAAACTTCACTGAAGAGTCATTCAAAGCTAATAAAGGATTGTGTGGAATTCAGAGGTTCCATGTCCCACCTTGCCGCGGTGTTCCCAGTGACAGATCAAGGAAGAAAAAGATAAGAATTTCTCTGTTCGTTCTTGCTGGGGTGGCTGCACTTAGCACTGTGCTTTCTTTGGTCTTTATCTTCATAAGATACCGAACGAAAGATGAGACATCTGATGGAGTTGATGAGTTGGGGCTCTTTATAACGCCGGAAAGAATTTCCTATTATGAGATCTTGCAAGCCACGCAACATCTCAATGAAAGCAATTTGCTTGGCATTGGGAGTTATGGTTCTGTTTATAAAGGGATCTTGAGAGATGGGAAGGTTATTGCTGTGAAGGTGTTTGATTTGCAAGTTGAATCTTCTTTCAGGAGTTTTGACGTTGAATGTGAAATACTACGCAGCATTCGTCATAGAAACCTAATGAAAGTCATAAGCAATTGCTCGAATGAAGATTTTAAGGCATTGGTACTTGAATACATGCCCATGGGAAACCTTGAGAAATGGTTGTATTCCCACAACTATTGCTTGGATGTCATGCAAAGGCTGAACATAATGATGGATGTTGCATGTGCATTGGAATACCTTCATCATGGCAATTCAACACCCATCGTGCATTGTGACGTGAAGCCGAGTAACGTGTTGTTAGATGAAGACATGATTGCTCATGTAAGTGATTTTGGGATAACAAAGTTGTTTGGTAATGAGGATAGTACTGTGCTAACTAATACTCTTGCCACATTGGGGTACATTGCACCAGGTGATTATAATTTATTTCTTGAAATTCAAATTCCTTTATATCTTCAAAGTTGATGCTTTCATAACACATTGTGATTCTTTTGGTGCAGAGTATGGTTTGGAAGGAATAGTTTCTACTAAAAGTGATGTCTATAGTTATGGTGTCATGTTGATAGAAACGTTCACCAGAAAAAGGCCAAGTGATGATATGTTTGGTGGAGAGTATTTGAGCTTGAAAAGTTGGGTTGAAAGGTTGCTTCCACATTCGCCAAATGAGGTTATAGATGCCAACTTATTCTTTGATCTTGATGTTAAAAAACAGGATAAGGTCATGCAGTGTGTATCATCCATATTGATGTTGGGCTTGAAGTGTTCCGCTGAGTCCCCACGAGACAGGATAACCATGAAAGAAACTGTATCCGAGCTACAAAAAATCAAAATTCGATTTTCCTAGTCGGTCGACCTAACATTCAACGGTAAGACATTTCTATCTCTATGTTCTGCAGCACTCCAAATTTCTTTAGTATATGTCAATGAGTCCTCTATTTTTTCTCCTGATTTTTTGTTCGAATCATAGTGCTCCATCTCTGATGCAGATGGGCATGTAGATGAGCTCAACAACATTGGGCTGATCGTTCGAGAAACAATAGCGGGCCAAAATGAGCAGCCCATTACCTTCTATCATTATGTTGCATCAATCTAAGAGTTATTACATTTAGTTTAGTCAAGTTTCATATTAAGTTTGGTCAAGTTTCTTTAATAGTTGTTAATTCTCAAGTGTCTATTCCTATTCTTGGAGGGTTGTTCCAAGAATAAATGGTCGTGTCCTGCATCCAAATGAGGAGATTAATATTATTACTTTTGAAAGAATTCTTCGTGAATTTTTATCTTCAAGTTTCTTTCTCTTTGGTGGATTCCTTAGAGTTGTGAGCTTGTATTCCAATTCTTATACTTGAGGTGGTGTTGTCTTATCCTTGAGGTGGCGAATTATCTATCCACATACTGATTTGCATAGAGAATCGGTATCATTTGGTATCTAGAGCTTTGGGTTCAAAATGACTGGCAATAGAAGGAACACTCTTGATGGTTATAATCCTACCACTAGTCACAGAGATTTGCGTGACATCGAGTTGGATGAATTAAGAAGAATGGTTGAACTTCTACAAAGACAAGTGCAGCAGCAAAATATGAACCATCCGATGACGAATCAGCAGCCGACGCACGATGATGAGAATTTTTATCCTTTTCATTGCAGCCATGGTTCAGATGAGTATGAAGGGGTGGATTATGAAACAACACCAATCTACGATGAGTATGAAGAGGTAGATGATGAAACAACACCAATCTACGATGAGTATGAAGAGGTAGACGATGAAACAACGCCAAACTATGATGAAGATGAGAAGCCAGTTTATGACAAAAATGATGATGAAGACAAAATTACGCATGCTGATCAAGGTGAAATTCTTGTTGCAAGAAGGTGCTTGAGTGCTATCCAAGAAGAAGAAGAGTGCTTGGGGCATAATTTTTTTCACACAAGTTGCACGTTATATGACGAGGTATGTGATATCGTTGTTGATGGTGGAAGTAGTGAAAATATTGTGGCTAGTTCTACATGTGAGAAGTTGAGATTGAATACCGAAGACCATCCTCAACCTTACAAGAGTTATTATGGATTAGTGATGATGGTCATGAGAAAATAATTTTTGGGGATTCAAAGATGGAGAATACTCTTGAACCATCAAGAGAAATGCTTTCTTATTCACGAATTTATGAAAATAATACGTATGAATCAATGGAGGAGTATGACTTCATGGCCTTAGAAGAAACTGAAGAGGATGCCCTCAGTAGAAAACACATTCTGTTAATCTCCATGCAATCAAGGGTGGTTGGGTTTGAGGTTCTTAAAACTCTTTATGAAACCGATTTCGATTCGGCGATTGTTGGAAAGCTTGTCAAGCTGGTTCTCATGATAAATTCCTTATCCAAGATGAATATCTATTTCGAGGAAATCAACTCTGCATACCGAGATGTTCGCTTCGAGAAGCCATAATTCATGAAGCTCATGGTGGAGGGCTTGTTGGCCATTTTGGCGAGATAAAACAATGATGTTGGTGCAAGATGGGTTCTATTGGCCTAAGCTAGTAAGAGATGTTGAACTGATTGTGAAGAGGTGTGTTATTTGCCACAAGGTGAAGATGCTTGGAAGTAAAATTGGTTGTACACTCCTCTCCCGGTTGGAACCGCAGGTTCATTGGAAGATGTAACTATGGATTTCATTGTTGGATTGCCGAGAACTAAAAGGGCAATGATTCAATTATGGTAGTGGTGGATAGGTTCTCTACAATGGCTCATTTTGTGCCATGTACTAAGACAATGGATGCCACCAACGTTGCTGATCTATATATTTCAAGGAAGTGGTCAAGTTACATGGTATTCCAAGAACTATCACCTCTGATCTAGATCCAAAAAAATTTCTTAGTCATTTTTGGAGAACCCTATGGAGAAAGTTGGGAACTACACTTCAATTCAGTTCGTCGCATCATCCTCAAACGGACGGACAAACAGAAGTGGTTAACAGATCTTTGGGAGCTTTGTTGAGGAGTTTGGTGAAAAAGAACAGTAGAGAATGGGACAGTTTATTGCCTCATACCGAGTTCACATACAACCGATCCGTAAACCAGACTACGGGTTGTTCTCCATTTGTAGCAGTTTTTGGTTTAAATCCTTTCAGTCCTTTGGATTTATATCCTATTAATGTTGAAAGCCATTTCAGTAGGGATGCTAATGATAAAGCTGTTCATATCAAGACGACTCATGAAGAAGTGAAGAAAAAAATATCACCACAAACTGAGAAATACAGTATACAAGCCAACAAACATAGGAAGAAGGTTGTGTTTAAGGAAGGTGATTTGGTTTGGATTCACCTTCGCAAAGAACGTTTTCCTAATCGGAAGTTTTCGAAACTCCAGCCTCGTGCGGATGGTCCATTCAAGATTTTGAAGAGGACAAATGACAATACATATAAGGTGGAACTTCCTGGTAATTATAGTATTTCTGCTACTTTTAATATTTCTGATCTCTCACCATATGAAGATGATGATCCATTGGACTCGAGGACGAGTCTTGTAGAATCAGGGGAGAATGATGCAGATGGGCATGTAGATGAGCCCAACAACATTGGGCTGATCGTTCGAGAAACAATAGCGGGCCAAAATGAGCAACCCATTACCTTCTATCATTACGTTGCATCAATCTAAGAGTTATTACATTTAGTTTAGTCAAGTTTCTTTGATAGTTGTTAATTCTCAAGTGTCTATTCCTATTCTTGGAGAGTTGTTCCAAGAATAAATGGTCGTGTCCTACATCCAAATGAGGAGATTAATATTATTACTTTTGAAAGAATTCTTAGTGAATTTTTATCTTCAAGTTTCTTTCTCTTTGGTGGATTCCTTAGAGTTGTGAGCTTGTATTCCAATTCTTATCCTTGAGGTGGTGTTGTCTTATCCTTGAGGTGGCGAATTATCTATCCACATACTGATTTGCGTAGAGAATCGATATCAGCCTCCTTGTCAAGCAAATAACAACTTGTGTTGTGTATATATATATATATAATTAATATCTATTTTAATTTTTTTTTGTCGTTTAAATTTGCTGGTCATTTTTGTTTTAGAAATTAATGATTTGAAAGTTTTTTTTTTTTTGAAAAAGTAAAGTTTTATTTGCTGGGCATTTAATGATTTGTCTCTTCGGTTGGATGCTTTTATCAATGGGGATGATTGTTGTAGTTGGGTAGATTTACTCTTTAGAATTTTATCACATCTGTCAAGAGTGATTGTTTTTTACTTCTCTCCTAAAAGGGTTGTCGTGTAATTGTTTTCATAAACACAGTAATATGTTAGGGTGATTTGATTAAGTATTAGACGGTTCATCTCACTATCAGTTTAAGCTTTTTAGATGAGGATCGTAATATGTTAAAGTGACTTGATTAAGTATTAGATGGTTCATCTCACTATCAACTTAAGTTTTTTAGATGAAGTGGTCATTTAACATGGTATAAGCTTAAGTTTTTTAGACGAGGTGGTCATTTGACATAATAATAATTCTTTTGCCCTGAAATCACGTCTGGTTGATGAGGTGATTATTTAACATAATAATGAGTCTTTTGCCCTGAAATCACTGCTGGTGAAACACCCAATAGAAAGTTTTGTGTTAATCTCTCATTTTATATTTTTCTACTGTGCTTGTTGTCGTATTTGTTACATCATCTCTTGCAACATCAGCCTCTCTCTGTATTAAGGAATCCTCAAACTGCACACTAGGTCTTTCATGTTGGGCCTTTTCCTAAGCCCATATGTTTTTTTGGCCCATGATAGTTAAAATTTGAGGCTCAAAATCCTTAATTTCTACCCTAGAGATTTTGGTGGCCTCATTTCTCTTTCCTATCACACTGCTGCTCACTCCTTCTTCTCTTGAAATGGCTGCATGGAGAAGCCCACTTATCTTGGGAATATGACATGTGTCGTAATTCATTACTGCTTTGTCTCTGATTATTTTCATTTAAATGGGTCTCTTCTTCTCCAGTGAAGAGTGCGAGGGAAGAGAGCATTCTTGAGTGGGGATTAGGGAGTAAAGTGAGATCTGCCATCTTCATTGTGTATGATTCTTTATTAATCAAATCTGGCCCTTCCCTTCACCGATCAACCACCGAATTCGGAACCACAGGACCAAAGCCCATTCCTTCTCCGACATCTCCCTCACGACGGCTAGGCGGCCCGATACCCAACATTTCAAGTATAAACAAAAAGGTATTGATTAACAACCATCTCAAACTCCACATAACGACATCTTTTGTACATGTGCAACTCCACACTTCCATGTTCCCCTGCATGAAAAGGAGCTCTATAATGTTTTATTCATTAAGAATGCACACTTGTGTCACATACAGACACCCATAAATATATATTAAATTATTATAAAGCTGCATATTATAAATTAGGGAAATGTCAATACTTGCCCACTTTTGATTGTCCTCCATCTAAATTGCCCTACTTTTTAAATTACATCTAATTTGCTCAGTTTTTATATATAATGCCATGAATGCCCTTAAGGGTGGCCCACATGTTGCAATGGGATTCAGAGGTACTGTAGATGAAGTACATTCTTTTGTCAGAATGTATTTTTTGCTTAATCAAAAATCACATGAAGTAATATTAAATGAGATTTTCAATTTAAATCCACGGCGGACACGCATATGCTTAATCAAATATCATATGGACTTGAATAGAGATAAAAATTTTAAACCAAAAATGATTTTTTAAAGTTAAAATATAATAATGCCACGTCGACACTCATAATTTTTTAAAATTAAACCAAGCTTAATCAAATATCACATGGACGTGAATAAAGATAAACATTTAAACCAAAAAATGAATTCTTAAAGTTAAAATGTAATAATGCCACGTCGGAAACACATAATTTTTTAAACTTAAACCAAATACCACCAACTTACGACAATTTTGATGAAATAAAAATAACATTGAAACAATTTGTCTAAATTATTCTCAATAAAGATAATGTGCATCATGTAGAAAATACAAATCATGTCCGCTGATGAGTGTTTGCCAATTAAAACCTATATCCGCCATATCAAATAATCCATGTCCGCTGACATAAAAAAAAATCCTACATGTCCCGACAATTGAATAAAAAAATCTTATATGTCCCATGTCCGTTGATAAATTTCAGTGGTGTCCGCCACATTCAATTTTGGACTATTGATAATTTATGCAACAATTTTAATTATCTATTTTAATTATTTTTTATCAATATATCCGATTTGAAATTTATCTATTTTTTTTAAATCAATATATCCGATTTGAAATTGACATTACATGAATATAATAATTATCATGCACCAATAGATTTTTTTTTTATTTTTCAATAGTTGGACATGCAATAACAGAATTATTTTTTATTTTTCAATGAACGGACATGCTTTTCCTATTGATGGACATGCACTAAAAGAATTCTTTTTTATTTTCCTATAAACGGATATGCTTCTTTTCAATTCTTTTTTATTTTTTATTGGCAAACATGCTTCTTTTATTTTTCCTATCGGCGGACATGCAATAAAAGAATTCTTTTTTATTTTTCAATTGACGTACATGCTTTTTTTTATTTTACAATCGGCGGACATGCTTTTTTTTTATTTTTCCTATCGGCGGACATGCACTAAAATTATTCTTTTTTATTTTCCTATTGGCTTACATGCTTCTTCTTTATTTTTCAATCGACGGACATGCTTCTTTTTAGTTTTTCTATCGGCGGACATGCACTCCAATTGACGTACATGCTTCTTTTTTATTTTTCAATTGACGTACATGTTTTTTTTTTATTTTTCTTATCGGCGGACATTCACTCCAATTGACGTACATGCTTCTTTTTTATTTTTCAATTGGTGGACATACTTTTTTTTATTTTTCTTATCGGCGGACATGCACTAAAATGATTCTTTTTTAATTATTCTATTGGCTTACATGCTTCTTCTTTATTTTTCAATCGGCGGACATGCTTTTTTTTTTAATTTTTTTCTATTGGCGGACATGCACTAAAATGATTATTTTTTATTTTCCTGTTGGCTTACATGCTTCTTCTTTATTTTTTAATCGGCGGACATGCTTCTTTTTAGTTTCAATCGGCGGACATGCTTCTTTTTAGTTTTCCTATCGGCGGACATGCACTCTAATTGACGTACATGCTTCTTTTTTATTTTTCAATTGACGTACATGCTTTTTTTTTTAGTTTTCTTATCGGAGGACATGCACTCCAACTGACGTACATGCTTCTTTTTTATTTTTCAATTGGCGGACATGCTTTTTTTATGCTTCTTTTTTTTTTTTCAATTGGCGGACATGGTTTTTTTTTTATTTTTCCTATGACATGCACTAAAATGATTCTTTTTAAATTTTCCTATTGGCTTACATGCTTCTTCTTTATTTTTCAATCGGCGAACATGCTTCTTTCTAGATAGGAAAACTAGAAAGAAGCATGTTTGCCAATTGAAAAATAAAGAAGAAGCATGTAAGCCAATAGGATAATTAAAAAAGAATCATTTTAGTGCATGTTCGCCAATAGGAAAAATTAAAAAAACCATGTCCGCCAATTGAAAAATAAAGAAGAAGCATGTAAGCCAATAGGATAAATAAAATAGAATCATTTTAGTGCATGTCCGCCGATAAGAAAAATAAAAAATGGATGTCCACCAATTGAAAAATAAAAAAGAAGCATGTATGTCAATTGGAGTGCTTGTCCGCCGATAGGAAAACTAAAAAAAAGCATGTCAATTGATAAATAAAAAAAAGCATGTACGTCAATTGGAGTGTATGTCTGCCGATAGGAAAACTAAAAAGAAGCATGTCCGCCGATTGAAAAATAAAGAAGAAGCATGTAAGTCAATAGAAAAATAAAGAAGAATCATTTTAGTGCATGTCTGCCGATAGGAAAAATAAAAAAAAGCATGTCCGCCGATTGTAAAATAAAAAAGAAGAATGTACTTCAATTGAAAATTAAAAAAGAATTCTTTTATTGCATGTCCGCCGATAGGAAAAATAAAAAGAAGCATGTTTTCCAATAAAAAAATAAAAAAGAATTGAAAAGAAGCATGTCCGGAAAATAAAAAAGAATTCTTTTAGTGCATGTCCGTCGATAGGAAAAGCATGTCCGCTCATTGGAAAATAAAAAATAATTATGTTACTGCATGTCCAACGATAGAAAAATAAAAAAAAATTCTATTAGTGCATGATAATTCTTATATTCATGTAATGTCAATTTCAAATTGGATATATTTATTAAAAAAAATAGATAAATTTCAAATCAGATATATTGATAAAAAAACAATAAAAATAAATAATTAAAATTGTTGCATAAAATTATCAATAGTCCAAAATTGAATGTGGCGGACACCACTGAAATCTATTAGCGGACATGGGACATATAGGATTTTTTTAATTCAAATTGTTGGGACGTGTAGGATTTTTTTTTTATGTCAGCGGACATGGATTATTTGATATGGCGGATATAGGTTTTAATTGGCAAACACTCATCAGCGGACATGATTTGCATTTTCTACATGATGCACATTATCTTTTGAAAAATTTTAAAGTGGGTCAAAGATTAACTTAATATTTCAACGCCACTTTATACGGAAAAAGAGAAAATTCAGGAGAACTGTTTTTTCTCGGTACATGTGTCATGTGGGTGGGGGTAGTTCAGACATATAATTTAAAAATGGGCAAATTAGATGCTTTTAAAATAGTAGGGCAAACTTGATGTACCATACATGAAATAGGACATTTTGAGTGTTGTCCCTATAAATTATCCTATATATTAAACTAGTATAACCGTGCTAAAATGTTAATGAATCAGCCAAAAGGGTTTATACTTTAATCTACACAAAAAGACACATTGCTCCAACTACTAGCTAGCAAGGGTGAAAAAGGAAGATTATATGCTTTAAGGAAGCAAATTTAGAGTTCACCACTAAAGAGTTCACATTCTAGCTGGGGAGAAATAATTTCCCTCCCATCCTAAATGAAAAGTATAACATTTATGTACGGCGATTGTGATCTTCTTCATGACAAACTATTACCGTTTCGAAAGTGAATCAATTTTCTATAATTTTTAAAGGATAAAATTTTTCATACATGAATAATAGTTATCATGTATAACTTAGAAGGATAATATTTCGAAATTTATTCCACAAACCAGTTCCATGCAATATCTTTTGCTTATTTTAAAGATTTTGAAATTTTAAGAATATAATTATATATACAATTTTATGGGGGTGTTTGGTTGATATCTTTTGAACATTAAGAATGGGAATAAAATGAACCATTGTTTGTTAGGTATGATGTTTGTAATAGAATGATATCCCTGAATCAACTATTCCTCAGGTATGGGTTTGATTCCAAACCTCTCCAAGCCCATACCCTTCCATTTCTTTTCCCATTCCTTTAAATTTTACCAAACACCCCTTAATGTTTAAGCCTATGGCACCTCATTATATTTTGCTTTCCTTGCTCATTTGCACCATCTTCTCACTACTCTTTCAGTGCCAAAACACAGAAGCTGCAGCTGTATCAACAGCATCACTACAACACTGCAGAAGGAAACGTGGCAACACAGACATTCCGTATCCATTCAGAGTGACGAAAGGATGCTACCTGGATGAATCATTCGAAATCACCTGCAATGACACTACTGGTTCCGCCTCACTGGCTACGTTCGACGGAGATGTAGGCGCAATCTTCTTCGCGAATCACAGCCTACGCCACATCTTTCATGCTCTCTCTTTGCAGTTCAACAGATCAGGAGAGATCAGTGAATATGTGTACCACACTTTCCACTTGGAAATAAGCAATGGTTTATCCATATCTCCCACCAAGAATAAGTTCATTGCAGTGGGGTGTGATTTTTATACCTACCTCACTGACTACAATACTAAGGACTTACTGGGCGGCTGCGCGTCTCTCTGCAACCGCAACGACATTGTCCCCTCAAACTCTTCGTCCTGTTCCGGCTCAACTGCTGCCAAATAAATTTACTGAGAAATGTGAGAAGGGTGAGGCTGACTGTGCATACCATAAACACAGAGAAGAAAACATGGAAGTGTGGAGTGTTCACTTTTGTGGACAAGGATTACTCTTTTAATAAACTTAACTTCTCTACATGTGAAGCTCATTACATCGTCCCAATAGTATACGAATGGACGGTGGGGAACACGAGCTGCAAGAAAGTGATTGGGCGAGAAGAGTATGCTTGTGGCCTCAATACTAACTGCATTGACAGCAATCTTGGAATGGGATACTGATGCAGATGCCAGGTTGGTTTCCATGGCAACCCTTATATCCTCGATGGATACCAAGGTAATGATTTTATGTGAACAAACATATGCTACCAAAGAAAATGCTTCAGACAACATATATGTAATATGTCTCTTGGAATGATGTCTAGATGTTGATGAGTGTAAAAATCAGGCTGACCACAACTGCCATTTGAAGAATGTGTGTGTTAATACACAAGGCAGTTACTACTGCCGGCCTAATCGTAGACGAATCTTGGGGCTGCTCATAGCTATAGGTAACTACTACTGGTAATTATTTTCACCTATAAATTCCACATTAATCTAGGTTTCTACTAACACTAGTTGAAATAATAGGAACTGGGGTTGCTGTTGGTGTTCTATTTTTGGTAGCTGCTGCTCTCTGGATGTGGAGTAAGCTTAAACAGAGGAATTATCAAAAGAAAAAACAGAGGTTTTTCATGAAAAATGGAGGTTTACTTCTACAGCAGCATATGTCTTCAAGCAGGGCATGTGCATTACCTGAAGTGACACTTTTCAAGATTGAGGAAATGGAAAAGGCTACGGATAAATTCAGCATAAGCCGTGTTCTTAGAAAAGGAGGTCTCGGCACAGTCTACATAGGAATGCTGTCGAACGGGAACGATTGTCGCGGTGAAGAAGGCAAACAGGATTGATGACAGCCAGGTTGGCCAGTTTATAAATGAGGTGTTCATTCTGTCCCAAATAAGCCATAGGAACATAGTCAAATTGTTAGGCTGTTGCTTGGAAGCTGAAGTTCCATTACTCGTATACGAATATGTGTCTAATGGAACACTCTCGCACCACATTCATGTCGAGCCAAACGCCTCCGCTCTGTCGTGGGAGATTCGTCTGCGTATTGCTGCAGATCCAGAGTACTTCCGATCAGGACAGCTAAACGACAAGAGCGACGTGCATGCATTCGGGGTTGTACTTGCTGAGATACGTACAGGACAGAAGGCGGTTTCCTCTGTTCAGGATGATATGGGGCTAGCCCTTCGGTTTAGATCAGCAGTGAAGGAGAAGTGTTTGTCTGAAATATTGGATAAAATTGTGGCGGACGAAAGCGAGGAGGACGAAATTGTTGCAGTTGCGAAGCTGGCAAAGAAATGCATGAAGTTGAATGCTCGTAAAAGACCAGGTACGAAGGAAGTGGCAACAGAGCTAGACCAAGTGAGAAAGCGACAACAAGAGAGCTGTGTTGATGAAGGTCATTCCACTAGTGAAAGATGCTACAGTGATTCAGGAGTTAAATCAGAGTCCCAGGATGATCAAGAAAATATGGATCATTCCTCTGGCTCCCTCTCATCACAGTAACACTGAAAACTATAACCAATTAAGAGAATCCAACAGATTATGTGTTTTTGTTTGATTTATTACCTTTTATGATTCCAGACCTGCTGTTCATAACTGTTCAACGTATTTACAAGAAAATGCTTGATGAGCAAAGTTAAGAAGTTTCAAGGTGAGAAGTTCCACGTTCTTCATGATTATCTATAGTTTTTTATTAATTCTACAAATCCTTTGTCGAGAAAGAATGATTATAGCAGATTTAGTACTGCTACACTTGGATAAATACTAGAAATAATATATATGTAATTTTTTATTGCAGCATTGAATAGATGGTCAATTATTGCCTACTGCCGGTGTTCAACACGAATTTTACGTGTTTTTATAAGAAAAATAAGAATATTATTGGTCCCAAGTTGTCTTGGAGAGGAAACGTTTGAACCAGACGGTAGATCTTCTCAAGAATGGATCCTTAAAATCCACATAATTAAGTCCAAATCGAATAGAAAATGAGCATCAAAATGAAGGAAATATGCATCGAAACAAAGGAAAGTTGATCGTAACGAGAACATGAGCATCAAAATGAAGGAAATATATATCAAATCGAAGGAAATGTTGATCGTAACGAGAAAATAAGCATCAAAATGATGGAAATATGTATCGAAACGAAGGAAATATTGATCGTAACGAGAAAATGAGCATCAAAATAAAGAAAATATGCATCGGGATTGAGGCTTGAGAAGGGGAAATTGCAACTTGAAGGGATTCAACCCAAATTCAAGGGATAAAAACTATTTTAGTCCCATAACTTTCCTCATGGTCTATTTTAGTCATAATAAAGATAAGTTTATCAATTTAGTCACACCGATTAAGAAATAGGGTCAAACACATCCTATTTTCGCCGAAAAATGCTGACATCACCAGAAAACGGCCACGTCAAAACCGGAGTCGTCGATTTTCTGCCGGGACAATGACGTGGCGCCTTGATGGCAGGTGAGTCAGCAGAAAAAAAACATATTCAGTCCCATAACTTTTCCTCATGCTCTATTTTAGTCCCAATAAAAATAAGTTGTCAATTTAGTCCCACCGGTGAAGAAATAGGACCAAACACGTCCTATTTTCACAAAAAAATCTGACATCACCGGAATCGCCTATTTCTGGGCGGGACGATGACGTGATGCCCTGATGGCAAATGAGTCTACAAATTAAATGTTATTTTAATGCCAACAAGTCATTTTTATTTTCTAAATTATTAAATAATTAGAAAACAAAAACGTGCTAAAAAACCTAATTAATAAACCAGGAGATTAATTCAACCTCAATATGCCGACTATTTACTATTTTATTTCACCCCTCAAGTGTAAGGGATCAATTGTAGCGCGTGTGATCAAGTCAAATGTCGAACCCATGAGATAGTTCTAGATCTACCAATTAATTCTATGTATGACAATTTTAGTGTAAGACAAATTCGGGGTTTTTGAGAATAATTTAATAGAAACTGAAATTAATAATTAAACTAATACGAAAGAAAATAATCACGCAGAAAAAACGATTTGGAATTCAAGAATGGAGAATTAGTAATGTTAAGGCAAGCCAACTTAACTATGTGACAGATTATTAATACATTTTTTTGTTTAATTTTTGTTTTCTAATTATTTAAAATTTTATAAAATAAAAATGCCTTGTTGGCATTAAAATAACATTTAATTTTTTGACTCACCTACCATCATGGCGCCATGTCATCATCCCGGCCGGAAATCGATGATAATGGTTGTCATGTGACAATCACATGTCTTTTTCGGGCGATGTCAGCGTTTTTCAATGAAAATATGACATGTTTGGCCATATTTTTTCGCCGGTGGGACTAAATTGACAAACTTATCTTTATTGGGACTAAAATAGATCATGAGGAGAACACTAATCAGCATCCGAAACGCAATTGAGCGTGAGGAGGGAAGAGATGAGGGAGTGGAACAAATCATGGAGAGTTGTTGTGAGAATGGGGTATTCAAAGTAAGTCGTATGTACACACACTTGAGGAGCAGACTTGAAGCCGACCCTAGCTTTGTCTACAAGCATATATGGCACAAATGGATAGTGAAGAAGTATAGCTTTAGGCTCTGGCTTGTTCATAGAGAGCGATTCGCAACAAAGTATAGAGCTTGGTGCACTCTAGAGGATGGACGGTGTGGATTTTGTTTTGATCTTGAAATAGTTCCACATCTTTTCTTTCATTGCCCTTATACCAAGCATATATTGGAAGAAGTTAAAAGATGGATAGGGTGGAGGAGGAGGACTATCACGTCTATCACAGATTCCTTCCAGAAGATTATAGTGGACACTCGTAGCAACTCTAAGGCACAAAGACTCTTATACATCGCCTTTGCTACTTATGTCTACTATATTTGGATGGAAAGGAATGCTCTACATTTTGGGATGAAGATACTGTCGCCGAGACATATAGTGGATAAGATTAAATTACAGATTGCATCGTTGTATTTAAATTCTTGATGTATTCACCCTAGGCTTTGTTTAGGTAGGTTGGATAGGTGGGATAGAACTTGAATTCGCATTGTACGTAAGTACTTTGTAAACTTTTCCAGTGAAATAACATTTATCAATTTCACTAAAATAGATCATGATAAAAGTTATGGGACTAAATAAGTTTTTATCCTGCTGACTCACCTGCCATCAGGGCGCCACGTCATTGTCCCGACTGGAAATCGACGATTCCGATTGTGACGTGGCCGTTTTCCAGTGATGTCAGCATTTTCCAGCGAAAATATGACGTGTTTGGCCCTATTTCTTTACCGGTGGGACTAAATTAACAAACTTATTTTTATTGGGACTAAAATAGACCATGAGGAAAGTTATGGGACTAATTTGGTTTTTATCCCTAAATTCAAATAGGGAAGAAATTTACCTTTAATTTGTATTTTCTTTGATTTGTTTGCAACAATGGATTTATGTAAGCATAGTAATGGTGTTAGCATGATGTTTATTATTGGCTAAACCACTTATGAGGCTAGCCATTTGATGGATTAAGGATCTATGAATTTGTTGGATTTTTAATGGTTTAATTGATGTGATTTTGGAATTTCTTATGATTTATGATTCTCTTGATTTATATTATGATGTGTGTGGTTAAATTCTCTATTTATGATGTTCAGAAAGCCATTCCAATATTGTGCTTAGGGATTTTATTGAATCATGTTATAATATAGATTTTGTATGTTAGCATATGAAGTATGTGGTATCATCTTTGTATACTTTAAACATTCATATTGGGACACTTAATTAATTTATCATATTTGGTTGTTAATTGAGTGAGAAGATCATTCTTATAATCATAGTACCTTTAAGAGAATTGAGAGTGAGATACAATCTTATGTGCTTGAAACTTGTAATGAGTTGAGAACCTAATTACCCTGGCCAAAGGGATTAAGGGAATATATGTGATTGCTTCTATTCCATTATCATTGATGATTGCCATTTGAATCTAATATATCTCTATGTTGTGTCCTTGATCATAATTGTGGTGAGCTTTGCTCCTCTTTAGATTGTTACTTCACCCATCTCACAGTCATCCATTATTCCATCCTATCCATTACTCCCTCCGTTCCTTTCAAAGAAGGTATTTTTTCTATTTTGGGTGTCCTACCCAAAGAGTCTCATTTTCTTTTTTACACACATGGGACCCACACACACCCACTAATACAATTAAAATATGGGACCCACACTCCCACTATTACAACTACCTACTACACATTAAATAATAATACTCCTTAATCCACGTGCCAAAAAACAAAAGACCCTCTTAGCATGGGACGGAGGGAGTATGTTTTGTACTGTTTGTTTCTTGTTTTAGTTTTTTTAATTTGATCTTATAACTCCCCATCTTATGATAATCCTTATAAAATTACGATAAACTTGAGATCGCTTAGACTCTAAGTTGCTTGGTTTCCCTTGGATCCATATTAAACTTGGTCAATCACTACTACGATAGAGTACACTCACTCTATAAATCTCATAAAGAAAATAGCGATCATGTTTTTGGTATCATTGCCGGAAAAATCAACGTGATTTAGTAGTTTGACAAAGGATTAGTTAGAGCGGTCTTAATAAGGACATTTTTCTTATTTTGTGTATTATATTTGTTTTTGAATTTTTTTGTATTCTTACTTGTTCTTCTTGATAGGTATACCAATCTTGAGAGAAGGGGAGAAGGAGCAAAACAAAAAAAAAAAAGAAAGTGAAGAAAGTTGTAGTAGGCCTTGAAAAAAGAGTATGAACATGGATGGTTGGAACCAATACATGGGAAGAAATTATGAAAATTTACTTGCTTTGGTTCCACTACAACAATCAATGAGGTATATAGATGAGAGTAACTATGGGTATAGTTGTCAAATGAATCAAGCAAGCTCTCAAGACTACAACAATGAAAGTTATGAGACATGGCAAAATGCTTACAATGGAATTATAAGGAGACTTACTGTTAGGTGCAATAGATATTAGGATATTATTATTAGATACGTGGACTTAAAATTAATACTAACATGTACAAAATTATATTGCACAAACCTGATTTTACCCTTCCTATTTATTCTCTACATGTCTACCATGAAAGTTGCAACAGATTATATCATCATTCGGCATTATAACAATTTTGTGATTAAAATAATATATTTAATTTAAAATTTCAAAATCAGTCATAATTAGTTGTACATAATTTGCATTGGATTTTTGAATAAGCTTCATGCCTGCACAATTAGTGATTAAGGTTGCACAACTGGCTTTATGTCTACACAATTTGTGTATAAGACTGCACAACATTAATGCTATTAAAAGTGTATTTATTTGCTGGAAATAAATTATACTTATATATTTATTTGATAAAAATCAGTTTTTATTTTTGTGCATAGATTGGTTTGTTATATAATAAATTAAATTGTTGCACAATTTATTATATTATTGCATTAAATAGTATGCACAATCTATTATATTACTACACAATCTATTTTTTTAAATATGAGAAATTAATTTTACGTATTGTATTCTTCTTAAGCGTCGTTGGAATCTTTGATTTCCAATCTATCTTCAATTTCAAGATTGGAGTTCTAAATAGATTTTCAACAACTCATTTACTAAAAAAAATCAAAGAGGGTTTGTCTTTCGAATCCCAAAATTTTTGACACAACTTACCGATCGGTGAGCTATCGATGATGACATGGTGAGTTTATTCGTGGTGTGCAATGACACTGCGATAGATTAAGAAAACATAAATGATGAGTTTATTCGTATTCTGCAACAACGCTGCTATATATTAAGAAAACAGAATAAATATTCACAGCGTACAATTTGACCCAAAAATAAGAAAATTAGTTGGGAGGGAATATAATAGATAATTAGATAATATATCTATTTTCAAATATATATAAATATTTAATTAAAGTAGGGTTATATTAGATATATTATTTTAATTTTTTGTGTTCAATATATTGGATAAGCGTATCTTAAAGTAATAATCATCGTTAATATGTATCTTAGAGTAATTATTTCGGAATTATATTCTCCAGCTGCCCACTCGAAATTAACCATCAATGACCACACAAAGTATCCTTCACACTTGCACCATCTTTCTCGCCAAGATACACCACTCGTGTAACATGTCAGCGGAAACAAATGAATGGAATCCATGTTTGTTACTCCCTCCATCCTACAGAAGTGGTGACATTTGTTGGACATAAATCCTAAAACCTTAAACCCTATTACGATTAACGAGATCAAAACTATAATGCGGAAGCGTACCTGATCCAATGAGTCCTCTAGGCGGAACACGAACTCGGGATCAGTGGTTTTATGGCCTTCCTCAACTAAGCCTTTGGATTCCCTCAGGACCTTCGCAATCTCTTCAGATGGGGAAAGAGATAACTGCGTGTGACTTAGTATATTGGGGACCATAACCTGGGAGCCTTTATATACTACTTGACTAGACCACTCATAATCACCTAGTCATGTAATATTGAGTATCTACTCATTTGGCCCATATTAATCATTATTATAGCCCATGGTCTTTTAATCTTAATTGGATCACTTAATTAAGTCCATAAAATAATTGAATAGCTAATATAATTGCGTAATAATATATTGCCCACAGTTAGATTATAATGAAAATTAATAAATTTCCAACAATCTCCCACTTGGGCTATATATATTTTCCGAAAGCAATTATATCAAGAGTCCTTAGTTGCGCAACTTTATGATATTCCTCTTCAGGCTATACTTAACAATATGGTCCATCTCATATATTAATATGGAACTACCGCGGCATTCACCACATTATAAATCGTGGTTAAACCCCGACAATCACCAATATCAATATACTCAATGACATAGATCAAATATGGTGAGTAGCATGGAAATTACATGCAACGTGATGAACATCATGTCTATTTCCAACTGGTCCTACTTTAATCCTTAGTGAGATCAATTCATAATGTAAAATATTACAAAATGTAAAATTAACTTGAGTGAATTCACAATGAATTCAAAACCATCAACTTAATTCTGCAGAAAACCAAATTATCCAAATCAAAGTGTCTTGAAAACTTTAAAGAACAATAAATATAGACTCCCACTGAACCAATGTATTCTAAAACCATATAACACCCACATGAGTAGCTAGCTCATAAAATTGCAGGGCGTTAAATATATAATTGGTGGATCCATATTTAGAGTCTACCATAATATGCTCTACTAAAATTTTATCTACACAAAACACTTTCTTTAACAACCAAGAATTCTATGTCAATATGCTTGACTCATTGTACTCTTGTCGTTAATTCTTTACTGCGAACTAACTGTCACAATATACTTTAAGTGACAAAACTTCACAACCTTTATTTCATGTTTGAATCCCCCTTAGTGTGCTACTGATTCAGTTGTCATGGTTAATGAGCTAAAGCGTTTGCTTAATACTTTTACATGTATAGCTCTCCAGACCAACAGAAGATATAGCTTGAAGTGGATCTCATACTATATTGGCATCCAACAAACTCAAAATCAGAATTCCTCATGATCTCTAACAAATCTGATCCCTGATGTACAAGCATGTTATCCTTAGTTCTCTATACATACTTTATAAAGATCCATACTAGAGTTACTTAAATGTCTACTTAATAAGCCAAATTAGGTCTTGTAGAGACCTCATCATACAACAACTTCCAATAGCCAAAACATATAGAATATTTCTACATTTCTTAAATCTTTAGTTTAACTTTAGGACACCTTATTTAGACTTCACTTGTCTCCCTTAGTTTAATTTAAACATTCTCCCACTGAATCACATAATCATCTACATTTGTATCAAAACCAAATGAGACAAAAACTTCATGATGATGATTGTGATTCCTTTACGGGAAAGTTTTCTTGAATCATAGATAGATTTCATTTTAGTTCTTAAATCATTGAAATCGTTTCATTAATATTACCATCATGAAACTTTATCTTTACATCCATCTAATGTGATTCAAGATCAAAATGTGCTACCAATGTCACGATAATTTTTTTAAAGAACCTTTCTCAGTAACCGGATAGAAAGTCTCTTAAAACAATGCCTTCATTCCCTTTTGAGGGTAATCCTTTAACAAGATGCGAACCTAATCATCTTGTATTTATTTAAACTCATAACTTATAGCATTAACCCACTTTTGAATTTTAGACCTTACATGGCTTAATGAACATTTTTTGAATGTTCTACCATTAATTCTATAGGGTTCACATTATTTAGGAGAAAACTACATAATCATCCAAATTGTCTCTCTCCCAACTCTAGTGGTTTCCTTAGTGACATTAATTCTTGAGGTTGTTGAATTTGTTATTCCTTAAATATTATTGACATTGTCATGTCGTTATTCTGAATTTGCACCAATTCTTTAAAGCATAAGTGGGGATCGAATCGACTCCCCATTAAGGACAATGTCTCTAATATTATTCTTCCCCCCAAATCAACATCCTCAAAGAATACCGTATTACCCGTTTCAAATATCATCCAATTAATTGGATAATGAATTTTTATCTTTATTCATAACCAATAAAGTAGCCTGTATTTAATTGAGTCCAATTTTCTTTAGTAGATTCCAATGATCTAGCCTTAGTTGGACATTACCATATGTGAAACTCATAAAGAGTTCTCACAACTACTTTAGTTGGAACTTTATTGATACCATAAGCTGCAATCTTTAGTATTTCTCCCATTATTAATCATATATTGTGGAGTTCAATCATGTCTTTTAACTACACCACAACACTATTCATGCTAAGTAATCTTAATGTGGTATATTATAAGACAATTCCACAAGCCTTTAAGAGAAACAAAATGTTATTGATCATCGCTATTTTCACCTAGATTTTGTGTCATTTTTGTGTGTGTTTTCGTCTTTTTATTTCGTATTTTTTGTATCTTTTTGTATTGTATTTTGGAATAGTGATGATGATGAGTTTCATGTCTTTGAATAGGTGATTATGAGGATAAATGGTGATAAAAAGCATGAAGAAAGGAGAAAGTTGAAGAAAATTGAAAATTGACCAAATTACATAAAAACACGCCCGTGTTTTTATATAGTGCCCGTGTTTTTCTGCCAGTGCCAAAACTTACAGAAAGCTGAAAAATTGCAAGAAAACACGGGCAGATGCAGGAAAACACGCCCGTGTTTTCTTGGACTTGGCCTAAAATCGCGTTTTTCTCCTGTATGCGATTTCCATGTGCATTGGGGGTATAAATACCCCCAATATCAGCATTTGGAAGGGATTTTCGAGGTTGGGAGCTGCCACACACACATCACACACATTTTTCTTCATTTTTCACCATCTTCTCCATCCATTCTTCATCCATCCATCTACACTTAATCCTCTCCATCAAATCCACCATCCAAGTGATCAAGGAAGCAAGGGGGAGTGAAGATTACAAGAAGAAGAAGAAGAAGAAACTCCATTGA
This sequence comes from Pogostemon cablin, assembly GCA_023678885.1. Classification (NCBI taxonomy): domain Eukaryota; kingdom Viridiplantae; phylum Streptophyta; class Magnoliopsida; order Lamiales; family Lamiaceae; genus Pogostemon; species Pogostemon cablin. Next base: position 5,843,664 of record CM042973.1, read on the forward strand.
AGGACTTCAAAGCGGGAATCTAATTCTAATTTTTGTGAACTTCTTTATAGTTTTGTCATGAGATTTGTAGATACAATGGTCTATGTTGTTTTCTCTATGACTATGATAGGCTAATCTCCTTTGTGAGATTAGCTCCATGATTGGTGTTGGATAATTTAGTTTTTATGCAAATTGATTTTAATCTTGAATGGGCTTTGTGTTATTTCTATCATTGATTGTCAATTGCTTGATGTATATGATTGATTTGTGTGATTAATTGTTATGGGCATGTGATTAGGTTGGTAAATCAATTACATGTTTAGGATAGTTCATTGAATCATTTCATCATACACTTCATGTGCATTAATTTAGAATGAGATAGGTATATCCTTCTAAATTTGGGAACCCTTTGATAGAACATTTGATTAGCTTAATCGAGAGATTAGTTGATTAGATGAGGAGACCCAAGCTATTAGTGAATTCATAGTACCTTAAAAGGGAATATTGCCTATGATTTAGTACCTAATTAGGGAACTCGTAGAGTAATTAGTACCTAGTAGGAGGTGTTCGCTATGGTATCGATCTTTAGTGCTTTTGGGAGCCTTATTGAGGGCCTACATCCTATCCATCTTGGTAGAGAGTTTAGGTGGAATTAGTGATCGCTCCTATGCTATGTCCATGATAGATTATAATCAATTGCATGATTACTTTGTTATCCATGTCATGATTGTTGCTAATCTCATCCTTACATCATTTGGAACCCCTTTTATCTTTGCTTTTATCTTATTTCTTGCATTAGTTTAAGTGCATTCATTTGCATGCTTATCCTCCGTCCCTTTCCATCGTCCTTATAAAATCACGATAAACTTGAGATCGCTTAAACTCTAGTACCTTCCTCCCTGTGGTTCGATAAATTCTTTAATTGGTCATCCCGACTATAACGACCAATCAGTTATACTTTAATTTTATCTTTAGCAGCTTTCTTTACGGGTTTTCTTTTATTTTTCTTATACTTTATTGAGACTAAATTTGACTTATTAGTCTCATCCTTATTGTTGAAGTTCACTCATCAAGTATGATTTTGTTGTTGATATAGGTTAAACTTAATTATTAGACTTCATAATTGTACAGAGAATTATTACAAAATAATTTATCATGCTTGCATTAAACTTTATAATCTTTCAAAATTTAAATAAATTAGAATCATCTTAAAGATTCAAGCATAACATTAGTATCAAGTCTTTGGACAACAATACTAATTTAAATGATGCTCTCACACAGTGGTCAAAAACTGACAATAAAAACTGTTAAGCAATAGCCTTCATTTGGGCCGACTTATTACTCACATGTAACCAAATAATCATCACGTATTACCACCACAGGTGCTTATGTATTTCGGGCCAGATATTAATCTACCTTTGGGCCGATCAATACCCGCATGAAGATACACTTGCACAACATTATTAATTGGAGACCCATCACAAGATACCTTGTGCAACATTAACCTCATCTTTGGACAAAAATTAACTGCAGGGGTAATCTTGGTGTAATAATCAAGTATTGACAATAAGTTCTGTCAAACAAGAGTCTATCTGTGGACCGACTCATGTTCACATGAATAATCCAAGTAATTATCACATACTTATTATCACATGTGTGTTATTATTCTATCAAACTGTGCCTACCTGTGGGCCGAACACAGAATACATAAATAATACCACACCCATCTATGTAATTTCAATAAAGCTTTTCTCCACACATGATATTGTTGTGGCAACATGGTGCTTTGATTGACTAGATTGAAGGTTTACTAGACTAATTAAATAAATATTTAATTAAACGACATAAACTGTCTCCCCAATTTAATTTTAATTAATTAAATTCCACCAATCAAAAGGGAATATCAGATGATTCACACCAATTTAAAATTAATGAAAGATTTCTTAATTAAATTGGGAATTCCGAATCCTAATTTAGAATAAATTAAATAAGGCAAATATCCTTTTAATAATATCCCAAATATATTATCAAATTGTTCGCCAATCCACATACCTTTATTCGCAACAATTCACTTTTCCAAAAGAAATATATCTTGGAATACAGAATTAACAATATGATGATGCTTCTAGTAACAAAATTAATGGATTTAAATACAAATAATCAGCAATTCATTCCTTTAAGATAGAGGCGACCCACAATCAATAGTGCAACCGATAATAATCAAATTAATATCACACATAAAACTGACGTCCACCATCATATCAAAGCCATTTAATTAATTAATACAATAAAATGGAATCTGAAATCACCTAGCAGTGAGGATCAATAAGAGTAATTAATATAGATACATCAGTGCACCCATTGAAATTTTATTCATTAAACCAAACAGATTGATCATCCTCTGACATCATTCTAATTGAATAATCTTCAATTCAAGGAGATTGTTACACACGAGGATTTCGAATTAAAATTTCTCAAGTAACATACATGGTTCACCAAACTTATATCAATTTAACATATCTCATAGAATCATGAATAGGGTAGCTCTGATACCACTTGTTGAAAATAAATCCTAAAACCTTAAACCCTATTATGATTAACGAGATCAAAACTATAATGCGGAAGCGTACCTGATCCAATGAGTCCTCTAGGCGGAACACGAACTCGGGATCAGTGATTTTATGACCTTCCTCAACTAAGCCTCTGGATTCCCTCAGGACCTTCGTAATCTCTTCAGATGGTGAAAGAGAGAACTGCGTGTGGCTTAGTATATTGGGGACCATAACCTGGGAGCCTTTATATACTACTTGACTAGACCACCCATAATCACCTAGTCACATAATATTGAGTATCTACTCATTTGGCCCATATTAATCATTATTATAGCCCATGGACTTTTAATCTTAATTGGATCACTTAATTAAGTCCATAAAATAATTGAATAGCTAATATAATTGCATAATAATATATTGCCCACAATTAGATTATAATGGAGATTAATAAATTTCCAACAACATTTTCCTTTCTAGATTGTCCCACAGAAGTTGTTATGTTGCCTTTTTAAGATATTGTACCCACCCAAAACAATTAATCTATTCATATGGGGTCACACACACTACTAATACACATATCCACTACACATTAAAATATTATATCCTCAACTCACTATCCATTAAATTATTATACTACTTAATCTACGTGCCAAAAAAATGTAACATCTTTAGTGGGACGGAGGAGTAATTATTATTTGATGAATATTACTTTAACGATATATCCATTACGTTCTGTATATTGGTAAAAGAGATGCAATGTAACTGCATACAAACGAAGTAGGGCTTGCCCAATTAATTGGCCCAAAATGAAAAATAATAGAAGCCCACAATAGTATGGAAATTGAAGGCTCATGAATAAATACAGCCTCAAAATAAAGAACTCGACGACCAAAATGAGGACACAGCCTCAAAAGTCAAAATAAATACAAGAGAATTAATCAATCCAAGATTAATTTGGAGATTTATACTACTCTCAATTCATCTTAATTTTTTTTTCGGAAACAACCCAATATTTTCCTTGTAGAGAAACATTTTTCACAAGTCAAACCTTCCAGTCAATCTTTCCTCGTATTGCTACACTCGTTCAACGGTTCCATCCTTAATCCGAATGTTCCTTCCTGTAAGAAAAACATCGAGACAAAATATTTACTCATGCCACATAAATTACAACAATAACAATGAACATACTTTTTTGGCATTTAAAAATAAATAAAATAATACTCCCTCAATTCCAAAGTTAGGTTCACCGACAATGTAGATACGGAGTTTAAGAAAAGTTAATTTTTGACCAACTTTATTAACTTTTGAGGGGTATTGTGGTATTTTTAGGTAATAAATAAATTATAAAATATGTAATGTGTGTTAGGTGAGAGTGATATTTTTGAAATTAAAATAACTTTTGAGGTTATTGATTAATGTGAAATTTCCTTTTTTGGGTGGTGAACATAAGCGTGAAACGGATGAAAACCGAAAGTGTGAATATAAGTATGGGACAGAGGGAGTAGTAAACAAAAAGAGTGCTGATTATTGATTAAAGCAAAAGCTCCTGCGCCCCCGGGGACACGGTCCGTGTCCCCATGTGAACACAACCCTTCGCCTCCTTATTCTATTTAAACCTATGTATTGCTAGGGAGTTTAAATTGTAAAGGGTCACGGAAATTGCAAAAGGGCACGAATCTAAATCCGTGTGCCCGGGCGCACAAAGACTCACTTATTGATTAACCACCAGCTCGGAGTCCACACGGCAACACCTTTTGTACAAGTGCAATCCCACAACTCAGTGTTCTCTTTAACAAAAAGGTGTTCTACAATGTTTTATTTATTGATTAAGAAAGAGCACTTCGTGTTTCACATTTTCATAGTAGTATTTTTTTTAAAATTATTATAAATCTGCAGATCTAAGGCGTGCTAAAAGGTCAAGAAAAAGGCGAATAACTAGTGTGCATGCATGATGGCAATATCGGCCGCTTTTATTTTTATTTTTAAAATTTTTATACTATAAGTAAAGACAATTGTATCTTAGTTCATGGAGAATTTTACTCTAATCATTTATGTCAAGGATTTATATTTAATTTTAGACAATGTATTTTGTGGGACGGTGCTTATATAAGACTGGTTGTGAGACATATTAAATTAGTATAATTACTGTATAAGTAAAGTATGTTTATTGATAGTTAAAGTATATTATTTAAAATATAATTATTTTAAAGTATTATAATATGATTGATCGCTATAAATTTACTTTAACCAATAAGCATGTTTTACTTATAAACATACTTTAGTAATGAATAACCCGTCTCAGTGCCTCTTAATTTAGTTTAATTAATTCCTATCGTATGTTTGAAATTTCTCCCTCTGATTCATGGTATATATTTTACCCTAGTAGTCTATGTTATATTTACCCGAACAATTAATATTAAGTATAATTAATTTTTAGGGTATAATTATTATTTTACTCTTATGGTTTATAATTATGGTGTATATTATTCTAAGGGAGTGTTTGATTTACTAAAATTAATAAGTAAATTAATACAGCTTGTAAATGAGATAAGCAATGAATGAACATAAGAATTCCCTAATTCTATATTAGTTTAATAGGAAATAGTAACTCACCTCCCCTTAAAGTAGTATTCCACCGAGCCTCCTGTATTTTACTAATGAGCGTAGATGAAAATTAAGCTCGCAATTAATATACTGTATAAATAAATTTTTTAATTTTTAGCAAAATTTTAAGGCCCAAGATTACTTTAATGTGAACCAAACACTCCTCATAGTATATATCCTATATACTCTATACTTCTAGGATTTATGCTTTACACTTTTGTTTTCGGTTTTGAAATCCAATTTGTGGTTTTCAAAATCTATACTTAGGTTTTCAAAGCCACCTTGTATGTATACACCTATAAACTCTATTAAACACTTACTCACCCATTTTTAATACATTCTTTATCCTCAATTAATACTTTTTTACACATAACATCAAACATTTCTTACATATTGAATTGAAATAAAATTAAAATATAAATCCAAAACAAACATATACTACTATTATTCACTGATTTATCAAAACAGGTAAATCGAAAACAGCATAGCATTAGGATTTAATGTTAATTTTAATAATATAAAGATCTTTTAAATATAATTAAAAAAATTCACAAATATATTACAGATGTACTCCACCGGTTCTTGAATTCTTTTAATTAACAACCGTCCCATGTTTTGATAAAAGGATATGCGCATATACATGTAAAAAGTTAGAGACTTAAAATTGAAAATATTTTTATAAGATACTCATAATTTTTATTTTTTATTTTTAACAGATAAGAGACTCTCATAATAAATCAATGTGATTATGATAATAAAAAAGAAAATGATGATTGGACACAATATATTAATGTACCACAAAGCTCTAATTAATTAAAAGCAAGAGACAAGTATAGATAATGATCTCTAATGAATGTGATTAATGAATGTAATCAAGACTAATTGGTAATTCCCTTACTCAGTTGTAGCAGCTTGTTTCAAGTCCAGAAGTCAGAAGCAGCCGTCTCAACAGCCTCACTAAAGGGTTGCTGTAAATAATAATTATTTATTATTATTTATTTCCACATAGGAAGTGGATAAGAGAGAGAGGGAGTTATCATTCCGTTACTAACTCCTGTCTCCTTGGATTTAATATACTGCGCCATGCAGTTGTCTGAGGGAGACACGCGTCACAGAACGTTTTAGCGTTCTGCGTTCTGTAACGCAATGTTCTGTGACGCGTGTCTCCCTCAGACAACTGCATGGCGCAGTATATTAAATCCAAGGAGACAGGAGTTAGTAACGGAATGATAACTCCCTCTCTCTCTTATCCACTTCCTATGTGGAAATAAATAATAATAAATAATTATTATTTACATCTCCCACTCACATATGAAGTCCAAAAGTCGCCTGACTCATATTCTTCATGAATCATATTCTCGCACAGATTAATACATCGTGTGACCCACGAGATATGAGTTTTAATCGCCATACACTTGTTAGAGATATATAGCAACTCAACCAGTTTATCAATGAAACTCAACAAGCTCGCTATACCCCAGAACTCTTGAACATTTAACATATGTTGACATATCTCTTTTCAATCCCTGAATTTGTCAGAGCATATTCAACCTTTTTGCAAATTACTATGTATTCATAATCAAGACCCTGCTTGATTGACTAGTCAATGAATCACAATAGTATATGTTAAATTAAGACGATCTTCCCATCTCGCTAAATATCTACAGTCTCCCACTATAGCTGCTTTCCTAGACATGTACCGCATCGCCGTTATTAACCATAGCTCTTTTGGTAGCATGCTAAAGTAGCAACACCAAAGTGAAGACTTAGAATATAGTAGAAAGTCATAAGGGTAACCAATAGATAAGGACTCATACTTTTGAGAAAATAGGGATTATTTTCTCAATCCTGTTGGGGTCAACTTGGCACATGTCGTTTTCCTAAAACACATGTCACAATGTCTTTTAACTTCCTTCCAAGAAAGCGTATGTCGTATTTCATTTAATTTAGACATCGTGTAAATCAAAGTTTAAGTGTGTTCCATACACTTAACCCAGATATCCTCCCTCCAACGTATAGGATCTCCGTCGATTTAGCTTTATAACAAGTTGGATTAGATTCGTGGCGAAATCTATCCCGATTACATTAACTATCGTAATCTCATCTCTGCGCTCCCACTGAGCCAGAGGCGATTGCTCGTATGAGAGAGACAATCATAACTTGCCGACATACTATTATATGTGAACCATCACATATAATTTATAAAACATATATGTATAGTTAAGCCATTAACTATTTCATTAACATACATTAACATATTCAATATATCGTTTTAAATCCTTCGCAAACTCAAACGAGTAGAAATATTACTAAGAATCACTTTCTTCTTGTCTACAATATCTCTAACAAAGTTGAACTTCATGTCAATGTGTTTGGTCTTTCCATGATATTTGGGTCTTTTGTGTAAGCAATAACCATCTGATTATCACAATTAATTGAAACAACTCCCACTGGAATGTTTGAGAACTCCAAATGTTTCATGAATCTTCTCAACCAAATAGTCTCTTGAACTGCAGATGAAGTCTGTTTCTTATTACACCATGAGATTGCTCCATCATTGAGCAAGAAACATAACCGAGAGTTGATTTACGTTTATCTAAATCACCACTCCAGTCAACGTCTGTATACCCATTCAGTGATAACAGAAAAAATAATCTGCAGTCAATCACAATGGCATATGGTACTCTGGTCATTTTATTCTTCTCATCTAGAGCCTTGGGACACATTTGCTGACTCAATGATTCGTCTTTCACAATAGGAGTATCTATAGGTTTGCAGGTGTCCATCTTGAATCGTTCTAAAAGATTCTTGATGTAAGTATCTTGAGACAAACCCAATAACTTCTTTGAACGATCCCTATGGATCTTCACATCAAGTATGTACTCTGCATTACCCATATCTTTCATTTCGAAATTCGAAAGCAACCATCCTTTAATGGTTTCAAGATACTCTTTGCTATTTCAAGCTAGAAATATGTCATCCACATACAAGGATAGAATCACAAAACAACTATTGGATCGTTTAATGTAAACACAGTAGTCTTATGAGATGACCGTAGTTTGAAATCTCAAATACCACTGTCTGGAGGATTGTTTGAGTCTATAGAACGACTTCTATAATCTATAAATTTTATCCTCTCGACCTCAAAGAATAAATCCTACAGGCTGTTGCATGTAGATCTCTTCTTCTAATTCTCCATTGAGAAATGCGGTCTTAACATCCATTTGTTGTAATTCTAAATCCATACTAGCCACTATAGCCAACAGTAGACAAATCAAGGCAATCCTCACTATAAGTGAAAAGGTTTCTACGTACTCTATACCCTTGTTGAGTATAACCTTTTGCCACCAAGCGAGCTTTCTACCTCTCTATTGAGCCATCAACAGTTCTTTTGATTTTGAGAATCCATGATTTTGAGAATCCATTTATTCCCAATTTCCTTTTGTCCCTCTGGAAGATCTACAAGTCCCCAGACTTGATTTCACTTCATAGACTCCATCTCCCCTTGCATCAATTTCTTCTTTTTCAGACAAGTTAAAGCTTCTTTAACGTTTCTGGGCTCTTCCTCATCAGTAGGAAAAATATCTCAACTTTCTGGTGAAACCAAGAAGGCATGTCCTTCAATGTCATAATGCCTTTGGTGCACATATTTCCTAGAACTTTTCAAGATGAGATAACTTATGATGGTCTTCTGTAGACAAAATGCTCTCATTGAGAATCACCTGATTCTCAATCGGCAAATATCTATCAAGATCCACACCATCAACTATCAAGATCCACATCATCAGCTTATTACTCCCACTTGGATCTTGTAGGTATTGGTTTTCTACCATCTCGAAAACAGGTCCGGCATCCCTGATGCCCTTTCTACTAGGAAATTCAGTTTCCAGAAAATGAGCATTACGCGATTCTGTCTCAGTTAAGCTCTCATCCTCATCTCCTATGAACACGTAACCCTTAGAATGTTTGCCTCTAGGACCCAGCTTTTCATACTGACTCGATGAATCATGTACTAAGCTGCTGATCCCCAAGCTCTAAGGTTACTCAAGTCAGGTTTCTACCCGTCCAAAATTCATATAGAGTCGAAGCAACTGACTTTGAAGGCACACGATTAAGCACATAAGCTGCCGTAAGCAATGATCTCGTTAGATTAGCTTGTGCCATCATGGATCTAACCATTTCCAACAAAATCCTATTCCTTCTTCCAGTAACACCATTTTGTTGAGGTGTATAAGGAACAGTTGATTGTCGGATTATACCCTTTTCATTACAAAATTCCTTGAATTATTCTGATAGATATTTATGTCTTCTACTTCACTCAAGTATCGTCTAAAACAATCCAATGCTTCAGACATGTGAGATATCGTATAGACTGAATAATCATCAATGAACGTAATGAAATAGTGAGCTCCATGTCGTGCTCTCACATTTACAGAACCACATATATCAGAATGGATTACTACTTATGGAGATTAAGACACAATGGCTTTAACAAAAGATTTTTAAGCCATTTTGCCAGCAAGATAATGTTCTCATTTGGATAATTCGACTTTAGAAGAAAGACTCAACAATACTTCTTTCACAAGTCTATTCATCCTATCTTGCCCCATATGACCTAATCTAGCATGCCAAACATCATTCATATTTGCATTACTAGAAGAACGAGCATTTAGCGAATATGAATAGTCATCATAATAACTAAACGTCATTCTTATACAATTTAAAACCATAAAGCCATCAGTTATATGTCCAGATGCATAACAAGTATCATTAATGCTAATTACCACAGTAAATAATACATCATAACCCAATTAAGTAGAACTGTAACAGAAATTAGATTTCACGTGGTCTCCGGAGCATATAGAACATCATGTAGGATAAAGGTCTGACTATTGTCAAGATCCAATTTGCAAGTCTCAAGTCCTCTGAACCCTAAACCCAATTTTCTGCATGTTGTGTTTCAACATATATATGCACATCTTAACTGCCTTCACACAGTTGTATGTGTCCCAGAAGATGGGAGTTGAAACTCCCGTTACATAACTACCTATCTCTCTCATCCACTTCTTATGTGGAAATAAATAATAATAAATAATTATTATTTACATCTCCCACTCACATATGAAGTCCAAAAGTCGCCTGACTCATATTCTTCATGAATCATATTCTCGCACAGATTAATACATCGTGTGACCCACGAGATATGAGTTTTTATCGCTATACACTTGTTAGAGATATATAGCAACTCAACCAGTTTATCAATGAAACTCAACAAGCTCGTTATACCCCAGAACTCTTGAACATTTAACATAAGTTGACATATCTCTTTTTCAATCCCTGAATTTGTCAGAGTATATTCAACCTTTTTGCAAATTACTATGTATTCATAATCAAGACCCTGCTTGATTGACTAGTCAATGAATCACAATAGTATATGTTAAATTAAGACGTTCTTCCCATCTCACTAAGTATCTACAGTCTCCCACTATAGCTGCTTTCCTAGACATGTACCGCATCGCCGTTATTAACCATAGCTCTTTTGGTAACATGCTAAAGTAGCAACACCAAAGTGAAGACTTAGAATATAGTAGAAAGTCATAAGGGTAATCAATAGATAAGGACTCATACTTTTGAGAAAATAGGAATAATTTTCTCAATCCTGTTGGGGTCAACTTAGCACATGTCGTTTTCCTAAAACACATGTCATAATGTCTTTAACTTCTTTCCAAGAAAGCATATATCGTATTTCATTTAATTAGACATCGTGTAAATCAAAGTTCAAGTGTGTTCCATACACTTAACCCGGATATCCTCCCTCCAACGTATAGGATCTCCGTCGATTTAGCTTTATAACAAGTTGGATTAGATTCGTGGCGAAATCTATCCCGATTACATTAACTATCGTAATCTCATCTCTGCGCTCCCACTGAGCCAGAGGCGATTGCTCGTATGAGAGAGCCAATCATAACTTGCCGACATACTATTATATATGAACCATCACATATAATTTATAAAACATATATGTATAGTTAAGCCATTAACTATTTCATTAACATACATTCAATACATCGTTTTAAATCCTTCGCAAACTCAAACGAGTAGAAATGTTACTAAGAATCACTTTCTTCTTGTCTACAATATCTCTAATAAAGTTGAACTTCATGTCAATGTGTTTGGTCTTTCCATGATATTTGGGGTCTTTTGTGTAAGCAATAACCGTCTGATTATCACAATTAATTGAAACAGCTCCCACTGGAGTGTTTGAGACCTCCAAATGTTTCATGAATCTTCTCAACCAAATAGCCTCTTGAACTGCAGATGAAGTCTGTTTCTTGTTACACCATGAGATTGCTCCATCATTGAGCAAGAAGACATAACCGAGAGTTGATTTACGTTTATCTAAATCACCACTCCAGTCAACGTCTGTATACCCATTCAGTGATAACAGAAAGAATAATCTGCAGTCAATCACATTGGCATATGGTACTCTGGCCATTTTATTCTTCTCATCTAGAGCCTTGGGACACATTTGCTGACTCAATGATTCGTCTTTCACAATAGGAGTATCATTAGGTTTGCAGGTGTCCATCTTGAATCGTTATAAAAGTTTCTTGATGTAAGTCTCTTAAGACAAACTCAATAACTTCTTTGAATGATCCCTATGGATCTTCACACCAAGTATGTACTCTGCTTCACCCATATCTTTCATTTCGAATTTTGAAGATAACCACCTTTTAATGGTTTCAAGATACTCTTTTCTATTTCAAGCTAGAAATATGTCATCCACATACAAGGATAGAATCACAAAACAACTGTTGGATCGTTTAACGTAAACACAGTGGTCTTCATTTATCATAACGAAGTTATATGAGATAATCGTTGTGTGAAACCTCAAATACCACTGTCTAGAGGATTGCTTGAGTCTATAGAATGACTTCTATAATCTACAAATTTTATCCTCTCGACCTCAAAGAATAAATCCTACAGGCTGTTGCATGTAGATCTCTTCTTCTAATTCTTCATTGAGAAATGCGGTCTTAACATCCATGTTGGTGTAATTCTAATTCCATACTAGACACTATAGCCAACAGTAGATGAATCAAGGCAAACCTCACTACAGGTGAAAAAAGTTTCTACATACTCTATACCCTTGTTGAGTATAACCTTTTGCCACCAAGCGAGCTTTCTACCTCTCTATTGAGCCATCAACATTTCTTTTGATTTTGAAAATCTATTTATTCTCAATTTCCTTTCATCCCTTAGGAAGATCTACAAGTCCCCAGACTTGATTTGACTTCATAGACTCCATCTCCTCTTTCATCCATTTCTTCTTTTTCAGACAAGTTAAAGCTTCTTTAACGTTTCTGGGCTCTTCCTCATCAGCAGGAAAAACATCTCAACTTTCTGGTGAAACCAAGAAGGCATGTTCTTCAATGTCATAATGCCTTTTGTGCACATGTTTCCTAGAACTTTTCGAGATGAGATAACTTATGATGGTCTTCTGTAGACAAAATGCTCTCATTGAGAATCACCTGATTCTCAATCGGCAAATATCTATCAAGATCCACACCATCAACGATCAAGATCCACATCCTAGAACTTTTTGAGATGAGATAACTTATGATGGTCTTCTGTAGACAAAATGCTCTCATTGAGAATCACCTGATTCTCAATCGGCAAATATCTATCGGCAAATATCTATCAAGATCCACACCATCAACGATCAAGATCCACATCCTAGAACTTTTCGAGATGAGTTAACTTATGATGGTCTTCTGTAGACAAAATGCTCTCATTGAGAATCACCTGATTCTCAATCGGCAAATATCTATCAAGATCCACACCATCAACGATCAAGATCCACATCATCAGCTTATTACTCCCACTTGGATCTTGTAGGTATTGGTTTTCTACCATCTCGAAAATAGGTCCGGCATCCCTGATGCCCTTTTCTACTAGGAAATTCAGTTTCCAAAAAATGAGCATTACGCGATTCTGTCTCAGTTAAGCTTTCATCCTCATCTCCTATGAACACGTAACCCTTAGAATGTTTGCCTTTAGGACCCAACTTTTCATACTGACTTGATGAATCATGTACTAAGCTGCTGATCCCCAAGCTCTAAGGTTACTCAAGTCAGTTTTCTACCCGTCCAAAATTCATATAGAGTCGAAGCAACTGACTTTGAAGGCACGCGATTAAGCACATAAGCTGCCGTAAGCAACGCATCTCGTTAGATTAGCTTGTGCCATCATGGATCTAACCATCTCCAACAAAATCCTATTCCTTCTTCCAGTGACACCATTTTGTTGAGGTGTATAAGGAACAGTTGATTGTCGGATTATACCCTTTTCATTACAAAATTCCTTGAATTGTTCTGATAGATATTCATGTCTTCTACTTCACTCAAGTATCGTTTAAAACAATCCAATGCTTCAGACATGTGAGATATCGTATAGACTGAATAATCATCAATGAACGTAATGAAATAGTGAGCTCCATGTCGTGCTCTCACATTTACAGAACCACATATATCAGAATGGATTACTACTAATAGAGATTAAGGCACAATGGCTTTACCAAAAGTTTTTCTAGTCATTTTGCCAGCAAGATAATGTTCGCATTTGGATAATTCGACCTTAAAAGAAAGATTCAACAATCCTTCCACAAGTCTATCATCCATCTTGCTCAACATGACTTAATCTAGCATGCCAAACATCATTCACATTTGCATTGCTAGAAGAACAAGTGTTTAGCGAATATGATTGATCATCATAACTACTAAACATCATTCTTTACAATTTAAAACCATAAAGCCATCCGTTATATATCCAGATGCATAACAAATATCATTGATGCTCATTACCATAGTGTCTTTAGAGAAATATAACCCAAATTAAGTATAACTGAAACAGAAATTAAATTTCGCGTGATTCTCTGGAGTTATAGAACATCATGTAGGATAAAGTCCGGACCATCGTCAAGATCCAATATGCAAGTCCCAAGTCCTTTTGACTTCAACTCGTGCATTGTTTCCTACATATATCCATCTAGTCCCCATCGGAACACGACGGAAATGTACAAAAGCTCCCACTGTCCCTTGTCACATGGTCTGTTGCTCTTGAGTCTATAATCCACAAAGGATAAGAATCAGGAAGCAAGATAGTACTCGAGACATTAATTTCACACAAAACAAAATAAGATCAATACACCTTGTCCCTCCTGGGCTCAGGGCATTCATGAGCATAATAACCAAGCTTACTATTATTGTAACATGGCATCTTGCTTTTATCTCTCTTATTCTTTTTGTCACGCTTCTTTTCTGTTTTCCGTTCATCAGTTTTAGTTGTTGGATTATCCCCAGGCTTACCACCATTACCGTTAGATCGTCTTTTCTTCTTTCCCTTCTTCCAATTCCTTTTCCTTTTGAAGCCTGAAGCTCCTTTAGAAGTATAACTGACATAAAAGTCCCAGAAGAAAGCTTTGAGGCTCCGAGCCTCTCATCTTCTAACTCAACATGACAAGAAGCATCATTGAAAGTTCAATTCTTTTTATAATGCATCAAGTTGACTTTGAGACGTTTCCAACGATCAGGTAAAGAGCGGAACAGGGCTTAGATTTACTGTTCATCAGAGAGTATATAACCGGCAGTCTTAAGTTCGATTATCATATTAGACATCTCCCTGAGAATTTGTCTAATGTTATGATCAGGTTTCCTTTTGAAGGTGTCAAACTTAATAGTCTACTGCCTAAGCCTTATAACCGATGTACCACCATATCTCACGCAGATACACCCAGATATCATGTGCGGTGGGTTGTTGCTCACATTCATGGATCATTGCATCGATTACTGAGCTTACAAGAATACCTCGTGCAATGGAATTTTCCTTATCCATGCCTAGTACGCTTCTTAGTCACGCCTCTCTTGATTTCCAATACCCTCGCCTGGATCAGCCATCACTTGATTATATCATCAAATGTATCTTGTTCATACAATACGTACCAAAATTTATGACGCCTTGTGTCATAATTGTCACCAATGAGTTTCTCATCTTTGTTCAACTCAGCGACAATAGATTTTGAAGCTCATTTCTTTGATAGAGATTAAAGTGATTCAGTATGTTAATAATGTTTTTATCAAGTTTCACGTTAAGCCAAATAGAGACACCTCAATAAATAACACAAGATTTGATCTCGAAAAATAGCTCGGAGACTACTAATCATCAATCTCATCAAGTGTCATAATACTAGATTCTTATTTCAAAACGTAAAACACATTGTTCAAATAATTAATCAAATAACATTGAACATCCACTCATAAATTGAACTTTAAACAACCATCCACAATAGCAAAAACACCAAGTCTGACAAGTCATGAACATAAAATTCTAATGAACTCCCTGAGTTTCCAATTAGAAATACAATGGAAATGAATTAAGGAAATCTATGGATTAATCTCCCTAATTTATCATTACTAGATTTCCATCGATGCTCACAATCAAATTTCTTAGTCCCCACACTATAGATAGCTTGCCCCAAAGGATCTATATGAGGATTCTTTATCCGACGCTTCTCTCGACCACTTAGTCTTAAAGAATCAGAACGTCGAATCCTTCCCATCCTTAAGCTGGCCGATCTTAGTGCCTGTGTCATATCTCTTGCTACAGAAACATCAACCAAATCTTCCCTAATTTGTCGACCATTAGGCTTCACTTCATAAGTCTCCCACTGAACCCAAAAATCCTTTTGTAGGTAAGGAGGCAAAGTGTTCGTCCAGGTCTCAGGACTGGAAACTTCAAAATACTTATCACGTGGAATCGTATTGCTATAAATTAAAGGCAACAATCGGTTGTATAGTTCAATCAAATCAATTGCGTGGTCCCTTATGTTGTGTGTAGGCTTCATTTTATAATTCAAGAATTCATGGAGGATTTCATTTTTAGTACTAATGTCTTTCTCTGAAATTGTTCCCGATCCTGACATGGCTCTGAGAAAATGAGCAACCAAAAACAAACATACCAGTGTTAGTCAAACTATATCACATGAATTTCCTCTTCATTTAATGCATATGGAAACAACTTTCCAAAATACAATAGGTATATTCACAAGTGAATCAGTCCAACTCACTTTGGCTCCCACTTTCATAGGCTACAGGAGTTTTGAACAATTATAACAACACTTAACACCATGAATTTAGAATTAAATGACATATTAAGGTGCATTATTACCAAAATTGCAACCGAATAGCCACCCCATGGGTTCGTATTCAACAAACATGTCATAAAATGAAGTAAATCACACATACACACTTAAAGATGATCTCAAACGCTCTCGAAAACATCACCATTGCACTCCAAGCATCGAAACACGTCAGAGAAACATCGGACAGTAGCCGGAAAGCCCGCCACGCGCTGACACGCGCCGCCCAGAGACTCCACGCGCCACCACGCGCGTCCACGCGCCCGGACGCGCCCTCACGCGCCACCACGCGCTGATTGCCGGCTGGTTGTACCGGCGCGTGTTCCACACGCGCCACCGACAATTTATCGGTCACCGGCGCGTGAAACTCACGCGCCACCGACGGATTGGTCGGTTACCGGCGCGTGGATCTCACGCGCCACCGCCTTCAGGCGTTCCCCTGCTGTCTCTGACCCGATTCGGTGCGTCTCCGGTCCGGTCTGGTTCTCGTCGGTTCAGTCTGGTTTGGGCTGGTCTGACCCGGTCAACCCATTAATTTTTGTAATTGCTAAATGGTCCCTGACCTTTATCGAATTCTCAAGAACAGACCCCCAAACTTTCTGAACTTTTGCAGTTTAGCCCCAATTACGAAAATTACTTCAAAAATTCATAACTTGAGTTTTAGAAGGCCAAAAAATCCACAAAAAATACTGACGGACTCCTCTCGACGAGATCTATCCAGTGGTATAACTAAAACATGCTTTTGCTTGCACAAAAAAATGACGAAAAAATTCACCCTTGTAAGTTTCATGGTGAATCACATAGTCATGAACACATATGCACTGGAAATGAAGTTAATCTTTCTCATACTCACATAAATAATCCATCAAAGTCATACAATTCACTAATCATATAACTTCAAACAAAATCATGTGAAAATGTTTAAAAAACGCAAAAGCAGAAAACTTAACGCAAAAATCCAGAGACAACATTGAACGTGAGTTTTCCAACCACCAATGTTGGAAACACACATCCCTCAACATGCACAGAGAGGAAATCTCTTACCTCTCACCGTAGGATTGTGTTGCAGCGGAAGAAACACGAACCTGTTGGTACTCACGTTGACACGCTGTGATCTCTGGATCAATCGTTCAACACAGGGTTGAAAGATATGTTTTCACGAATGTGTATTAATCTGCAGTATATGATGACTGGATTTTCGATGTGATTTCGGGAGAGAAAATTAGAGAGCAACTGCACTCTCGCGTTCTGTCGCACGCATGAACGTTTTAGCGTTCTGCGTTCTGTAACGCAATGTTCTGTGACGCGTGTCTCCCTCAGACAACTGCATGGCGCAGTATATTAAATCCAAGGAGACAGGAGTTAGTAACGGAATGATAACTCCCTCTCTCTCTTATCCACTTCCTATGTGGAAATAAATAATAATAAATAATTATTATTTACATCTCCCACTCACATATGAAGTCCAAAAGTCGCCTGACTCATATTCTTCATGAATCATATTCTCGCACAGATTAATACATCGTGTGACCCACGAGATAAGAGTTTTAATCGCCATACACTTGTTAGAGATATATAGCAACTCAACCAGTTTATCAATGAAACTCAACAAGCTCGCTATACCCCAGAACTCTTGAACATTTAACATATGTTGACATATCTCTTTTCAATCCCTGAATTTGTCAGAGCATATTCAACCTTTTTGCAAATTACTATGTATTCATAATCAAGACCCTGCTTGATTGACTAGTCAATGAATCACAATAGTATATGTTAAATTAAGACGATCTTCCCATCTCGCTAAATATCTACAGTCTCCCACTATAGCTGCTTTCCTAGACATGTACCACATCGCCGTTATTAACCATAGCTCTTTTGGTAGCATGCTAAAGTAGCAACACCAAAGTGAAGACTTAGAATATAGTAGAAAGTCATAAGGGTAACCAATAGATAAGGACTCATACTTTTGAGAAAATAGGGATTATTTTCTCAATCCTGTTGGGGTCAACTTGGCACATGTCGTTTTCCTAAAACACATGTCACAATGTCTTTTAACTTCCTTCCAAGAAAGCATATGTCGTATTTCATTTAATTTAGACATCGTGTAAATCAAAGTTTAAGTGTGTTCCATACACTTAACCCAGATATCCTCCCTCCAACGTATAGGATCTCCGTCGATTTAGCTTTATAACAAGTTGGATTAGATTCGTGGCGAAATCTATCCCGATTACATTAACTATCGTAATCTCATCTCTGCGCTCCCACTGAGCCAGAGGCGATTGCTCGTATGAGAGAGACAATCATAACTTGCCGACATACTATTATATGTGAACCATCACATATAATTTATAAAACATATATGTATAGTTAAGCCATTAACTATTTCATTAACATACATTAACATATTCAATATATCGTTTTAAATCCTTCGCAAACTCAAACGAGTAGAAATGTTACTAAGAATCACTTTCTTCTTGTCTACAATATCTCTAACAAAGTTGAACTTCATGTCAATGTGTTTGGTCTTTCCATGATATTTGGGTCTTTTGTGTAAGCAATAACCATCTGATTATCATAATTAATTGAAACAGCTCCCACTGGAATGTTTGAGAACTCCAAATGTTTCATGAATCTTCTCAACCAAATAGTCTCTTGAACTGCAGATGAAGTCTGTTTCTTATTACACCATGAGATTGCTCCATCATTGAGCAAGAAACATAACCGAGAGTTGATTTACGTTTATCTAAATCACCACTCCAGTCAACGTCTGTATACCCATTCAGTGATAACAGAAAAAATAATCTGCAGTCAATCACAATGGCATATGGTACTCTGGTCATTTTATTCTTCTCATCTAGAGCCTTGGGACACATTTGCTGACTCAATGATTCGTCTTTCACAATAGGAGTATCTATAGGTTTGCAGGTGTCCATCTTGAATCGTTCTAAAAGATTCTTGATGTAAGTATCTTGAGACAAACCCAATAACTTCTTTGAACGATCCCTATGGATCTTCACATCAAGTATGTACTCTGCATTACCCATATCTTTCATTTCGAAATTCGAAAGCAACCATCCTTTAATGGTTTCAAGATACTCTTTGCTATTTCAAGCTAGAAATATGTCATCCACATACAAGGATAGAATCACAAAACAACTATTGGATCGTTTAATGTAAACACAGTAGTCTTATGAGATGACCGTAGTTTGAAATCTCAAATACCACTGTCTGGAGGATTGTTTGAGTCTATAGAACGACTTCTATAATCTATAAATTTTATCCTCTCGACCTCAAAGAATAAATCCTACAGGCTGTTGCATGTAGATCTCTTCTTCTAATTCTCCATTGAGAAATGCGGTCTTAACATCCATTTGTTGTAATTCTAAATCCATACTAGCCACTATAGCCAACAGTAGACAAATCAAGGCAATCCTCACTATAAGTGAAAAGGTTTCTACGTACTCTATACCCTTGTTGAGTATAACCTTTTGCCACCAAGCGAGCTTTCTGCCTCTCTATTGAGCCATCAACAGTTCTTTTGATTTTGAGAATCCATGATTTTGAGAATCCATTTATTCCCCAATTTCCTTTTGTCCCTCTGGAAGATCTACAAGTCCCCAGACTTGATTTCACTTCATAGACTCCATCTCCCCTTGCATCAATTTCTTCTTTTTCAGACAAGTTAAAGCTTCTTTAACGTTTCTGGGCTCTTCCTCATCAGTAGGAAAAATATCTCAACTTTCTGGTGAAACCAAGAAGGCATGTCCTTCAATGTCATAATGCCTTTGGTGCACATATTTCCTAGAACTTTTCAAGATGAGATAACTTATGATGGTCTTCTGTAGACAAAATGCTCTCATTGAGAATCACCTGATTCTCAATCGGCAAATATCTATCAAGATCCACACCATCAACTATCAAGATCCACATTATCAGCTTATTACTCCCACTTGGATCTTGTAGGTATTGGTTTTCTACCATCTCGAAAACAGGTCCGGCATCCCTGATGCCCTTTCTACTAGGAAATTCAGTTTCCAGAAAATGAGCATTACGCGATTCTGTCTCAGTTAAGCTCTCATCCTCATCTCCTATGAACACGTAACCCTTAGAATGTTTGCCTCTAGGACCCAGCTTTTCATACTGACTCGATGAATCATGTACTAAGCTGCTGATCCCCAAGCTCTAAGGTTACTCAAGTCAGGTTTCTACCCGTCCAAAATTCATATAGAGTCGAAGCAACTGACTTTGAAGGCACACGATTAAGCACATAAGCTGCCGTAAGCAATGATCTCGTTAGATTAGCTTGTGCCATCATGGATCTAACCATTTCCAACAAAATCCTATTCCTTCTTCCAGTAACACCATTTTGTTGAGGTGTATAAGGAACAGTTGATTGTCGGATTATACCCTTTTCATTACAAAATTCCTTGAATTATTCTGATAGATATTTATGTCTTCTACTTCACTCAAGTATCGTCTAAAACAATCCAATGCTTCAGACATGTGAGATATCGTATAGACTGAATAATCATCAATGAACGTAATGAAATAGTGAGCTCCATGTCGTGCTCTCACATTTACAGAACCACATATATCAGAATGGATTACTACTTATGGAGATTAAGACACAATGGCTTTAACAAAAGATTTTTAAGTCATTTTGCCAGCAAGATAATGTTCTCATTTGGATAATTCGACTTTAGAAGAAAGACTCAACAATACTTCTTTCACAAGTCTATTCATCCTATCTTGCCCCATATGACCTAATCTAGCATGCCAAACATCATTCATATTTGCATTACTAGAAGAACGAGCATTTAGCGAATATGAATAGTCATCATAATAACTAAACGTCATTCTTATACAATTTAAAACCATAAAGCCATCAGTTATATGTCCAGATGCATAACAAGTATCATTAATGCTAATTACCACAGTAAATAATACATCATAACCCAATTAAGTAGAACTGTAACAGAAATTAGATTTCGCGTGGTCTCCGGAGCATATAGAACATCATGTAGGATAAAGGTCTGACTATTGTCAAGATCCAATTTGCAAGTCTCAAGTCCTCTGACTTCGACTCGTACATTGTTTCCTACATATATCCACCTAGTCCCCATCGAAATACGACGGAAATGTACAAAAAACTCCCACTGTCTCTTGTCACATGGTCTGTTGCTCTTGAGTCTATAATCCTCAAAGGATAAGAATCAGGAAGCAAGATAGTACTCGAGACATTAATTTCACACAAAATAGAATAAGATCAATACACCTTGTCCCTCCTGGGCTCAGGGAATTCATGAGCATAATAACCAAGCTTACTATTATTGTAATATGGCATCTTGCTTTTATCTCTCTTATTCTTTTTGTCACGCTTCTTTTCCTTTTTCCGTTCATCAGTTTTAGTTGTTGGATTATCCCCAGGCTTACCACCATTACCGTTAGATCATCTTTTCTTCTTTCCCTTCTTCCAATTCCTTTTCCTTTTGAAGCTTGAAGCTCCTTTAGAAGTAGAACTGGCATAAAAGTTCCCAGAAGAAAGCTTTGAGGCTCCGAGCCTCTCATCTTCTAACTCAACATGACAAGAAGCATCGTTGAAAGTTCAATTCTTTTATAATGCATCAAGTTGACTTTGAGACGTTTCCAACGATCAGGTAAAGAGCGGAACAAGGCTTAGATTTACTGTTCATCAGAGAGTATATGACCGGTAGTCTTAAGTTCGATTATCATATAAGACATCTCCCTGAGATTTTGTCTAATGTTATGATCAGGTTTCTTTTTGAAGTATCGAACATAATAGTCAACTGCCTAAGCCTTGTAATCGATGTGCCACCATACTTCTTACGCAGATACACCCAGATATCATATTTCATTTAATTAGACATCGTGTAAATCAAAGTTCAAGTGTGTTCCATACACTTAACCCGGATATCCTCCCTCCAACGTATAGGATCTCCGTCGATTTAGCTTTATAACAAGTTGGATTAGATTCGTGGCGAAATCTATCCCGATTACATTAACTATCGTAATCTCATCTCTGCGCTCCCACTGAGCCAGAGGCGATTGCTCGTATGAGAGAGCCAATCATAACTTGCCGACATACTATTATATATGAACCATCACATATAATTTATAAAACATATATGTATAGTTAAGCCATTAACTATTTCATTAACATACATTCAATACATCGTTTTAAATCCTTCGCAAACTCAAACGAGTAGAAATGTTACTAAGAATCACTTTCTTCTTGTCTACAATATCTCTAACAAAGTTGAACTTCATGTCAATGTGTTTGGTCTTTCCATGATATTTGGGGTCTTTTGTGTAAGCAATAACCGTCTGATTATCACAATTAATTGAAACAGCTCCCACTGGAGTGTTTGAGACCTCCAAATGTTTTATGAATCTTCTCAACCAAATAGCCTCTTGAACTGCAGATGAAGTCTGTTTCTTGTTACACCATGAGATTGCTCCATCATTGAGCAAGAAGACATAACCGAGAGTTGATTTACGTTTATCTAAATCACCACTCCAGTCAACGTTTGTATACCCATTCAGTGATAACAGAAAGAATAATCTGCAGTCAATCACATTGGCATATGGTACTCTGGCCATTTTATTCTTCTCATCTAGAGCCTTGGGACACATTTGCTGACTCAATGATTCGTCTTTCACAATAGGAGTATCATTAGGTTTGCAGGTGTCCATCTTGAATCGTTATAAAAGTTTCTTGATGTAAGTCTCTTAAGACAAACTCAATAACTTCTTTGAATGATCCCTATGGATTTTCACACCAAGTATGTACTCTGCTTCACCCATATCTTTCATTTCGAATTTTGAAGATAACCACCTTTTAATGGTTTCAAGATACTCTTTTCTATTTCAAGCTAGAAATATGTCATCCACATACAAGGATAGAATCACAAAACAACTGTTGGATCGTTTAACGTAAACACAGTGGTCTTCATTTATCATAACGAAGTTATATGAGATAATCGTTGTGTGAAACCTCAAATACCACTGTCTAGAGGATTGCTTGAGTCTATAGAATGACTTCTATAATCTACAAATTTTATCCTCTCGACCTCAAAGAATAAATCCTACAGGCTGTTGCATGTAGATCTCTTCTTCTAATTCTTCATTGAGAAATGCGGTCTTAACATCCATGTTGGTGTAATTCTAATTCCATACTAGACACTATAGCCAACAGTAGATGAATCAAGGCAAACCTCACTACAGGTGAAAAAAGTTTCTACATACTCTATACCCTTGTTGAGTATAACCTTTTGCCACCAAGCGAGCTTTCTACCTCTCTATTGAGCCATCAACATTTCTTTTGATTTTGAAAATCTATTTATTCTCAATTTCCTTTCATCCCTTAGGAAGATCTACAAGTCCCCAGACTTGATTTGACTTCATAGACTCCATCTCCTCTTTCATCCATTTCTTCTTTTTCAGACAAGTTAAAGCTTCTTTAACGTTTCTGGGCTCTTCCTCATCAGCAGGAAAAACATCTCAACTTTCTGGTGAAACCAAGAAGGCATGTTCTTCAATGTCATAATGCCTTTTGTGCACATGTTTCCTAGAACTTTTCGAGATGAGATAACTTATGATGGTCTTCTGTAGACAAAATGCTCTCATTGAGAATCACCTGATTCTCAATCGGCAAATATCTATCAAGATCCACACCATCAACGATCAAGATCCACATCCTAGAACTTTTTGAGATGAGATAACTTATGATGGTCTTCTGTAGACAAAATGCTCTCATTGAGAATCACCTGATTCTCAATCGGCAAATATCTATCGGCAAATATCTATCAAGATCCACACCATCAACGATCAAGATCCACATCCTTGAACTTTTCGAGATGAGATAACTTATGATGGTCTTCTGTAGACAAAATGCTCTCATTGAGAATCACCTGATTCTCAATCGGCAAATATCTATCAAGATCCACACCATCAACGATCAAGATCCACATCATCAGCTTATTACTCCCACTTGGATCTTGTAGGTATTGGTTTTCTACCATCTCGAAAATAGGTCCGGCATCCCTGATGCCCTTTTCTACTAGGAAATTCAGTTTCCAAAAAATGAGCATTACGCGATTCTGTCTCAGTTAAGCTTTCATCCTCATCTCCTATGAACACGTAACCCTTAAAATGTTTACCTTTAGGACCCAACTTTTCATACTGACTTGATGAATCATGTACTAAGCTGCTGATCCCCAAGCTCTAAGGTTACTCAAGTCAGTTTTCTACCCGTCCAAAATTCATATAGAGTCGAAGCAACTGACTTTGAAGGCACGCGATTAAGCACATAAGCTGCCGTAAGCAACGCATCTCGTTAGATTAGCTTGTGCCATCATGGATCTAACCATCTCCAACAAAATCCTATTCCTTCTTCCAGTGACACCATTTTGTTGAGGTGTATAAGGAACAGTTGATTGTCGGATTATACCCTTTTCATTACAAAATTCCTTGAATTGTTCTGATAGATATTCATGTCTTCTACTTCACTCAAGTATCGTTTAAAACAATCCAATGCTTCAGACATGTGAGATATCGTATAGACTGAATAATCATCAATGAACGTAATGAAATAGTGAGCTCCATGTCGTGCTCTCACATTTACAGAACCACATATATCAGAATGGATTACTACTAATAGAGATTAAGGCACAATGGCTTTACCAAAAGTTTTTCTAGTCATTTTGCCAGCAAGATAATGTTCGCATTTGGATAATTCGACCTTAAAAGAAAGATTCAACAATCCTTCCACAAGTCTATCATCCATCTTGCTCAACATGACTTAATCTAGCATGCCAAACATCATTCACATTTGCATTGCTAGAAGAACAAGTGTTTAGCGAATATGATTGATCATCATAACTACTAAACATCATTCTTTACAATTTAAAACCATAAAGCCATCCGTTATATATCCAGATGCATAACAAATATCATTGATGCTCATTACCATAGTGTCTTTAGAAAAATATAACCCAAATTAAGTATAACTGAAACAGAAATTAAATTTCGCGTGATTCTCTGGAGTTATAGAACATCATGTAGGATAAAGTCCGGACCATCGTCAAGATCCAATATGCAAGTCCCAAGTCCTTTTGACTTCAACTCGTGCATTGTTTCCTACATATATCCATCTAGTCCCCATCGGAACACGACGGAAATGTACAAAAGCTCCCACTGTCCCTTGTCACATGGTCTGTTGCTCTTGAGTCTATAATCCACAAAGGATAAGAATCAGGAAGCAAGATAGTACTCGAGACATTAATTTCACACAAAACAAAATAAGATCAATACACCTTGTCCCTCCTGGGCTCAGGGCATTCATGAGCATAATAACCAAGCTTACTATTATTGTAACATGGCATCTTGCTTTTATCTCTCTTATTCTTTTTGTCACGCTTCTTTTCTTTTTTCCGTTCATCAGTTTTAGTTGTTGGATTATCCCCAGGCTTACCACCATTACCGTTAGATCGTCTTTTCTTCTTTCCCTTCTTCCAATTCCTTTTCCTTTTGAAGCCTGAAGCTCCTTTAGAAGTAGAACTGACATAAAAGTCCCAGAAGAAAGCTTTGAGGCTCCGAGCCTCTCATCTTCTAACTCAACATGACAAGAAGCATCATTGAAAGTTCAATTCTTTTTATAATGCATCAAGTTGACTTTGAGACGTTTCCAACGATCAGGTAAAGAGCGGAACAGGGCTTAGATTTACTGTTCATCAGAGAGTATATAACCGGCAGTCTTAAGTTCGATTATCATATTAGACATCTCCCTGAGAATTTGTCTAATGTTATGATCAGGTTTCCTTTTGAAGGTGTCAAACTTAATAGTCTACTGCCTAAGCCTTATAACCGATGTACCACCATATCTCACGCAGATACACCCAGATATCATGTGCGGTGGGTTGTTGCTCACATTCATGGATCATTGCATCGATTACTGAGCTTACAAGAATACCTCGTGCAATGGAATTTTCCTTTTCCATGCCTAGTACGCTTCTTAGTCACGCCTCTCTTGATTTCCAATACCCTCGCCTGGATCAGCCATCACTTGATTATATCATCAAATGTATCTTGTTCATACAATACGTACCAAAATTTATGACGCCTTGTGTCATAATTGTCACCAATGAGTTTCTCATCTTTGTTCAACTCAGCGACAATAGATTTTGAAGCTCATTTCTTTGATAGAGATTAAAGTGATTCAGTATGTTAATAATGTTTTTATCAAGTTTCACGTTAAGCCAAATAGAGACACCTCAATAAATAACACAAGATTTGATCTCGAAAAATAGCTCGGAGACTACTAATCATCAATCTCATCAAGTGTCATAATACTAGATTCTTATTTCAAAACGTAAAACACATTGTTCAAATAATTAATCAAATAACATTGAACATCCACTCATAAATTGAACTTTAAACAACCATCCACAATAGCAAAAACACCAAGTCTGACAAGTCATGAACATAAAATTCTAATGAACTCCCTGAGTTTCCAATTAGAAATACAATGGAAATGAATTAAGGAAATCTATGGATTAATCTCCCTAATTTATCATTACTAGATTTCCATCGATGCTCACAATCAAATTTCTTAGTCCCCACACTATAGATAGCTTGCCCCAAAGGATCTATATGAGGATTCTTTATCCGACGCTTCTCTCGACCACTTAGTCTTAAAGAATCAGAACGTCGAATCCTTCCCATCCTTAAGCTGGCCGATCTTAGTGCCTGTGTCATATCTCTTGCTACAGAAACATCAACCAAATCTTCCCTAATTTGTCGACCATTAGGCTTCACTTCATAAGTCTCCCACTGAACCCAAAAATCCTTTTGTAGGTAAGGAGGCAAAGTGTTCGTCCAGGTCTCAGGACTGGAAACTTCAAAATACTTATCACGTGGAATCGTATTGCTATAAATTAAAGGCAACAATCGGTTGTATAGTTCAATCAAATCAATTGCGTGGTCCCTTATGTTGTGTGTAGGCTTCATTTTATAATTCAAGAATTCATGGAGGATTTCATTTTTAGTACTAATGTCTTTCTCTGAAATTGTTCCCGATCCTGACATGGCTCTGAGAAAATGAGCAACCAAAAACAAACATACCAGTGTTAGTCAAACTATATCACATGAATTTCCTCTTCATTTAATGCATATGGAAACAACTTTCCAAAATACAATAGGTATATTCACAAGTGAATCAGTCCAACTCACTTTGGCTCCCACTTTCATAGGCTACAGGAGTTTTGAACAATTATAACAACACTTAACACCATGAATTTAGAATTAAATGACATATTAAGGTGCATTATTACCAAAATTGCAACCGAATAGCCACCCCATGGGTTCGTATTCAACAAACATGTCATAAAATGAAGTAAATCACACATACACACTTAAAGATGATCTCAAACGCTCTCGAAAACATCACCATTGCACTCCAAGCATCGAAACACGTCAGAGAAACATCGGACAGTAGCCGGAAAGCCCGCCACGCGCTGACACGCGCCGCCCAGAGACTCCACGCGCCACCACGCGCGTCCACGCGCCCGGACGCGCCCTCACGCGCCACCACGCGCTGATTGCCGGCTGGTTGTACCGGCGCGTGTTCCACACGCGCCACCGACAATTTATCGGTCACCGGCGCGTGAAACTCACGCGCCACCGACGGATTGGTCGGTTACCGGCGCGTGGATCTCACGCGCCACCGCCTTCAGGCGTTCCCCTGCTGTCTCTGACCCGATTCGGTGCGTCTCCGGTCCGGTCTGGTTCTCGTCGGTTCAGTCTGGTTTGGGCTGGTCTGACCCGGTCAACCCATTAATTTTTGTAATTGCTAAATGGTCCCTGACCTTTATCGAATTCTCAAGAACAGACCCCCAAACTTTCTGAACTTTTGCAGTTTAGCCCCAATTACGAAAATTACTTCAAAAATTCATAACTTGAGTTTTAGAAGGCCAAAAAATCCACAAAAAATACTGACGGACTCCTCTCGACGAGATCTATCCAGTGGTATAACTAAAACATGCTTTTGCTTGCACAAAAAAATGACGAAAAAATTCACCCTTGTAAGTTTCATGGTGAATCACATAGTCATGAACACATATGCACTGGAAATGAAGTTAATCTTTCTCATACTCACATAAATAATCCATCAAAGTCATACAATTCACTAATCATATAACTTCAAACAAAATCATGTGAAAATGTTTAAAAAACGCAAAAGCAGAAAACTTAACGCAAAAATCCAGAGACAACATTGAACGTGAGTTTTCCAACCACCAATGTTGGAAACACACATCCCTCAACATGCACAGAGAGGAAATCTCTTACCTCTCACCGTAGGATTGTGTTGCAGCGGAAGAAACACGAACCTGTTGGTACTCACGTTGACACGCTGTGATCTCTGGATCAATCGTTCAACACAGGGTTGAAAGATATGTTTTCACGAATGTGTATTAATCTGCAGTATATGATGACTGGATTTTCGATGTGATTTCGGGAGAGAAAATTAGAGAGCAACTGCACTCTCGCGTTCTGTCGCACGCATGAACGTTTTAGCGTTCTGCGTTCTGTAACGCAATGTTCTGTGACGCGTGTCTCCCTCAGACAACTGCATGGCGCAGTATATTAAATCCAAGGAGACAGGAGTTAGTAACGGAATGATAACTCCCTCTCTCTCTTATCCACTTCCTATGTGGAAATAAATAATAATAAATAATTATTATTTACATCTCCCACTCACATATGAAGTCCAAAAGTCGCCTGACTCATATTCTTCATGAATCATATTCTCGCACAGATTAATACATCGTGTGACCCACGAGATAAGAGTTTTAATCGCCATACACTTGTTAGAGATATATAGCAACTCAACCAGTTTATCAATGAAACTCAACAAGCTCGCTATACCCCAGAACTCTTGAACATTTAACATATGTTGACATATCTCTTTTCAATCCCTGAATTTGTCAGAGCATATTCAACCTTTTTGCAAATTACTATGTATTCATAATCAAGACCCTGCTTGATTGACTAGTCAATGAATCACAATAGTATATGTTAAATTAAGACGATCTTCCCATCTCGCTAAATATCTACAGTCTCCCACTATAGCTGCTTTCCTAGACATGTACCACATCGCCGTTATTAACCATAGCTCTTTTGGTAGCATGCTAAAGTAGCAACACCAAAGTGAAGACTTAGAATATAGTAGAAAGTCATAAGGGTAACCAATAGATAAGGACTCATACTTTTGAGAAAATAGGGATTATTTTCTCAATCCTGTTGGGGTCAACTTGGCACATGTCGTTTTCCTAAAACACATGTCACAATGTCTTTTAACTTCCTTCCAAGAAAGCATATGTCGTATTTCATTTAATTTAGACATCGTGTAAATCAAAGTTTAAGTGTGTTCCATACACTTAACCCAGATATCCTCCCTCCAACGTATAGGATCTCCGTCGATTTAGCTTTATAACAAGTTGGATTAGATTCGTGGCGAAATCTATCCCGATTACATTAACTATCGTAATCTCATCTCTGCGCTCCCACTGAGCCAGAGGCGATTGCTCGTATGAGAGAGACAATCATAACTTGCCGACATACTATTATATGTGAACCATCACATATAATTTATAAAACATATATGTATAGTTAAGCCATTAACTATTTCATTAACATACATTAACATATTCAATATATCGTTTTAAATCCTTCGCAAACTCAAACGAGTAGAAATGTTACTAAGAATCACTTTCTTCTTGTCTACAATATCTCTAACAAAGTTGAACTTCATGTCAATGTGTTTGGTCTTTCCATGATATTTGGGTCTTTTGTGTAAGCAATAACCATCTGATTATCATAATTAATTGAAACAGCTCCCACTGGAATGTTTGAGAACTCCAAATGTTTCATGAATCTTCTCAACCAAATAGTCTCTTGAACTGCAGATGAAGTCTGTTTCTTATTAAACCATGAGATTGCTCCATCATTGAGCAAGAAACATAACCGAGAGTTGATTTACGTTTATCTAAATCACCACTCCAGTCAACGTCTGTATACCCATTCAGTGATAACAGAAAAAATAATCTGCAGTCAATCACAATGGCATATGGTACTCTGGTCATTTTATTCTTCTCATCTAGAGCCTTGGGACACATTTGCTGACTCAATGATTCGTCTTTCACAATAGGAGTATCTATAGGTTTGCAGGTGTCCATCTTGAATCGTTCTAAAAGATTCTTGATGTAAGTATCTTGAGACAAACCCAATAACTTCTTTGAACGATCCCTATGGATCTTCACATCAAGTATGTACTCTGCATTACCCATATCTTTCATTTCGAAATTCGAAAGCAACCATCCTTTAATGGTTTCAAGATACTCTTTGCTATTTCAAGCTAGAAATATGTCATCCACATACAAGGATAGAATCACAAAACAACTATTGGATCGTTTAATGTAAACACAGTAGTCTTATGAGATGACCGTAGTTTGAAATCTCAAATACCACTGTCTGGAGGATTGTTTGAGTCTATAGAACGACTTCTATAATCTATAAATTTTATCCTCTCGACCTCAAAGAATAAATCCTACAGGCTGTTGCATGTAGATCTCTTCTTCTAATTCTCCATTGAGAAATGCGGTCTTAACATCCATTTGTTGTAATTCTAAATCCATACTAGCCACTATAGCCAACAGTAGACAAATCAAGGCAATCCTCACTATAAGTGAAAAGGTTTCTACGTACTCTATACCCTTGTTGAGTATAACCTTTTGCCACCAAGCGAGCTTTCTACCTCTCTATTGAGCCATCAACAGTTCTTTTGATTTTGAGAATCCATGATTTTGAGAATCCATTTATTCTCAATTTCCTTTTGTCCCTCTGGAAGATCTACAAGTCCCCAGACTTGATTTCACTTCATAGACTCCATCTCCCCTTGCATCAATTTCTTCTTTTTCAGACAAGTTAAAGCTTCTTTAACGTTTCTGGGCTCTTCCTCATCAGTAGGAAAAATATCTCAACTTTCTGGTGAAACCAAGAAGGCATGTCCTTCAATGTCATAATGCCTTTGGTGCACATATTTCCTAGAACTTTTCAAGATGAGATAACTTATGATGGTCTTCTGTAGACAAAATGCTCTCATTGAGAATCACCTGATTCTCAATCGGCAAATATCTATCAAGATCCACACCATCAACTATCAAGATCCACATCATCAGCTTATTACTCCCACTTGGATCTTGTAGGTATTGGTTTTCTACCATCTCGAAAACAGGTCCGGCATCCCTGATGCCCTTTCTACTAGGAAATTCAGTTTCCAGAAAATGAGCATTACGCGATTCTGTCTCAGTTAAGCTCTCATCCTCATCTCCTATGAACACGTAACCCTTAGAATGTTTGCCTCTAGGACCCAGCTTTTCATACTGACTCGATGAATCATGTACTAAGCTGCTGATCCCCAAGCTCTAAGGTTACTCAAGTCAGGTTTCTACCCGTCCAAAATTCATATAGAGTCGAAGCAACTGACTTTGAAGGCACACGATTAAGCACATAAGCTGCCGTAAGCAATGATCTCGTTAGATTAGCTTGTGCCATCATGGATCTAACCATTTCCAACAAAATCCTATTCCTTCTTCCAGTAACACCATTTTGTTGAGGTGTATAAGGAACAGTTGATTGTCGGATTATACCCTTTTCATTACAAAATTCCTTGAATTATTCTGATAGATATTTATGTCTTCTACTTCACTCAAGTATCGTCTAAAACAATCCAATGCTTCAGACATGTGAGATATCGTATAGACTGAATAATCATCAATGAACGTAATGAAATAGTGAGCTCCATGTCGTGCTCTCACATTTACAGAACCACATATATCAGAATGGATTACTACTTATGGAGATTAAGACACAATGGCTTTAACAAAAGATTTTTAAGTCATTTTGCCAGCAAGATAATGTTCTCATTTGGATAATTCGACTTTAGAAGAAAGACTCAACAATACTTCTTTCACAAGTCTATTCATCCTATCTTGCCCCATATGACCTAATCTAGCATGCCAAACATCATTCATATTTGCATTACTAGAAGAACGAGCATTTAGCGAATATGAATAGTCATCATAATAACTAAACGTCATTCTTATACAATTTAAAACCATAAAGCCATCAGTTATATGTCTAGATGCATAACAAGTATCATTAATGCTAATTACCACAGTAAATAATACATCATAACCCAATTAAGTAGAACTGTAACAGAAATTAGATTTCGCGTGGTCTCCGGAGCATATAGAACATCATGTAGGATAAAGGTCTGACTATTGTCAAGATCCAATTTGCAAGTCTCAAGTCCTCTGA
The DNA here is from genome assembly GCA_023678885.1 of Pogostemon cablin. Classification (NCBI taxonomy): domain Eukaryota; kingdom Viridiplantae; phylum Streptophyta; class Magnoliopsida; order Lamiales; family Lamiaceae; genus Pogostemon; species Pogostemon cablin. The sequence goes on from CM042973.1 coordinate 5,876,394, forward strand.
CTTCGACTCGTACATTGTTTCCTACATATATCCACCTAGTCCCCATCGAAATACGACGGAAATGTACAAAAAACTCCCACTGTCTCTTGTCACATGGTCTGTTGCTCTTGAGTCTATAATCCTCAAAGGATAAGAATCAGGAAGCAAGATAGTACTCGAGACATTAATTTCACACAAAATAGAATAAGATCAATACACCTTGTCCCTCCTGGGCTCAGGGAATTCATGAGCATAATAACCAAGCTTACTATTATTGTAATATGGCATCTTGCTTTTATCTCTCTTATTCTTTTTGTCACGCTTCTTTTCCTTTTTCCGTTCATCAGTTTTAGTTGTTGGATTATCCCCAGGCTTACCACCATTACCGTTAGATCATCTTTTCTTCTTTCCCTTCTTCCAATTCCTTTTCCTTTTGAAGCTTGAAGCTCCTTTAGAAGTAGAACTGGCATAAAAGTTCCCAGAAGAAAGCTTTGAGGCTCCGAGCCTCTCATCTTCTAACTCAACATGACAAGAAGCATCGTTGAAAGTTCAATTCTTTTATAATGCATCAAGTTGACTTTGAGACGTTTCCAACGATCAGGTAAAGAGCGGAACAAGGCTTAGATTTACTGTTCATCAGAGAGTATATGACCGGTAGTCTTAAGTTCGATTATCATATAAGACATCTCCCTGAGATTTTGTCTAATGTTATGATCAGGTTTCTTTTTGAAGTATCGAACATAATAGTCAACTGCCTAAGCCTTGTAATCGATGTGCCACCATACTTCTTACGCAGATACACCCAGATATCATGTTTGGTGGGCTGTTGCTCACATTCATGGATCATTGCATCGATTACTGAGCTTACAAGAATACCTCGTGCAATGGAATTTTCCGTTTCCATGCATGGTACGCTCCTTGTTCACACCTCCTTTGGTTTCCAATACCCACGCCTGGATCAACCATCACTTGGTTTATAGCATCCAATCCATCTTGTTTATACAATATGTGCCAAATTTTATGACGTCTGTGTCATAATTGTCACTATTGAGTTTCTCACCTTTGTGCAACTCAACGACAATAGATTTCTATGTTCATTTATTTGATAGAGATTATAGTGATTCAGTATGTTATTAATGTTTTATTAAGTTTTACGTTATGCCAAACATAGACATCTCAATAAATAACACAAGACTTGATCTCGAAAAATAGCTCGGAGACTACTAATCATCAATCTCATCAAGTGTCACAATACTAGATTCTTGCTTCAAAACATAAAACACATTGTTCAAGTAATCAACAATAATATTGAACAACCACTTATAAATTTAACTTTAAACAACCATCCACAATAGCGAAAACACCAAGTCTGACAAGTCATGAACATAAAATTCTAATGAACTCCCTGAGTTTCTAATTAGAAATACAATGGAAATGAATTAAGGAAATCTACGGATTAATCTCCCTAATTTATCATTACTAGATTTCCATCGATGCTCATAATCAAATTTCTTAGTCCCCACACTATAAATAGCTTGCCCTAAAGGATCTATGTGAGGATTCTTTATCTGACGCTTCTCTCGACCACTTAGTCTTAAAGAATCAGAACGTCGAATCCTTCCCATCCTTAAGCAGGCGGATCTTAGTGCCTGTGTCTTATCTTCTGCTTCAGAAGCATCAGCCAAATCTTGCATAATTTGACGACCATTAGGTTTCACTTTATAAGTCTCCCACTGAACCCAAAAATCCTTTTGTAGGTAAGGAGGCAAAGTGTTCGCCCAGGTCTCAGGACAGGAAACTTCAAAATACTTATCACGTGGAATCGCATTGCTATGAATCAAAGGCAATAATCGGTTGTAGAGTTCAATCAAATCAATTGCGTTGCGTGCGACAGAACGCGAGAGTGCAGTTGCTCTCTAATTTTCTCTCCCGAAATCACATCGAAAATCCAGTCATCATATACTGCAGATTAATACACATTCGTGAAAACATATCTTTCAACCCTGTGTTGAACGATTGATCCAGAGATCACAGCGTGTCAACGTGAGTACCAACAGGTTCGTGTTTCTTCCGCTGCAACACAATCCTACGGTGAGAGGTAAGAGATTTCCTCTCTGTGCATGTTGAGGGATGTGTGTTTCCAACAGTTGCAAAACCAGATGTGGCAACATTGACATTCCCTATCCGTTCGATGCTACCTGGATGAAGAATTTAAAGTGGGGTGTAATGACTCAACAGGATCAGTCTCACTATCTTTGTACGACAAAGATGTCGATGCCATCTCTTTCTCAGACCACAGTGTCCGACATAAAAATTTTGTGGCTCTGACTTTGCAATTTAACAAATCAGGAGAGAGTGATTATGGCCACAGTTTCCACTTGGATTTAGGCAACCATTTCTCCATATCCCATACCAGAAATAGGTTTGCTGCAATGGGGTGTGATTTTTATGCATACCTTGTTGATGATGAAAGCAGAGACATACTGGGATGGTGTGCGTCGCTCTGCAACCGAACGATTGCTGCCGGATGAATTTCTTCAGAGATGTAAGGATGTCCACTAATTTGAATGTGGATACTATTAATACTGAGACTAAATCATGGGACTGTGGGGTGTTTACTTTTCTGGACATGGATTTCCCTCTCAGTGAGATCAAATTTACCTCATCCTCTACTGAAGTTAATGACACTGTTCCAGTGATATTGGAATGGAGTGTCGGGAATACGAGCTGCGAGGAAGCGGAAAGGCGAGACGAGTAGGCGGAATACTTACTGTATCAACAGTAGTGATCATGGCATGGGGTACAGATGCATATGCAAGGATGGTTTTACAGGCAATCCTTATCTCCATGATGGATGCCAAGGTAAAATTATATTATATTATATAGGAGTATTAATTCAATTACTAGATATCTTGCAAACAAATATATATATTGTCAGATTAACTCTCAAGATTAGCCATGATGAAAACTCATAGAACCTCACACACTCACTGTTTTGTATGTATTTGTGTGTGTGAATATACGTGTAAAATGATAGAAAGATTCAGAGATTTTACGTGGTTCGATTCATGGAGAACCTACGTCCACGGAGAGGGAGATAAGACTTTATTGATAGAGAGTTTTACAATGGAAATCAGAGTTACTAACTAACAACACACTCTGAAATGGCTAAAAACGTATGAATGAAGAATGCTTCCATAGGTCAAGGATTTCATTCATACACTCTTCATATATGTTATAACATGACTTTGATCTCTTGGAATGATTTATTGTAGATGTTGACGAGTGTAAAAACCAGGCTGACCACAACTGTCCTCTGCAAGATCTGTGTGTTAATACACAAGGCAGTTTTTTTTTTTTTTTTTTTTTTTTATAATCGGTAAATATTAGTTGTTAGTGTAGTTAGTAGTTACACCAAGCACTCTTACTTCTGTTAGAGTATGAAGCCTGAATTATTTGGGCCCATATTTCCTTTGGCCCAATTGATCCTAATGGGCTTAGGACTAGGGCAAACTTTCTATTAAATAGATTGTTTCTCATTGTATTTAACTTGATCAAGAAGAAAATAAAATACCTGGCTTGGCATCGCCCCCAGACGTAGTCGTAAGACGAATTGGGTAAACAAATCTCGTGTTATTTTTATCATCGTGTGTGTGCGTCTAAAATCCTAATAACTGGTATCAGAGCCTCGGGTTCGAAGGGAGCAGTCACGATGAGCGACGAGAAGATTTCAATCAAACAGTTTGACGGATCAAATTTCGGGTTCTGGAAGATGCAGATCGATGATTATCTCTACGGTAAAGATCTGTATGTGCCCTTAGAAGAGAAGGAGAAACCCGAAAAGATGGAACTGAAGGAGTGGAATCTGTTGAACAGAAAGGCGATGAGTGCGATACGTTTATCGTTGTCCATGAACTTAGCCTACCATACAACTAAAGCCAAGTCTGCAAGGGAGATGCTGCAAATCCTGGAGGAGATGTATCAGAAGCCCACAACCGCGAACAAGGTTCATCTGATCAGACGATTGTTCAACCTCAGAATATCGGAGAGCACACTTGTGTAGCAACATCTGAACGAGTTCAACATGATCATTGGGCACTTGTGTTTGGTCGAAATCGAATTCAGTGATGAGGTACTTGCTTTAGTTTTGTTATCTTCTTTGCCAGACAGTTGGGTGCCACAGTAACTGCAGTTAGCGCTTCATCGGCGAAAGATAAATTGAAGCTTAACAAAGTGAGAGATCTGACGATTAGCGAGGAGGTCGCAGGAAAGAGTCTGGATCTACTTCAAGGTCAGCACTGAACACGGAGGATAGGGGCAGATCGAAGGGTAGGCAGAATCGTGGCAGATCAAAGTCCAGAGGAAAGAGTCAATCCAAGAAAGACAAATACTCAATCTAGTGCTGGAATTGTGACGAGTTTGGTCACTACAAGAATCATTGTACAGCACCCAAGAAAAACAAGAAGGGATAAAATGAGAAGAAGACAGCAAACGCAACCACAGATGATATTGGAGATGCGTTGGTCTTGAGTGTCAGTAGTCCAATGGAATCGTGGGTATTGGATTCTGGAGCATCATTCCACTCATGCAGTGATGCTAAAATAATGGAGAACTATGTGTCTGGTGAATTCGGACAAGTCTACCTTGCTGATGATGAGCCCTTGAAGATCATGGGAAAAGGAGATGTTCAAATATCCACACCAAACGGATCGACATTAAAGCTGAATGGTGTTAGGCACATTCCAGGATTGAAAAGAAACTTGCTTTCAATTGGACAGCTTGATGTAGAGGGATACTCAGTGACTTTCGACAGCAACAGTTGGAAGATTAATAAAGGAGCAATAATAGTAGCGCGGGGGAAGAAGGAGGGGACGTTGTATATAAAACTAACTACAAGGACTGCATTGATCTTGCAGGAGCTACGACCAATGTTGATTTGTGGCACTGTTGGCTGGGTCACATGAGCGAGAAAGGGATGAAGGTAATGTGTTCGAAATGAAGACTTCCAGGGCTGAAATCTGTTGAAGTTGGCCTATGCGAGGACTGTATTTTCGGGAAACAGAGAAGGGTAAGTTTCTCGAGAGGTGGCAGAACCTTTAAGGCAGAATAATTGGAGTTGGTGCATAGCGATCTATGGGGACCAGCGACCACGAAGTCCCTTAGTGGTTTGGAGTACTACATGACCTTCATCGATGACTCCACTCGAAAGGTATGGGTCTATTTTCATAAAAATAAAACTGATGCATTTGATACTTTCAGGAAGTGGAAAGCCCTTGTAGAGAATGAAACGGGGCTGAAAGTAAAGTGTCTTCGTTCTGACAATGGAGGTGAATATGAGCTTCGTAAGTTCAAGGAATATTGTGCTGAGAATGGGATTCGCATGAAGAAGACTGTGAGAGGAACTCCCAAGAAAAATGGAGTGGCAAAACGAATGAACAGAACTTTAAATGAGCGAACTAGATGTATGAGGTTGGAGAGTGGACTGCCTGAAATGTTTTGGGCAGATGCAGTAAACATAGTAGCATACCTAATTAACAGAGGTCCATCAGTTCCGTTGGAAAACAGATTACCCAAGGAAGACTGGACAGGAAAATAGATAAATCTGTCTTACTTGCGTGTCTTTGATTGTGTTGCATATGCTCATATTAGTTCTAATGATAGAAGCAAGTTAGATGCTAAATCTGTTAAGTGTACATTCATTGGTTATAGTGGTGATGAGTTCGGTTATAGACTTTGGGATGAGAACAACCGAAAGATTATTCACAGTAGAGATGTGATTTTCAATAAACAGGTTATGTATAAGAACAGATTGGAGGCATCAAATTCTGACAAGACTAATACCCAAGAAGTCGATTTAGACATCTCAAACTCGAGTGGGAGTAAGGAGAGTCAGAATGAGAAAGAGGTTCTTATTGAAGAACCAAGGACACCACCATTATTGCAGGATCCGTTGCAGAGACCAGCTAGAGAGTGACATGCACCTGATAGGTATTCGCCTTCTAACTACTACTTGTTACTTACTGATGGTGGTGAGCCTGAGTGTTATGGAGAGGCAGCGCAGAGTGCAGATAGACGTAAATGGAGAGCTTCTATGGATGACGAGTTAGCATCTCTTCTGTTGAACGGCACTTGGGAACTTGTTGAGCTCCTAAAGGGTAAAAAGACTTTGCACTGTAAGTGGGTCTACCGAATCAAGAATGAAACTGACGGTAGCAGACGCTACAAAGCCCGGCTGGTTGTCAAAGGATTTGAGCAGCGACATGGTATTAACTATACTGATGTAATACTCCTGTTGTGAAACTGACTACTATTCGAATGGCGTTGAGTATGGTAGCTGCAGAAAATTTGATGTTGCATCAGATGGATGTGAAGACTTCCTCCATGGTGAATTGGTGGAGGAGTTGTACATGACACAACCTGAGGGATTCGTAGAGAAGGGAAAGGAACCATTGTATGCAAGTTAAAGAAAAGCTTGTGTGGCCTAAAACAAGCGCCAAAGCAGTGGTATAAGAAGTTTGACAGTTTCATGATGGAGATTGATTACCATAAATGTCACGCTGATCATTGTTGCTACTACAAGAGGTCTGACAATAGCTTTCTTATTCTCTTACTATATGTTGATGATATGTTGATCGTAGGAGCTGATAGCTGATGCAAGAGAAGTATATAAGTTGAAGAAATAGTTGTCAGAACGGTTCTCCATGAAGGATCTTGGATAGGCAAAATAGATTTTGGGCATGAGGATTGAACGTGATAAGGCGACAAAAAATGTGTATCTTTCGCAGGCGAGTTACATTCAGAAGGTCCTGGAAAGATTCAATATGTCAGAGTCGAAGCCTGTGAGTGTTCCATTGGGAAGTCAATTCAAACTTTCAAAGAATGAGTCACCAAAGAACAAGGAGGAACGTGCACAAATGATAAGTATTCCATATGCCTCAGCAATTGGTAGCATCATGTATGCCATGGTGTGTACAAGACCAGATATTGCTCATGCAGTGGGAGTAGTAAGCCGGTTCATGAGTGATCCAGGAAAGCAACATTGGGAAGTAGTGAAAGGGGTCCTGCGATACTTGAGAGGTACCACAGACAAGGCTTTGTGTTTCAAAGGCAAGAGTGTGGCGCTGGTGGGTTATGTGGATGTAGACTTGGCATCATGACCTTGATGGGAGAAGAAGTACAACTAGGTATGTCTTTACTTATGGTGATACTGCTATATCTTGGACTTATAAGTTGCAGAAGGTTGTTGCATTGTCCACCACGGAGGCAGAGTATGTATAGGGTGTCAATGGGTACCCGGCCCGTAGGTACCCGCCCCGCCCCGCACATTTTGGGCCGGCCCAGACCCAGCCCGTAAGAGAAACAGGGCGGCCTGGCCCGAACCCGTACATATATGGGGCGGGTCCGGGTATTAACTTAGCCCCGCCCCACCCCGGACCCGCCCCGTATATAATATATTAAAATTTAATTTATATTTTATATATATATAATTATATTTTATGTTAATATATATATATTATACAATTATTTTACTCCCTCCGTCTCTAAAAAGTTTGCACACCTCTTTTCGGCACGGAGATTAAGAAAGTGATAACTTTTAGGGGTATAATGGTATTTTTATGTAATATATAAATGATAAAGTATGGTAGGTAGAGATGGTTTTTTGTAATTAAAGTGTATGGGGAATGGTGATTGTTTTTTACTTTTTGCTTTTTTTGGGATGTGCAAACTTTTGTGGGACAGTCCAAAATGGAAAGTGTGCCAACTTTTTAGAGACGGAGGGAGTATATTTTATACATAAAAAATATTTATAACTATATGATATATATATAATTTTAAATTATAATTATATTTAATATTCTTATGATTATTTATTTAAATATATGAATAATTTTTGTATGATTTAAAAATTTTTAGGATTAATTATAAAAAAAAATGGGGAGGGCGCGGGGCGGACCCGCCCCGTATGGGTCTGGGCACGGGTCCTATTATATAGGACCCGTACGGGTCCTATTATATAGGACCCGTACGGGTCCGGGGTGGGTCCGGGGCAGGTCCTTCAGAAATGGGCCGGGTCTGGGTACTTAACTACCCTGCCCAGACCCGGCCCGTTGACACCCCTAAGTATGTAGCCGTGACAGAGGCAAGTAAGGAGATGGTGTGGTTGCAGAATTTCTTGGGGGAACTTGGGAAGGAGTATGAAAATAGTACTTTTTTCAGTGATAGTCAAAGTGCTATAGTTCTTGCAAAGAATCCTGCATTTCACTCAAGAACAAAACATGTTGAGTTGAAGTATCACTACATCCGTCACCTTTTGGAGAAGAAGATCCTTGGAAATGAGAATCCAGCGGACTTGTTTACTAAGGTGGTGACCTTAGAGAAGTTGAAGCTATGCATAACTTCAATTGGCCTTGGAACTTGAAGAAAAGGTTAGGCGATGCCAGACGGATACGGGAGGGGAACAAGAAGATATGACTACATGGAGGATTCAGTCTCCAAGTGGGAGATTGTTGGAGTATGAAGCCTGAATTATTTGGGCTCATATTTCCTTTGGCCCAGTTGATCCTAATGGGCTTAGGGTTGGGGCAAACTATTATTAAATAGATTGTTTCTCATTGTAGATAACTTGATCACGAAGAAAAGAAAATACCTGGCATGGCATCGCCCCCAGTCGTAGTTGATGAGTGACATTTTCACCTAGATTTTAGTGTATTTTTATATGTGTTTTCGTATTTGTTTATCCGTATTTATGTGTTATTTGATTGTGTTTGTGTTTTTATTGGAAATGTGTGTGAATGAGCTTAAACCTATGATTTTAACTTTTTATTGGATGCTAGATTTGATAAGGAAGACGTAGAAAAAAACGGATCTTAATTCGGAGTTGAAACGAGGAAGAACGAGCCAAAACAGTGAAGCAGACAGCACAACACGGCTAGCCGAGTCCAGCAGCACGACCCGTGCTGAGTACAGAACACGGCCCGTGCGCCAAACACGACCCTGTCCAGAAGGCTGTGCGACGATGTTAGAAAATGCTACACGCCCACCCCTGTGGCCTAGTGCTGAACACGAGCTGTGCCGGAGGCAGCAAGACGAACTGGGTAAACAAAATCTCGTATTATTTGTGTCATCGTGTGTGTGCGTCTAAAATCCTAACAACTTCCCCTACTCCAAAGCTCCTTATATCTCCTCTCTTAATTCGTTCCCAATGGGAATCGAACTTGGATCTCTCACTTAAGTGAAGAGCCCAGTGGCCAGGTGGGCTAGCCCACCTGGTTCTAATACACAAGGCAGTTACTACTGCCTGCCCAACCATAGACGAATCTTGGGCCTACTCATAGGCATAGGTGACTACAACTCCTTCAATTCACCTTTAAATTCAACAATCTAGGTTTTTGCTAACACTATAGATGAAATAACAGGAACTGGGGTTGCTGTTGGTGTTCTGTTTTTGGTAGCTGTTGCTCTCTGGATGTGGCGAAAGCTTAAACAAGGGAATTATGAGAAGATGAAACAGAGTTTTTTTAAGAGAAATGGAGGTTTTCTACTACAGCAGCATATGTCTTCAAGCAGCGCAAGAAAATTACCAGAAGTGACACTTCTTAAGATTGAGGAGATGGATAAGGCCACGGATAGATTCAACAATAGTCGTGTTCTTGGCAAAGGAGGTCTTGGCACAGTCTACATAGGAATGCTTTCGAACAGAACGATTGTGGCGGTGAAAAAGGCAAACAGGGTTGATGACAACCAGGTTGGCCAGTTTATAAATGAGTGTTCATTCTGTCCCAAATAAGCCATAGGCACATAGTCAAATTGCTAGGCTGTTGTTTGGAAGCTGAGATTCCATTACTCGTTTACGAATACGTGTCTAATGGGACACTCTCACACCACATTCATGTCGAGCCAAACGCCTCTGCTCTGTGGGTACTTGGATCCAGAGTACTTCCGATCAGGAAAACTAAACGACAAGAGCGATGTGTATGCATTCAGGGTTGTTCTTGCTGAAATACTTACAGGACAGAAGGCGGTGTCCTCTGTTAAGGATGATATGGGGCTGGCCCTTCGTTTCGCAGTAGCGAAGCTGGCAAAGAGATGCATGAAGTCGAATGCTCATAAAAGACCAGCTATGAAGGAAGTGGCAGCAGAGCTAGAGCAACTACCACAAGCAGTGGCGGACGCAGAATTTGTAATGAGGGGGGCCCAAATAATAATATGAAGTATAATGTATGAGTTGATATTATATATATTTTGGTGTACACTAAAAAAAATTCAAAACCAAATAATAATACGAAGTATAATGTATGAGTTGATATTATATATATTTTGGTGTACACTAAAAAGAAATTAAAAAAGGAATGCATAAGTTGCATTCAAACCTGAGACCTATTAATTTCCTCCCAATAGTTATTCCACTATGCCAATTCACTACTTAATCAAATTATTAAATATGTAGTAAAAAAAATCAGAATCCCAAAGGGGCCCACTCCCCCCCTACCCATAGAGACTTGTGTTGATGAAGCTCATCCACAAGTGATAAATGCTACAGTAATTCAGGAGTTAAATCAGAGGACGAGGATGATCAAGGAAATATAGATCATTCCTCTGCCTCCCTCTCATTACAGTAACTCCCCTTGTAACACTGAAAACTATAACCAATTTAAGAGAATCCAACAGATTATTATATGTGTTTTTGTCTGATTTATTACCTTCTATGGTTCTAGACCTGCTGTTCGTTACTGTTTAACGTATTTGATCTTATTTTACAAGCAAATACTTGTTGAGCAAAGTTGAGAAGTATCCCTTCACACGTGCACCATCTTTCCTACCAAGAAACACCACTCGTGTGACATGTCAGGAGAAACATATGAATGGAATCCATGTTTATTACTGTAAGTTGGGAAAAGAGATGCAATGCAACCTCATACAAACGAATTGGCAGATAAGCAGGGGCGTATCCTCATAGAAGCTTGCGGTGGCTTTAGCCCCCAACCTTGTCAAAGTTCTCTATATATATACTACTCCTAAATTATTAATTAATATTTATTCTTTCTAATAATAATTTTTATCTCCTTAACCTTCTAATAATTATTTTTGCAACCAATTAGATAGTTAATATTGATTACAAAAAATAGCTTCTATTTTTACCATACGCTCTATAATTTCTTGGAAAGTGTCGTCTACCATTTGTTAGTTTTAGACATTGGGGATTATTTGATAATATCTTGAAATTCCTTCTCATACCAAGTTATGTATTTATATTACACTATTTTATTCTCTCACATCCCACAATTATCCTCACACTTTTCGTTTCCTTCACAGAGTAATTTACACCATAAAAAATTATCTTCTCTTATTTATAACCTAAAAATATACATTACCTCTAAAAATGTCAATAAAATTAGTAAAAAAACAATTTTTCTTAACTCTTTATCAATACAAGCAAAATCGTGATGGAAGGTGTGTTGTTTAATGCTGCCATATAAATTATTATCAACGCACTTTTGTGTTTAGCCCCCTCATATTTTTGTCTAGTTCGATAAGTTAACAAATGAGTCACTGTAATTAAAGAAACACCTATCTGTTCCATCAAATAACAAATACCAAATGAGATCAACTTGACTCATTGAACATGTAATAATTCATATGCCTATATATCTTATACTCCCTCCGTCCCGGGCTAAGAGTCACATTTGCTTTTGGGCACGTGGATTAAGGAGTATTATTATTTAATGTGTAGTGGGTAGTTGTATTAGTGGGTGTAGGGGCCCCATGTATTAATTGTATTAGTGGGTGTGAGTGGGTCCCATATGTCCAAAAAAGGAAATGGGACTCTTTGGGTGGGACGACCAAAATGGTAAAATGACCCTCTTAACCTGGGACGGAGGTAGTATATACTAATTACGAATACGCTGCTATAAATAACTTTTTAAAAGTATAAGGTGTCGCGACGTGGTTAATTGTCGTATATTTTTTATTTTTTGTTTTAATATCATATATATAATCTTTCTACTTTTATTCTATAAATTAAATATCACCTTTAATCATATTTTTTATTTGTTAGGATTAATAGATAATCAATAAAATGTATCCAAATTATTATTATTATTATTATTATTATTATTATTATTCATGTATATCTTCAAATTAAATATCACCTTTAATCATATTTTTTTGATTGGTTAAGATTACTACTTTTATTTATTTATTTATTATTATTATTATATCTTTAAATCAAGTATATCTATAAATTAAAGACCACCTTTAATCATATATTTTTTATTAATATTAATATTCATATACATCTTCAAATTAAGGAGTGAAATAAATAAAATCACGCATACTACTTTTATTTATTTATTATTATTATTATTATTATTCATGTATATTTTAAATCATGTATGTTAATCTATAAATTAAATACAACCTTTAATTATATTTTTGATTGGTTATTATAAATAGTTCTTTCGTATATTACGCGGGAATCTATACTCGTATATATATATTTAAGTGTGTGTTTGTGAGAGAGAATGGTAAGACATGGTCTTTGATGCTTGAATATAAGAGAAGAAGCTAATAATGTGTACGGGAAAATGTTGGGCTTTTTCACAAGCCCATTTGGGGGTTTTTGGCCCATGAAAATTTCTTTGAGGCCCAAACCCTAACTCCTACCAATCTTAATTAATGGCAACCTCTTTCCCTCTTTTGTTTATGTGACTGCCATTTTCTTTTTGGAGAATATATTCCTTAAACATAAACATTCATTCCTTTGTCTCCTAAATTCCTCTTTTAAATTGAAGACTTCAATTCTGTGAGGATGAGGGTGGTGAGAAATAGAGGATTATAGTGAATTTTCGTGCAGAATCCGTAGTCCTGCTCTTTTACGGAACCGGATCTTTTGTGTCATTTTCGTGCATCATCTTCTGTGCCACACGTTAAGTGATTGACACGGGGAAAATAAATCCAACCATTGTCCATAGTTTAAGGTTTAGGGTATAATTTATGTCTCTTACGTGTCGTCCATCCAATGGTGTGGCATATGAGATAATGTATCAAATGACACAGAGAATTCGAGCTGCTCTTTTACAACAAAGCCGAGTCAAAATCAGACCTACGCTCTCTCGGACGAATGCATCTAATCTCTGTGTCTAGTTTGGATCTTCGAATTCCCAAGACAGCCCAAATTTAGCCCAAAGTCCAAATCCAAGTCCAAGGTTAGAAAGTCCAAATCCAAGTCCAAGGTTAGGAAAGTCATCAATTCACATTAATAGTATTTCCGTATCAAATTTTGGACATATAAATGAAGAAAAACTTTCTCCCATATCCGATATAGGATTTAAGAATAACCATCCACTAATCCACATCAAACTCCGCTTATAAGCATTCAACTTAAATTCATGTAACAATTTCTCACCGAAAATCGTTTTAGAGATTATGAATACATCACAATTATGTACTCGAACGTAGATTAACCCGGTACCATTTAATTACTCTAAAATTAAACTTGTAATGCTTAATTAAATAACCAATTTAATGATTAATAATCTTTTAAAACAATTTTCCCCAAAATAATAAACGAAGATAGAAATTATAAAAAATAGAAAAATAATGATATGTCATTGAAAACAAATAAATCTTAATTTTTTTTATTTATATCTCATTTGAGTTGATTAAAGGAGAATAAAGAGTCTCAATATAATTAATGATATTTATTATTTAATCATTTTTATAAATATAGAAAAAAAAATTGTACCCCACCCCTTATATTATGAACCGTCCTTGCCTAAGAATAAATCCTAATTTTTTAAGTTGTGTGGTTCCCCCAATCCGGCGCCTGCCCGACAATATGTGGAGGAGGTTAATTATGGTAACTCAATTGAGCAATAAAAATTAGACCTTTCCTAATCTTTTATTTAAGTTACGAGTAAAATACTGTATGAATCACAAAAGGTAATAATTTGTAAATATTACAATAAATTTTTTATAAAAAAAATAAATTTTAAGTATAAGTGAGTGTCTTGTGCACCCTGGGACACGGATTTAGATCTGTGCCCCTTTGCAATTTTCGTGCCCCTTTACAATTTAAACTCCCTAGCAATACATATATTTAAATAGAATAGAGAGGGGAAGGGTTGTGTTCACATGAGGACACGGATAGTGTCCCCATGTCCAGTGCCGACCCTGAGGGGGTGTCCGGAGGGACGATGGCCCGAGGCCCCCAATTTTGGGGGGCCCCACAAAAAAAATAAATATATATTTAATTTATATATTTTTAACAAATCTATACATATATAAAAGCAAACCTAAACTTCTACTTTTGTTTTTTTTTTTTTCAATTTTACTTTATTTAGAAATAATTCAATTTTAATCTTGACCGACCAATTAATATTTTTTATTTCAATAATAAAATATAATCTAATTATAATGATAATAATGGATTTTGTTATTTAAATTTTACTTTTTTTATTTAACAATATAAATTTAGTAAATATAAGAGATATTTTTGGCATATTTAACTAATTTTTAATCAATATATACTTAATTTAAATTAATATATCAATCAATATTCATATATATTATTTAATTTAATTTAATATGCATAAAACATATGATTTTCCTTAATTATACTAATAATGGATTTTTTATTATTTAAATTTTATTTTTTTATTGATTTAATTTAACAATATAAATTTGATTAATTTTTAATCAATATATGTTTAATTTCAATTAATATAGTATCAATTTTATTTTTATTAGAATCGTCTCTATCACAGTTATTCATTCATTAAAATCATTATATATAAATCTTTTCAACCTAATCAAATTCTTACTTTCTCCCTTTTTTTCTCTCTCTAATGCTTTTTCTTTTTATTCTTTTTTACAGATTCTACTTTCATATTATTTATAATCAACTCTAATTTGTTTTGCCGTTTATATTTTTATTTGATTTTTAGTTGATATTATTTTTAGGTTCAATCATTCTCATATTTGATCTTATTCCTTTTGTTTTTTTTTTCTCTAATGTCTCTTCTTTTTCTTCTCTTTTACAGATTTTACTTTCATATTATTTATAATCTACTCTAATTTATTTTGTCTTTGTATACTTTTATTTGATCCTATATGCAGGTTCAATCATTCTCTTAAAGGTATCATTATACTTTTTAATTTTTTGTTACCTTATTTTTTTTCCTGCCATTTTTGTGTTTTTTTAATAATTCTATAAACCCTATTTTCATAATTTAATTTATTTTATCTTCTTTTATACTTTGATATTATTTTTAGGTTCAATCATTCTCATATTTGATCTTATCTGTAGGTTCAATCATTCTCTTTTTGTTTTTTTTCCTCTAATGTTTCTTCTTTTTCTTCTCTTTTACAGATTCTACTTTCATATTATTTATAATCTATTCTAATTTATTTTGTCTTTATACTTTTATTTGATCTTATATGCATGCTTAACCATTCTCCTTAAAGGTATCATTATACTTTTTATTTTTTGTTATCTTATTTTCAAGTTCAATCATTCCATTTGAGGTATCATTCTTCTTTTATTACGAGCGTGGGTGGAATGGGGTGGCGGGGGGTTTGGGTTGGGTAAGGGATAGGGTTGGGTGGTAATACTTTTATTATTTAAATATTAAAATCTAAAATTTTATAAAAAAAATTCTTTTTTGAGGGGTGGGGGTGGTAGGTTGGGTGGTAGAGT
Organism: Pogostemon cablin; assembly: GCA_023678885.1. Taxonomy (NCBI): domain Eukaryota; kingdom Viridiplantae; phylum Streptophyta; class Magnoliopsida; order Lamiales; family Lamiaceae; genus Pogostemon; species Pogostemon cablin. Next base: position 5,892,070 of record CM042973.1, read on the forward strand.
TTCCTCCATACAAAAATTATTTTTAATAAAATTTTAGATTTTAATATTTAATATAATAAAATTTTATTATTTTTATTTATCATATATAAAATTCTATTTTAAAAATAATTTTTAAATTATAAATTTGAAATCCTTTCAAAAATCCATAATTTATTCAATTAGTGGAATTCATATGAATTGATTTAAAATTCAAGGAATTTAAAATCCACTCATTTTTAAATCCATTGGATTTGAAATGACTCAATTCAAACACAACCTAAAAGTATATAATTGTAATATTTGTAATATACTTTAATTCTTTTCATGCAACGCACGGATGATAATATCTAGTTTATTATAAAATAAAATGTATTTTATAAAAAAATTATCATATAACATTCCTTACGTTCTATTTTTGTGTAAATATTTTTGTGTGTCGAAATAAAGGAATTTTTTTAGGTTTTTTTTTTGATAATAAGGTGATATTTTGTTGAAAAAAGTAAGTAAAGTTATATTAAGTGTAAAATAAAAATGAATTGTTATAGTATTGCGAGCATATTGGTATTATATGGATTTATACTTTAGAAGTATGCATAGCATTTAGAATTGACAAGAATAAACAGTGTTTAGTAAATAATGAGAGGAATAAAATTTAAATTTTTTTTATTTAAAGTTTCACCTTATCCAAGTGTTCACACTTTTTTTTCACCGATATTAAAATGAAATGATTTTTTTTCTACTTATTTTTTTTGAAAAAAAATAAGGTAGTTTGATATTTTTAGATAGTAAATAATTTTAAAATAAATTATATTTGTTATAAATGCATGTTAATTCTGAAACTAAAGTATATTTTTAAGGTTGTGATATTGAGTGTAATTTTATTTTGTTTAGTATGAATATAAATATGAAAATGACAGAATAAAAGAGAAAAACAATCGTGTAAAAAAGAAGAAGTATATAACCAAAAGGATTATATAAGGCTTCACTTTTCTAGTTCGCCCAGGGCCTCCGAAATGTCAGGGCCGGTCATGCCCGTGTCCTTGGGGGCGCAGGAGCTCTTGCCTTTAAGTACCACTAATAAAGAGGGCTGATTATAATTGATTAACCACAAGGTCGGAGTCCACACCAGGGGCGTCAAATAAAGGAGTTCCATAATGTTTTATTTATTGATTGAGTAGGACTTGGGTAAAACCAGGGGCGTCAAATAAATTGGTGGCCCCTCTGGTACACACCTCTCTTAATTAATTCATGCTTTTTCATTAATATTATTTTTTATTTTATTTTTAAATTTATTATATTTAACTGACTATTATACCCTAAACCCTAGGATAAATTATACCCTAAACAACAAGGGTAAAACTATAATAATACCCTAAACCCTAAACACTAGGATAAATTATACCCTAAATCACAAGAGTAAAGTTACAATTATACCCTAAACTCTAAATTCTAGTGATAAATTATGCCCTAAACCACAAGGGTAAAATTACAATTATATCCCTAAAATTAAATAAATAAATAAATAGAAAAAAAAAGAATAAAAAAAAAAACAGCAGTAACCATAAATTTAGAAAAAAAAAAAGAAATTAGATGAAACAGCAAAATACACATTGAAGGTGAAAAAAGAAGGTTGTAAATTTCAAAATTGGTACCACTAGTCCACCCCGTTATTGCCTTATTGATTAAGAATGCATGTTTCACATTTCCATAGTAGTATCTTTTAAAAAAATTATTATAAATCTGCATATCTAAGGTGCTAAAAGCCTAAAAGGTCAAGAAAAAGGCAAATAACTAGTGTCCATGCATGATGGCAGTAAAGGCAGTTTTTTCTTTTTCTTTTTTTTTTTTTAATTATAAGTAAAGACATTTGTATCCTAGTTCATGATGTATCCTAGTTCATGATGTATTTTATTCTAAGTGAATTATGTCCTATTTAATTTATTTTAAGGGTTTATACACTAAAAATAAAAAATAAAAAAATTATATTTTACAAACAGAATATTCCATTGTCTTTCATGGTTAAATTGATTTATTAATGAATTACCAACAAAATTGGTTGGTAAAGTGGTGGTTGGTAAATTTTTAGTCACGAAAATTTAATTCTGTTAGTAAATAGTTTTGTTAGTAAAATAACAATGAATTTTATTTCATTACTAAAAGAAAAATATAATTTTATTGGCAATCCATTGGTAATTGAATTTCGTTGGTAAATTTCATTGCTAAAAAGGGGTATTTTTTGTAATGATATTAAATTTAAGGCATAATCTCTTGTGAAACGATGCTTATGTGAGATGGGTTATGATATATATTAAAGTATGATTATTGCATACGTAAATTGTGTTTATTCGAGTATTTTCTCCATCACAGTGAAATTGTAGATTTGAATAAAAAGAGCATTTGGGAAGTGATTTGGTACTACATTATCTGACAAATTTGGAAGGCACGAAATGATAAAGTGTTTAATGGTGTGACAGCTGAAAGTGAAGATATAATGATGAAGGCAAAAATTAATACATAGCTTTGGATCAAACACAATAGGAAAGGATAGTGTTATATATTTTGTGATTGGTTGAGAAAACCTCATATTTGTATTGGCATATAAAGAATGGAGATATAGGTGTGTTTGAACAAGATTTGAGTATGAGCACATCTTATGCTCTACTCTCTATTAATAAAATTTAACCATTTTAATATATACTCCCTCCGTCCCGACGTAAGAGGGTCATTTGCTTTTTTGCACGTAGATTAAGGAGTATTATTATTTAATGTGTAGTGAGTAGTTGTATTAGTGGGAGTATGGGTCCCATATTTTAATTATATTAGAGGAGTGTGTGGGTCTCATGTGTGTAAAATGGAAAGGGGACTCTTTGGGTGGGACGACTAAAATGAAAAAATGACCCTCTTAGCCTGTGATGGAGGGAGTATATATATATATATATATATATATATATATATATATATATATATATAATATGATAAATGACACATTAATGTCTGATTTTAGAGTATTATTATAATATAATTCATTACAAATTTACTTTAGCTACCAATAAACATATTTTATATATATATATATATATATATATATATATATAATAAACATACTTTATTAATAATCAGTCACACAAGAGGGTGACCCTTAGTTTAATAAATTCCTACAATATGTTTGAAATTTCTCCCTACATTGGTGTATTTTACACTAGTGGTCTATGTCATATCCCCTACAATTTATGTTTAGTATAATTAATTTTTAAGGTATAATTGTAATTATATTCTTATAATTTATGGTGTATTTTATTTCTACTTTAATTCCCTATTCGGCCACTTACCATATTTTATTGGTATTCGTAACATAAAAAACTATTCCCTACCATTTACTATTAAATCCTCAGGGCATGTGGCGTTATATTAGGCATTGATTGTAACACGTGTATGTATCTAAATAGTGGAATATGAGATAAAACATTACGTGGAATAGATGATCCCATTTGATTTTATTCAAAGGAGTGTTTGGTTCAGTTAAATAAATAAGTGGGCTTAATAAATAAGATAAGAAATGAATAAACATTATATTTCTTTTAATTTCATCTTAGTTTTAATGTAACCCATCCCACTCAAGGTTGTATTTTATCGGCCCCTTGTTTTTAATAATAGGCGCGGCCCAAATGAAAATTAAACCCGCATAAGAGCAAATAATATATAAATTCTGTTTAATATATTAATTTTGTTTAAGGCCAATGAATATTATTAATTTAATGTGAACCAAACATTTCATAATAATTTATGTATTATATTTACTCCTTGGATGATTTATGCTTTACATCTAACGTTGGGTTTATTTTCTGTATTTTTGGTTTTCAAAATCTCTAGGTTTTCAAAATCACCTTTATATACACCTACAAACCCTATTAAACAATTACTCATCAATCTTTTATATATTTTCTCTCCTCAATTAATATCCATTCTCTCTATCTATTTCCTCGCTTACATCAAATAACACACTTTTACACATAACACCACACATTCTTTTACATATTAATTTGATATTTTACATTTTAATTTGATATAAAATTAAAATTAAAATCCATAACAAACATATACTATTCACGAATTTTTAGAACTCAAGTAAGCCGAAAACAACATAATGTTAGGATTTAATGTTAATTTTAGAGTATTATTATAATATAATTCATTACAAATTTACTTTAACTACCAATAAACATATTATATATATATATATATATATATATATATATATATATATATATATATATATATATATATATATATATATATATATAATAAACATACTTTAATAATAATCCGTCACACAAGAGTGACCCTTAGTTTAATAAATTCCTACAATATGTTTGAAATTTCTCCCTACATGGTGTATTTTACACTAGTGGTCTATGTCATATCCCCTACAATTTATGTTTAGTATAATTAATTTTTAAGGTATAATTGTAATTATACTCTTATAATTTATGGTGTATTTTATTCCTACTTTAATTCCCTATTTGGCCATTTACCATATTTTATTGGTATTCGTAACATAAAAAACTATTCCCTACCATTTACTATTAAATCCTTAGGGCATGTGGCGTTATATTAGGCATTGATTGTAACACGTGCATGTATCTAAATAGTGGAATAGGAGATAAAACATTACTTGGAATAGATGATCCCATTTGATTTTGTTCAAAGGAGTGTTTGGTTCAGTTAAATAAATAAGTGGGCTTAATAAATAAGATAAGAAATGAATAAACATTATATTTCTTTTAATTTCATCTTAGTTTTATAGGATATTAAATGTACCCCATCCCACTCAAGGTTATATTTTATCGGCTCCTTGTTTTTAATAATAGGTGCGGCCCAAATGAAAATTAAACCCGCAATAGCGCAAATAATATATAAATTCAGTTTAATATATAAATTTTGTTTAAGGCCAATGAATATTATTAATTTAATGTGAACCAAATATTTCCTAATAATTTATGTATTATATTTACTCCTTGGATGATTTATGCTTTACATCTAACGTTGGGTTTATTTTCTGTATTTTTGGTTTTCAAAATCTCTAGGTTTTCAAAATTACCTTTATATACACCTACAAACCCTATTAAACAATTACTCATCAATCTTTTATATATTTTCTCTCCTCAATTAATACATTTTCTCTATCTATTTCCTCGCTTACATCAAGTAACACACTTTTACACATAACACCACACATTCTTTTACATATTAATTTGATATTTTACATTTTAATTTGATGTAAAGTTAAAATTAAAACCCATAACAAACATATACCATTCACGAATTTTTAGAACTCAGGTAAGCCGAAAACAACATAATGTTAGGATTTAATGTTAATTTTAATAATATAATAATAATCTTTTAATTATAATTATTTAAAAAAAAAAACACCGTTCCATAATGAAATCCTAAAGACCATTGCTCCAGGCCTACCAACTACTACAAGGGTTATGTTTTAAGGCAAGCATCTCACTTGGTTTCACCCAGTCAGCTTATAAAAGAAGTCAAATTATTGTATGAAATCGTTCTATTTATATGAACTATTAATATTATTATTTTGCCTTTTCCATATTTTATCTTTTTATGTGGTTAACGCCTATATATTTTGGGTTTAGAATTTAATAATATTTTCATGTTTAAAGTTAACATTAAAAAAGAGGTAAAGAACATTGAGAGTAGGGGTGGACGGTACGGTATACCGAAAATATTTAAGCATACTGTATACTGTACCGAAAATTTCAGTATTAAAAAATGCATGCCGATACCGTACTGAAAATTTCGGTATACCGAAATTCGATATACTAAAATTTCGGTATACTAATAATCAATACTGTCTTATACCGTTTACCGGAATATTATTTTAAACTGATATACCGATACTTACCATTTCGTACCAAAAAAAGTGGAGCGACAGCAATGGCCAACATATGACTTGGGGCGGAGGCGTACAACAGATAATCAAAGTAGAAAAAGTGAGGGTTGAGAGTCGGCGACTAAAAATAGAGAAAGAGAGGGTTGGGGGTTGGCGGCAGGAGGCTGGATTGAAATGAAATTTCAATTTCCATTCTGCATTCCCCTTTTTGGGTATATGAATGATTGATAAGCAGTAGCCACGCCAACTCGGCAACAATTAATGGGTTTTTACATTTTGGTCAAAAAGCTTCAACTTAAAAGATCAATTATAATTAATATTATTTTAATTAATAATTCGGTATTTCGGTATATAGCGAAATACCGATTTTTTAAAATTAGTTTACTATTACTGTACCGAAAAAATCGATACGGTATCATACCGGAGAAATACCGTACCGATTTTCTTGGTATCCTGAAATTTTCGATAATTACATTATTTTACGGTACGATAATTGCGATATATCAATTTTTCGGTATTTTTATCCAACCCTAATTGAGAGTTTCACACATGCATTGGTTCCATGGATACTCACTCTTCCAAAAATATACTCCCCCTTTCTTTCATTCTTAATTTATTCATTTTACTATTTTGGACCGTCCACTCTTAATCTATCAATTTCCCCTTTTAGACATATGGAACCTACACTTCATACTAATAAAACTAAAATATAAGACTCACACTCCCTACTACATATAAAATAATAATACTCATTTATCTACGTGTAAAAAAGTAAACGGATAGATTCACGATGTACGAGGGAGTATTACAAATGTATTCCACCTAACTCTTAACAATCATCCCATGTTTTGACAGAAAGATATGCTCATATACATGTCATAAAAAGTTAGAGATTAAATTAAAATTGAATTTTTATTGATAAGACTCTCACAATTATTAATTATAAAAAAAAAAAAGATTGGACACATGATGAATATATTAAACGTACCGACAAAGCTTTAATCATTTTAAAAAGCCAAAACTAAGACTAAGAGACATGTATAAACGGTCTCTAACCCGGAAAGTGATTAATTAATGTATTAAGCCTATGGCAGCTCTTCATAGTATGCTAATTCCCTTGCTGATTTGCAGTAGCTTGTTTCAACTCGAAGCAGCCATCTCATCAGCCTCATTAGAAGGTTGCAAAACGAAATGTGGCAACAATATTGATATTCCTTACCCGTTCGGAGTGAGGGAAGGTTGCTACCTGGATGAATCATTCAAAGTGACCTGCAATGACTCTGCCTCATCACTGTCCTTGTTCGGGAAAGATGTCGACGCCATCTCTTTCGCAGATCACAGCCTGTGGCATAAAAACTTTGAAGCTCGATCTTTGACATTTAACAAATCGGGAGAGAGTGATAATGGCCACCGTTTCAACTGGGATTTGGGCAACCATTTCTCCATATCCCATAACAGGAATGTGTTTGTTGCTATGGGATGTGATTTTTCTGCATATCTTGTTGATGATGAAAAGAGGTGTTGGAAACACACATTCCTCAACATGCATAGAGAGGAATCATACCTTTCTCCTTGGAGTTCTCGTTGCAGCGGAAGAAACACGTACGAACCCGGTTGGTACTCACGTTGATACACTGTGATCTCATGGATCAAATCTCACAACACGGGATTGTGAATTAATTTCCACGATGTTGTATTAACTGTGGAATATGATGAACTGGAATTTGTGTTGTGATTCGGGAGAGAAACACCGAAAGAGGAAACGCACTCTTGCGTTCTGCGCGCATGAACGTTTCAGTTTCAGTACTCTACGTTCTGCAACGCGTTTCAGCGTGTGTTTTCTTTTGTGAATACGCTTGTCCGTATTCTGTAACCCATGCACGACAACTGCTTAACGCAGTATTAAATATCCAATGAGACAGGAGTTAATTAACGGTATTATTAACTCCTTCTCTTTCTCTCTTATCCACACTTCTTTTGTGGAAAATAATTAATTAATATTAATTATAATTTACATCTCCCACTCACATATGAAGTCAAAAAGTCGCCTGACCCAATTTCTTCATAAATCATATTCTCGTACAGATTAATACATCGTGTGACCCACGAGATATGAGTTTTAATCGCTATACACTTGTTAGAGATATATAGCAACTCAACCATTTTATCAATGAAACTCAACAAGCTCGCTATACCCCAGAACTCTTGAACATTTAACATAAATTGACATATCTCTTTTCAATCCCTGAATTTGTCAGAGCATATTCAACCCTTTTGCAAAATTACTATGTATTCATAATCAAGACACTGCTTGATTGACTAGTCAATGAATCACAATAGTATATGTTAAATTAAGACGTTCTTCCCATCTCACTAAGTATCTACGGTCTCCCACTATAGCTGCTTTCCTAGACATGTACCGCATCGCCGTTATTAACCATAGCTCTTTTGGTAGCATGCTAAAGTAGCAACACCAAAGTGAAGACTTAGAATATAGTAGAAAGTCATAAGGGTAACCAATAGATAAGGACTCATACCTTTGAGAAAATAGGGATTATTTTCTCAATCCTTTTGAGGTCAACTTAGCACATGTCGTTTTTCTAAAACCATGTCACAATGTCTTTAACTTCTTTCCAAGAAAGCGTATGTCGTATTTCATTTAATTTAGACATCGTGTAAATCAAAGTTCAAGTGTGTCCCATACACTTAACCCGGATATCCTCCTTCCAACGTATAGGATCTCCGTCGATTTAGCTTTATAACAAGTTGGATTAGATTCGTGGCGAAATCTGTCCCGATTACATTAACTATCGTAATCTCATCTCTGCGCTCCCACTGAGCCAGAGGCGATTGCTCGTATGAGAGAGCCAATCATAACTTGCCGACATACTATTATATATGAACCATCACATATAATTTATAAAACATATATGTATAGTTAAGCCATTAACTATTCCATTAACATACATGTACATATTCAATACATCGTTTTAAATCCTTCATAGACTCAAACGAGTAGAAATGTAATTAAGAATCACTTTTCTTCTTATCTACAATATCTCTAACAAAATTGAACTTCATGTCAATGTGTTTGGTCTCTTCATGATATTTGGGATCTTTTGTGTAAGCAATAACCACCTGATTATCACAATTAATTAAAACAGCTCCCACTGGAGTGTTTGAGACCTCCAAATATTTCATGAATCTTCTCAACCAAATAGTCTCTTGAACTGCAGATGAAGTCTGTTTCTTGTTACACCATGAGATTGCTCCATCATAGAGCAAGAAGACATAACCGAGAGTTGATTTACGTTTATCTAAATCACCACTCCAGTCAACATCTGTATACCCATTCAGTGATAACAGAAAGAATAATCTGCAGTCAATCACATTGGCATATGGTACTCTGGCCATTTTATTCTTTTCATCTTGAGTCTTGGGACACATTTGTTGACTCAATGATTCACCTTCCGCAATGGGAGTATCTATAGGTTTGCAGGTGTCCATCTTGAACCGTTCTAAAAATTTCTTAATGTAAGTCTCTTGAGACAAACCCAATAATTTCTTTGAACAATCCTTATGGATCCACACACCAAAGTATGTACTCTGCTTCACCCATATCTTTCATTTCAAAATTTGAAGACAACCATCCTTTTATGGTTTCAAGATACTCTTTTTGCTATTTCCAGCTAGAAGTATGTCATCTACATACAATGATAGAATCACAAAACAATTATTGGACCGTTTAAAGTAAACACAATGGTCTTCGTTTATCATAACAAAGTTATATGAGATGATCATTGTGTGAAATCTCAAATACCACTGTCTAAAGGATAGTTTGAGTCTATAGAACAACTTCTTCTATTTACAAACTTTATCCTCTTGACCTTGAAGAATAAATCCTACAGGCTGTTGCATGTAGATTACTTCTTCTAATTCTCCACTGAGAAATACGGTCTTAACATCCATTTGCTGTAATTCTAAATCCATACTAGCCACTATAGCCAACAGTAGACAAATCAAGGCAAACTTCACTACAGGTGAAAGTGGTTTCTACGTAGTCTATACCCTTGTAGAGTATAACCTTTTATCACCAAGCGAACTTTCTACCTCTCTATTGAGTCATCAGCATTTCTTTAGATTTTGAAAATCCATTTATTCTCAATTTTCTTTCGTCCCTTTGAAAGATCTACAAGTCCCCAGACTTGATTTGACTTCATAGACTTCATCTCCTCTTTCATCCATTTCTCCTTTGCCGGACAAGTTAGAGCTTTTGTAACGTTTATAGGCTCTTCCTCGTCAACAGGAGAATCATCTCCATTTTCTGGTGAAACTAAGAAGGTTTGTCCTTCAATGTCATAATGCCTTTTGTGCACATGTTTCCTAGAACTTTTCGAGATGAGATAACTTATGATGGTCTTCTGTAGTCAAAATGCTCTCATTGAGAATCACCTGATTCTCAATCGGCAAATATCTATCAAGATCCACACCATCAACTATCAAGATCCACATATCCACATCATCAGCTTATTACTCCCACTTGGATCTTGTAGGTATTGATTTTCTACCATCTCGAAAACAGGTCCGGCATCCCTGATGCCCTTTCTACTAGGAAATTCAGTTTCCAGAAAATGAGCATTACGCGATTCTGTCTCAGTTAAGCTCTCATCCTCACTTTCTATGAACACGTAACCCTTAGAATGTTTGCCTCTAGGACCCAACTTTTCATACTGACTCGATGAATCATGTACAAAGCTGCTGATCCCCAAGCTCTAAGGTTACTTAAGTCAGGTTTTCTACCCGTCCAAAGTTCATATGGAGTCGAAGCAACTGACTTAGAAGGCACGTGATAAGCACATAAGCTCCCGTAAATAACGCATCTTGTTATAATAGCTTGTGCCATCATGGATCTTACCATCTCCAACAAAGTCCTATTCCTTTTCTAGCAACACCATTTTGTTGAGGTGTATAAGGAAAAGTTGATTGTCGGATTATATCCTTTTCATTACAAAATTCCTTGAATTGTTCTGATAGATATTCATGTCTTCTACTTCACTCAAGTATCGTCTAAAACAATCCAATGCTTCAGACACGTGAGATATCGTATAGACTGAATAATCATCAATGAACGTAATGAAATAGTGAGCTCCATGTCGTGCTCTCACATTTATAGAACCACATATATCAGAATGAATTACTACTAATGGAGATTAAGACACAATGGCTTTACCAAAAGATTTTCTAGTCATTATGCCAGCAAGATAATGTTCGCATTTGGATAATTCGACCTTAGAAGAAATATTCAACAATCCTTCCACAAGTCTATCATCCATCTTGCTCAACATGACTTAATCTAGCATGCCAAACATCATTCACATTTGCATTGCTAGAAGAACAAGTGTTTAGCGAATATGAATGATCATCATAACTACTAAACATCATTCTTTACAATATAAAAAACTTAAAGCCATCAGTTATATGTCCAGATACACGACAAGTATCATTAATGCTAATTACCACAGTTTTTAGTGAACAGTACATCATAACCCAAATTACGTATAACTGAAACAGAAATCAAATTTTGCGTGATCTCCGGAGCATATAGAACATCATGTAGGATAAAGTTCGGACCATCGTTAAGGACCAATTTGCAAGTCCAAAGTCCTTTGACTTCGACTCATGCATTGTTTCCTACATATTTCTACCTAGTCCCAATTTAGAACATGATGAAAATCTACAAAAGCTCATCCGTCTCTCGTTACATGGTCCGTTGCTCCTGAGTCTATAATCCTCAATGGATAAGAATCAGACAACAAGATAGCACTCGAGACATTAATTTCACATAAAACAGAATAAGACGAATAAACCTTTACCCTCCTGGGCTCAGGGTATTCACGAGCATAATGACCAAGCTTACTTTAATTGTAACATGGCATCATGCTTTTATCTTTCTTATTCTTTTTATCATGCTTGTTTTCCTTTTCTGTTCATTAATTTTGTAGTTGGATTAACGTCAGGCTTACCACCATCACCATCAGATCGTCTTCCCTTCTTTCTCTTCTTCCAATTCCTTTTCCTTTTGAAGCATGAAACTCCTTTAGAAGTAGAACTGGCATAGAAGGTCTCAGAAGAAGGCTTTGAGGCTCCCAGCCTCTCATCTTCAACTCAACATGACAAGAAGCATATTGAAGGTTTCAATCCTTTTATAATGCGTCAAGTTGACTTTGAGAAATTTCTAACGATCAGGTAAAGAGCGGATAGAGCTTAGATTTACTGTTCATCAGAGAGTATATGACCGGCAGTCTTAAGTTCGAATATCATATTAGACATCTCCCTGAGATTTTGTCTAATGTAATGACCATGTTTTCTTTTTAAGGTGTCAAACTTAATAGTCTACTGCCTAAGTCTTGTAACCGATGTACCACCATATCTCACGCAGATACACCCAGATATCATGTGTGGTGGGTTTGTTGCTCACATTCATGATCACTGCATCGATTACTGAGCTTACAAGAATACCTCGTGCAATGGAATTTTACTTTTCCATGCCTGGTACACTTCTTGGTCACGCCTCCTTTGGTTTCCAATACCAACGTCTGGATAAGCCATCACTTGGTTTATAGCATCCAATGCATCTTGTTCATACAATATGTACCAAATTTGTATGACGTCTGTGTCATAATTGTCACTATTGAGTTTTCTCACCTTTGTGCAACTCAATGACAATAGATTTCGATGTTCATTTCTTTGTTAGAGATTATAGTGATTCAGTATGTTATTTATGTTTTATTAAGTTTTACGTTAAGCCAAACACAGACATCTCAATAAATAACACAAGACTTGATCTCGAAAAATAGCTCGGAGACTACTAATCATCAATCTCATCAAGTGTCACAATACTAGATTCTTGCTTCAAAACATAAAACACATTGTTCAAGTAATCAACAATAACATTGAACAGCCACTTATAAACAGAACTTAAACAACCATCCACAATAGCAAAAATACCAAGTCAGACAAGTCATGAACATAAAATTCTAATGAACTCCATGAGTTTCCAATTAGAAATACAATGGAAAAGAATTAAGGAAATCTATGGATTAATCTCCCTAATTTATCATTACTAGATTTCCATCGATGCTCATAATCAAATTTCTTAGTCCCCACACTATAGATAGCTTGCCCCAAAGGATCTATATGAGGATTCTTTATCCGACGCTTCTCTCGACCACTTAGTCTTAAAGAATCAGAACGTCGAATCCTTCCCATCCTTAAGCAAGCCGATCTTAGTGCCTGTGTCCTATCTCCTGCTACAGAAACATCAACCAAATCTTCCATAATTTGTCGACCATTAGGCTTCACTTCATAAGTCTCCCACTGAGCCCAAAAATCCTTTTGTAGGTAATGAGGCAAAGTGTTCGCCCAAGTCTCAGGACAGGAAACTTCGAAATACTTATCACGTGGAATTGCATTGCTATAAATCAAAGGCAATAATCGGTTGTAGAGTTCAATCAAATCAATTGCGTGGTCCCTTATGTTGTGTGTAAGCTTCATTTTATAATTCAAGAATTCATGGAGGATTTCATTTTTAGTGCTAATGTCTTCCTCTGAAATTGTTCCCGGTCCTGACATGCCTCTGAGAAAACGAGCAACCAAAAACAAACATACCAGTGTTAGTCAAACTATATCACATGAATTTCCTCTCCATTTAATGCATATGGAAACAACTTTCCAAGATGCAATAGGTATATTCACAAGTGAATCAGTCCAACTTGGCTCCCACTTTCATAGGCTACAGGAGTTTGAACAATTCAAACATCACCAAAACACCATGAATATAGTATTAAATGACATATAAAGGTGCATATTCTTCAAAAAATTGCAACCAAATAGCCACCCCGTAGGTTTGTATTCAATAAATATGTCATTAAATGAAGCAAAAACACACATACACACTAAAGACGACGTCAAACATTCTCGAAAACATCACCATCGAACTCAACGCATCGAAAACACGTCGGAAACATCAAACAGTGGCTGGAAAAGATTGCACGCGCCCGCACGCGCCCCAACGCGCCGGCAGAACACATCCACGCGCCAGCACGCGCTCCCACGCGCCGGTAGCCGCCGTCACTAGTTGCCACGCGCCAGCACGCGCCGCCACGCGCGGCTGGACGCAGTCTGAGTTCTGGCACGTGCAACACACGCGCTGCCGGCGCGTGCAACACACGCGCCTTGCCGGAAACGGCACGTGGGTGTCACGCGCCTCTGCCTGCCGCCGTGTTCTCCGGTGATTCCGGTCACGGGTTGACCACTGGACCGACCCGGTTCTGCTGGGTCTGACCCGGATCCGTCTGATTGACCCGGTCCGTCTTCAGGTTTTTCGAAATTACGATCAAGTCCCTAAACTTTATCGAATTTTCAAAAATCAACCCCTGAAGTTTCTGAAGTTTTGCAGTTTAGCCCCAATTTCGAAAAAACTTCAAAAAATCATATCTTGAGTTTTAGAAGGCCAAAAATTGCAGAAAAAATACTGACGGACTCCTCTCGACGAGGGCTTTCCAGTGGTATAAACAAAACATGCTTTTGTTTTCATAAAAAATGACAAAAAATTCAACCCATGATGCATTAACGGTGAATAACAACGTCAAATTACACATACTCACTGGAAACAACGTAATCTGCCTTAAACTCACATAATTAACCCATCAAAGTCACACAATTCACCAATCATATAACTTTAAACAAAATCATGTGAGAACGTTTAAAAAACACATAAGCAGAAAATTTTAAAAACATGAAATGTTTTAAATCCAGAAAATCAAACGGAGTACCAACCATTGGCTCTGATACCAATGTTGGAAACACACATTCCTCAACATGCATAGAGAGGAATCATACCTTTCTCCTTGGAGTTCTCGTTGCAGCGGAAGAAACACGTACGAACCCGGTTGGTACTCACGTTGATACACTGTGATCTCATGGATCAAATCTCACAACACGGGATTGTGAATTAATTTCCACGATGTTGTATTAACTGTGGAATATGATGAACTGGAATTTGTGTTGTGATTCGGGAGAGAAACACCGAAAGAGGAAACGCACTCTTGCGTTCTGCGCGCATGAACGTTTCAGTTTCAGTACTCTACGTTCTGCAACGCGTTTCAGCGTGTGTTTTCTTTTGTGAATACGCTTGTCCGTATTCTGTAACCCATGCACGACAACTGCTTAACGCAGTATTAAATATCCAATGAGACAGGAGTTAATTAACGGTATTATTAACTCCTTCTCTTTCTCTCTTATCCACACTTCTTATGTGGAAAATAATTAATTAATATTAATTATAATTTACAAGAGGGATAGGTTAGGAGGTTGTGATTCGCTCTGTAATCGAAAGGATATAGACTCCTCCCCTGACTCCTCGTGTTCCGGCCTTGGCTGCTGCCAGACGCATTTAATCAGAGAGTGTGGGGTGTTTGCTTTCGCGGCCGAGGATTTTTCTTTCAGTAAGATCAACTCCTCCACATGTGAAGTTAATCACACTGTCCCAGTGATATTGGAATGGACTGTGGGGAATACGAGCTGCAAGGAAGCGGAAAGGCGAGACGAGTATGCTTGTGGGCAGTATACTAAATGCAGTGATCATGGCATGGGGTACAGATGCGCATGTAAGGATGGTTTTACAGGCAACCCTTATCTCCATGATGGATGCCAAGGTAGTTATATTATACGCCTGATTTTCTTTCAGTAATTACATATCTTGCAAAGAACATATGAACATGAGCTTGATTTGTTGGAATATTGATGTCTAGATGTTGACGAGTGTAAAGACCATGCTTACGACTACTGCCCGCCCAATCATAGACGAATCTTGGAGCTGCTCATAGCCATAGGTAACTACTACTCGCCCAATTCTTCTCTATTATAAATTCCACTAACACTAGTTTAAATAACAGGAACTGCCGTTGCTGTTGGTCTTCTATTTTTGGTGCCTGTTGGTCTCTGGATGTGGCGGAAGATTAAACAGAGGAAATATCAGAAGAAAAAACAGAGTTTTTTCTTGAAAAATGGAGGCTTACTACTACAGCAGCATATGTCTACAAGCAGTGCAAGTGCATTGCTAGAAGTGACGCTTTTCAAGATTGAGGAGATGGAGAAGGCCACGGATAAATTCAGCGTAAGCCGCGTTCTTGGCAAAGGAGGTCTTGGTACAGTCTACAAAGGAATGCTGTCCAGCGGAACGATTGTGGCGGTGAAGAAGGAAAACAGGATTGATGACGGCCAGGTAGGCCACTTTATAAATGAGGTTTTCATTCTGTCTCAGATAAGCCATAGGCACATAGTCAAATTGTTAGGCTGTTGTTTGGAAGCTGAGGTTCCATTACTCGTATATGAATGTGTATCCAATGGGACACTCTCAAATCATATTCATGTCGAGCAAGATTCCTCTGCTTTGTCTTGGGAGATTCGTCTGCGTATAGCTGCAGAGATCGCGGGAGCAATAGCTTACCTGCACTCCTACGCCTCAACAGCCATATATCACAGAGACATAAAGTCTAGCAACATATTGTTGGATGAGAATTACAGGGCTGTAGTATCTGATTTTGGACTGTCAAGGTCAGTGTCCATAGATAGGACTCATGTAACAACACTCGTGGGAGGCACATTTGGGTACTTAGATCCAGAGTACTTCCGATCCGGACAACTAAACGACAAGAGTGATGTCTATTCATTCGGGGTTGTTCTTGCCGAAATACTTACAGGACAGAAGGCGGTGTCTTCTGTTAAGGATGATATAGGGCTGGCCCTTCGGTTTAGATCAGCAGTGAAGGAGAACTGTTTGTCTGAAATATTGGATAAAATTGTGGCGGACGAAGGCGAAGAGGGCACAATTGTTGCAGTTGCGAAGCTGGCGAAGAGATGCATGAAGTTGAACGCTCGTAAAAGACCAGGAATATAGGAAGTGGCAGCAGAGCTAGACCAACTACGACAAGAGACTTGTGTTGATGAAGCTCATTCCACAAGTGATAAATTCTATAGTGATTTGGGAGTTAGATCAGAGATAGAGGATATCAAACCATATCCAACATGGGTTAGCTCTTCTTCGTGTGGATAATTGACCGTATGGTTCTCCTGTTACATTTTGGTATTACATTTCCTGTTGCACATCGTTGGATGATTGATACATGATATAATGAAACATATACCATAAAACGAAAGCTTAAACCCTAGGGGCAATGGTTGAGATATTCTTCCCCATACACGTGTCACTCATCTAACGCATGTAACAGGTGATGTAACACCAAGTGTAACAGAACATCAAATATCATAAGCGACGGAGATTGATTGTTTCATTATATTTGTTCTTATCTGATTTACCTTTTATGATTTTGGACCTGTGATTCATAACTCATAAGCGTATTTGATCATTATTTATAAGCAATAATAAAGTCCAATAACTTAGCAAGATAAATTAGCTACTGCGCTCGTCTCCAGACTAATTGTCCCTAGCAAACGGGACTAAATTCTTGACGTCGAACACATCCACAGTTTGAATGTGTAACTTCAACCTGTAAGCATTTGGATTAATCTTCTCGATCACCAACAAAGGACCAATTTTACGAGCAAACAACTTACAATATTCGTGCACAGGGAAACGGTCCTTTTGGGCTATTTCTCGACTTTCACACACTTCCACACAGTTGGAGGTGTAAAAACATCGAATTTTGGGTGGTACTAGTACGGGTCAACTCGGCCACCATCTAGCCAACTCAGCGACATAACTCGGCTCGAGTTGGGTTCATCTGACTCCGAGTTGAGTTGGAATACATTTTGTAAGTCCCAATTCTAACTTGGCTTGACTCGGCTGCCGAGTCATCTCTCCCCTATGATTGGCGTGAAGATTCTTCAATAATTGAATTATTTTTAGCTAGATTTTATAAAATTAAAATTGTTTTGAGTGATTAATTTCTTTAATAATTCTTTTTATTTTTGTAGAGATTGATTGTTTGCTGAAAATTGTACTCTCTCCGTCCCGGAGAAGTTGATATAATTTTTTTTGGGCACGGAGATTAAGGAATATAATTATTTAATGTAAAGTGAAATTAAAGTGAAGTGAGAGAAATAATATTTAATGTGTAGTGGGTAGTTGTATTAGAGGTGATATGTGGGGCCCATGAGAATAGATTAATTGTTTTTGTGTGGGTCCCATGTATTAAAAAGGAAATGTGTCAACTTTAGTGGGACAAACCAAAAAGGAAAGTGTGTCAACTTCTATGGATGGAGGGAATAAGATTTAGTACTTCTTGAGGCAATTACAAAGGCATAAAAAAACAAAAAAAAAAAACAAGGAACTTAATTTGGAGTTTAAACAGGGCAAAAATAAGTTTGTGCAAGTTGAAATTTCTTGCTAAAATAGTGGCGGCCCAATCACTCTTATTTGTCCCAAATTTGTTTGGGCTACTAACAATTTCTTGAATAAAAATAACATAGCAGCAGAAAATTGGGCCATCTATTGATCAAAATAATTTGCAGCATTTCAATTTAACTTCAATCTGCTAGGCCCTCTACATCATTAAAAAGAATTTTGATTCATTTCAAATTGAATTGCTGTCATGTTAGTTGCCAAACAAGTATAAAGCCACCCATTTCCTAATAAAAAAGAAGGCAGAAGTGTGATTTTAAATGGCAGGAGCCCATTCCAGCAGGGAGGAGGATTCTTCAATTCCATTTCCCCTTCTTCCCATTTTTAAACCCTAGTTTAGAGAGAGTAGAGTAGAGAGAAATCCATTGTATTATTCTCTCCTTCCCATTGATGAAGAACTTATTTTCATTATGTAATTTTGATTCCTAGATTAGATTTAATTGCTTTCCAAGAAGGTGTATCACTAAAGGAGAAGAAGAGATCATGTGAAGTGACAATTTCATTAGGTTAATTCTATCATTTTTATTTTAATGCTTTCTCTCCTCATCTCTATTCTATTTTCTATGTCTTGGATATTTGAGTTGATTGGATTATGCATTAATGTGTGATATTCTATAATTTGTATTCCCGACCTTGATTAGTTTCATTTATAGATGCTAAATTGTTTAATCTTTATGTTTCATTTGTGTGGTTAATTATTGTAGGTGGTTAGAATGAGAGTTCAATTATGTGTCTTTTGGTATTACTTAAATTATTTCATGGTACGGTTTTATGTGGATTAATGTGGGAAGAGTCGGAGACGACCCTTTCATGTGTGTTAAAAACACGTGAATTTTCACTCTCATCACGTCACCCCATATCGAATTACAAACTTGATCGTTAACCACCTCCATTTTTATTCTTGAATACATTAAAAATCAACTCCTGCATCCTTATTAAGTCTTTGAGTTCTCTTCTTTTTGCCTTACTCCCCAAGCCTCTGGCATTGTATGATGATATGAGGAAACATCGCCCTCCCGAGCCGTCTGCCATCTCTGTCCCTCTAACAATTTCAGCCAGACCATGCATGAGTCGGTACTCCAAACCACCTAGTCCACACTTTTATTTTTGTATGACAAACATATTTACTCACCCACGATTCGATCGAGTAGCTTAAACATTCATCAAGATCCTCAATTGTACCTTCTGTGTTTAGACTTGTCGAATTCCGAATAAGAACTTCCCCCATAAAACTGAAGCTTAAGTTTCTACCACATTCGCTCTCATGTATTTCTTCACCATTTCCTTCCCATGAGAAATCGTTTTTTCAGCTACGTTAAGCCATTTCTTGTAGAAAAGTCCTGCACTTGCTCTGTTTTAGAGCGATTGTTAGATTCCTTCTTCTCTGAAACAACTTCCAAGTAAGATTTGTTTGGTATTCAAAAACAATGGGCAACTTCAATCTCTTCTGCTTAGTTTGATTCCTTTGAGTTTTGGAGGAAAGACTCTTAGTTTGTAGCTATCAATCCAAAGGTTATTTAGTTTCCTTAAGAAACCTTCATAGTCCCTTATAGCTTATACCCTGCGCGTTATGCCAAGCATCTTGAGTTTATGATTAAAAATGAATAATCAGCATTAAAATCAACACACACAAAGGAAATACTTGCATAGAATTAAATATGAGGTTCACACAATAATATAATCATACTTTAAAGTAATAATTCAATCTTAGAACCTAAATAGTTTGACAAACACTTGTGTGAATCGGAATTACACTTGTATCCTGATTACCGATTATTCTTTAGTACAAGAAAAATTACTCTTTAAAGAGAAGAACTATTATCTCATGAATGAAAAATGGAGTATTACTCTTTAAATTTTTGCATCTCAATTTACCGATTATTCTTTAGTACATGCAAAATTTTTCATTAGAGAGATGAACTATTACTATTTTCAATTAAAAATATTGCTTCATTCAAAATAGTAGTTCATCTCTCTCGAATAGGGTGCATGTTGTACCTGTTTCATAGGCTCATAACGATAGATGAAAACAAAGAAACAACATAGAATAAATATGTGAGTTTGGTTCATTTGGAAGATCAGGAATAAGAAAATCTTTGAAGACAAGGAAATTAATTTGGAAAAGACATTCGAGGAAATTAGAATCAAATCGTGGTGTATTTTCTCCACTCACTATAATTGCTCTTACTCATTTTTAGATTGGTGTAGCAACTCGAAAATGTGCTGTAATTAGACGAGGTCTTACTTCATTAATATTGGTGCTACGTGATTTGTAAATTCTGATAACTTTTGATTTTTTAGTACTACTTGTACTCATAATAATATTTAACTTTTTTCTTCCAAAAAAATAAATACTTCATCCGTCTCACGTTAAGGTTTACGTTTTCCATTTTGATTTGTTCAAAGTTAAGGTTTACATTTCATTTTTTGTCAAGTTGTGCGCACACAAAACAATGATTCATTCCATATAGGGCCCACACACAAGATTAATACAACTACTCACTTCGTATTAAATATTATTTATTTCTCCTCACTAAACATTAAAATATTATATTTCTTAATTTTCGTGCAAAAAGCAAACGTCAACGTTAACGCGAGACGGATGGAGTATTATTTTTTGTGGGCCGGCGATAACAAACTGAGACGGGTCTTGATTATGAGTAACCCTAACTTTAATAGACCATGAATTATAAATGTATAATAATATATAAATTACAAACATGAAATTATAATTATATATAAAGTATAGAGAATAAAGTAAGCTTTAAACACAAGAATGTATTTTCTTTTGAAAGGATAAAAACAAGGATTTAAATAAGCAAATGAACATACTTTTTCTATTTTAAAATTAAATAAAATAATACTAGTAAGCAAAAAGAGTAACTCAGCAAAACCTTTTGTGCATGTGAAACCCCGCCATTACATGCTCTCTTTAATGAAAAGGAGTTCTACAAAATTGTTTTATCTATTGATTAAGAATGCGCAATTTTAAAAAGAATGCGAACTTCATGTTTCACATTTTCGTATATTTTTAAATTATATTTTAAAATTGTTACAAAGCTGCATATTTAAGGCGCGCTAGAAGGTCAAAAGAAACCCTCCTAAAAGGTATATTATTGCTGTGGAGATAGGATTCGGAATTCTCCATGGCGTTTTGTACGCTGTGCAGCCGAGTGAATGACGTGGGTTAAAGGCACAATTTTACAAACTACGCGTCTCCACGCTTCTTCAATGTGAGGGAGACCTCACTTCCCACGAATTCGGAAGCGGCGATGATGAGCACGGAGAAGCCATTGTGGAGGCGGATCTCGACGGACTCGCGGATCTGCTTCTCCCAGGATGGGTGATGAAATACTTCCTGCCGGAATCCACGAAAGACATGATGATGTGGAAATAGGTGTGTAATTTTATATTTCTCCCAAATCAGCGCTTGATGTCGAAATCAACCGCCAAGATTTTGTCTAGCTGCCATGTCAGATAAGCTCGCCGGATTCCCCGAATTTGTGTGGTCACGTGTGCCACATGTGAGTTTTTCAGGCAAAAATTAAGATTCCGGCGGAAATTGACCAAATTACATAGTTACAGGACTAAATTGAAAAAAAAATATCTAATTTAAGACTGAAATCAATGAAGTCAATTCTTATGGGACCAAAAATGAATTTAACTCTAACTTTAATCTAAAAGAGCTAGTGTTGAGAAAAAGTTAGAGAATTAATTAAATTGAATCCTAAAAGAGCTAGTGTTGAGAAAAAAGATAGAAAATTAATTAAATTGAATTCATGAATATTTATAGGATTAAAATCGTATCAATGGAGATGTAGATGCAATCTCTCTCTCGAATCACAGCCTACGACATGTCGGAAATTCTCTGTCTTTGCAGTTCAACGAATCAGGCCGCAGTTTCAGCTTTAATATAAGCAATCACTTATCTGTAGGAATAAGTTCATTGCAGTGGGGTGTGACTTTTATGCCTACCTCGTTGATTCCACAACCAAGGACTTACTAGGCGAGTGCTGCGACCGCACAGGCATCGCCCCCTCATCGCCTTCAACATGTTCCGGCCTCAACTGCTGCCAGATGAATTTACTCAGAGATGTAGCAAGTTTGACTCTGACTATGGCCACCATAAATACAGAGAAAAGGAAATGGAAGTCATGTGGTGTGTTCACTTTCTTGGACAACGATTTCCCTCTCGACAAGCTTAACTTCTCCACATGTGAAGCTCAGGACTACATTGTCCCAGTAATATACGAATGGTCAGTGGGGAATACGAGCTGCAAGAAAGCGATGGGGCGAGAAGAGTATGCTTGTGGCCACAATACTGACTGCTTTGACAGAAATCTAGGATTAATTATGGGGTACAGATGCGAATGCAAGTATGGTTACAAAGGCAACCCTTATATCCTTGATGGTATGTGAGGTATGCTTCAGACAACATATCATATCATAGATGAGTTAGACTCTTGTGAAACGGGTTTACATCATAAACCCTTGTAAACATGTGGTCCCACTTAATTTCTTGTAAACCCACCCTGTGGTGCCCCTTAATTTTAAACACCCTAACAATACATATGGTATATAGAATTGGAGGAGGAACCACAGGTTTATACCGTAACCCGGTTTATACAAGTGTTTGTGATCATAGATATATAACACATGATCTGTTGGAATGATGTCCAGATGTTGACGAGTGTATTGAATGCAAATATTACCCGTGCCCTTTGCAAGGATCGTGTGTTAATACAGAAGGCAGTTACGACTGCCTGTTCAATCGTCACAGGTAACTGATAGTGATACGCTTTTTCTCAATTATTTTCACCTTTTGGTTCTGTCGAGATACTGCACTGGATGTTGTAACACTTTAACTCACACTGAATATATCAGAGAGAATAACGCAATGAACACAGAGTATAGTGGTTTGACTATAAAAATCTACATCCACTTTGAGTATAGGAGATTATTTTATTGATGGATCGTTTAAAGTTAAAATCAATATTGGTCTCATAAATATAAGGAATTTTTGATTATGTCCCAAAAAAGATAAATTTTAATTTAGTCCCGTAACTCTTAAAATTGATCAATTTTGGTCCCAAAGTCGACGGAATCCCATTTTTGGCCAAAAATTTGCACGTGCGCCACACTTGATCACCAAAATTGGGGCTTTCCACTCACGACACCTTCTCCAGATCCACTAGAATCGGCTGCCGACAGCGATGCCTTCCAACAGCGAACCCGACACGCAATGGGTCACGAAGCACCCAACTGAAGGGTGCGACAGGATCAACTGCTGCTGAACACAACCCATCAAGCACACCTCTATCTTTGGTCCTCTCTGTGAACCCCTGAGGCAGCCTGCCTCCACGGTCTCCGCCCCAATCGACAGCTTCAGTGCTGCCAAGAACGGAAGGGCCGGCTAGGACAACAGGCTTGTTGAACTTCTTCTCGAGGAAGTCACAGTATGGCCCCTCCATTTCTCTGCACGACTTGAATCCAATTGCGTCACACTCGTCGAGAGACGCGATCAATCTCTGAGCAAAGGTCATCTCACTATCCAACTCTCTCAAGTTGTTGATCATGCAAACCATTCTTGCTTCGTGCTTTAGAGCTTGATCGCCGATGAGGGGAACCCTTCATGAGCTTGTCGGAGGACGACCCATCCCGAATCAAGTAGCCTGCTTAAGTAGGGTTGGTGGTGCAGTAGTGGACAGACCTGACACCGATTTGGCGGGCCAATGCAGGCAGCCAGCGGGTGAAGTCGAAGAAGCTCAAGAAGCTAAGTATTTGGCGTTGTAACAAGATGAAGAAGGTGGGGTTACCACTCTCCATATTCCAAAAAACTCGAATACATCTCCATTCAAGAGTGTAAAAATCTAGAGGAGATACTGCAAGTTAGTGAAGCAGATCCCCAACTTAACATATTTGAGTCTGGTGGGCCTGCCAAGTCTGGAGAGCTTCTGCGATGCTCCTCTCATTTGCAACTCTATAAAGACACTAGAATTGATGGGTTGTGCTGCCACATTAAATACAGAAGGTGGGCCACGGTGGGTTCGGTGAGGTCCATGGTTTTGCCTAGGTATTTGGCGAGTTGGAAGGGGATGTCGGAGGTGGTTTGTGCGCCATGGGGGAGGCCTTCCACGTGAGAACAGTGATTGGTGTGAAGGTGATGAGGTGAGGATGGAGATTGAAGGATTCCAGCTTGGATTGTGCTTTGGGAGGGAGGATGAAGAAGATTCTACTTGCCGGAAAGCCCCAATTTTGGTGATCCGGCCAAAAAATGGGATTCCGGCGACTTTGAGACAAAAATTGTTCAATTTCAAGAATTACGGGACGAAATTGAAAATTTTATCTTTTTTGGACAAAATCAAAATTTTCTTATAGTTATGGGACCAAAAATGATTTTAACTCGATTGTTTACAAGAGAAAGAATCGCTCAGAAACTAATAAAATACATTTAAGAGTGAACATAGAGAGTATAGTGGTTCTACTATAAAAGTCTACATCCACAATCTAGGTTTTGTTGGGGTATGGATATAAGATTTGATTTAGAAGTGCAAATATAGGATCATTTGCAATCTGGTAATATTTATTTCGAATATTTAAGGCTATCATTTCATAGCAGATTACATCAATTTATAACATGAGAATTAATTGCATGAATTTAATATGTACATTCATCTAGCAATCTTCTTGAATCTTCTATGTTGACTGCCTCCTTGAGTTCCTGCAGTGAAGTTAGACCATTACAAATTACTTTCAATACCCTCTCTTAATTTGTAATGTTAACATTTTGAATTATTCAAGTTTCTCTGACGTAAATGCTTTAATAAACCCATCTGCAAGTTGCTCCTTAGTGTTCACGAACTCCAGCTGAATTTCTTGCTCACTTACAAGATCTCTCATGAAGTGATGCTGCAACTCGATATGCTTAGACCTTGCATGGAAAACTGGATTCTTTGTCATTACAATAGTCAACATATTGTCGCAAAAAATTGTTGTTGGAGTGACTTGATCTTGCTGAATATCAGCAAGCACTCTTCTTAGCCATACAGCTTCACAAGCTGCATCACTCGCTGCAATATACTCTGCTTCCGCCGACGAGAGTGAAACCGTCTTCTGCTTCTTAGATGTCCAAGAAATTATCTTTGATCCCAAGCAAAATATGTAATCGGATGTGCTCTTGCGATCATCAAGCGAACCAGCCCAATCATTATCAGTGAATCCAACAAGCTTATCATCCATTTTCTTGACATAATTGATGCCAAACTTCCTTGTTCCTTGAAGATACCGCGTGATTCTTTTTGCTGCAGAAGATGTAATTGCTTGGATTATGCATGAACCTTGAGATCAAACTCACTAGATAAATGATATCCGGCCTATTTGTCAAGTAGATTAAGGAACCTACTAAACTTCTGTACAATCTCTCATCAACTTTTTCTGCTCCATCATCCAGCTGCAACTTTTTATTTGATGTCAATGGAGTTGCAATAGGCTTGCAACTACTCATATTGAACTTCTTCAAGACACTATCAAGATACTTCTCTTGAGAAATGAAAATCTTTCTCTTCGTTTGACGAACTTGAATCCTGAGAAAATATTTCATGAGACCCAAGTCAGTCATCTCATACTCTTTCATCATGGCTTCTTTGAATTTCTCCACCATCACATGATCAGTGCCCATGTAGATCAAATCATCCACATATAAGCAAACAAATGAGAAAATTATTTCCTTCCTTCTTTACATATGAAGCCTCGTTAAGACTTCGAACAAAACCAATTTTTTGGAAATAGCCATCAATCTTGATATTCCAAGCTTTGGGGGCTTGCTTCAACCCATATAAAGCTTTCTTGAGTCTGCAAACTTTCCTTTCTTCACATTTGACAACGTAACCATCCAACTGTTGTACGTAGACTTCATCCTTTAAATCACCATTGAGAAATGCTAACTTCACATCCAATTGATAGATTGGTATCTCCAACTATGCAGCAATGGCTAGAACAATCCGAATTGTTTCTATTCGAGCCACTGGTGCAAACGTCTCCGTAAAATCAATTCTGGGCTTCTGAGAGTATCCTATCGCTATCAAACGAGCTTTATGCTTGAGAATAGAACCATCTTCTTTGAATTTTGTCTTGTAGATTCATTTCACTCCAATCACATTTTTCCGTTCAGGTGGATCTGCAAGTTCCCAAGTCTAATTTTTTTGAATGCTTGTAATCTCATCATCCATTGCTTCTTGCCAACATATTTCTCTTGCTTCTTTATCATATGATTGTGGTTCACAAGTGAATAATGCCATATTACAAGCATCATACATATCAGCCATGCTTCAAAATTTTGGAATCGGACATTCGGAGTCGACATGCAACTCTCCACGTTAACTTTGACCAGGAGTATATGGACTGCTGCACGTGAAGTAACAAGTTTGTTGGTCTTTGGATCAAGTAGACGATAGTCTTTCAACTCGTCACTATACCCAACAAATATAAGCTTTCCTCCTTTTTCATCAAACTTTTCTCTTTGTTGTGATGGAATATGAGAATAAGCAATGCAACCAAACACTTTAAAGTGATGTACCTGAGGTTTTCTCCAATGCCATGCTTCATACGGAGTCATGTTTGGTACTACCTTCGTAGGTGATCTATTGAGGATATACACCTGCATTAACAGCCTCAGCCCAAAAGGATTTTGGAAGACCTTTGCCCGTCATCATGCTTTGAGCCATTTCAACAATCATTCTATTTTTCACTCCGCAACTCGATTGTGCTATGGGCTGTATCGAACTGTTAGTTGCCTTTGTATTCCTTTGGTTTTGCAATAATTCATTAAAGCATTTCCAATAAACTCGCCTCCTCGATCAGTACGGAGACACTTGATTGTTTTACCACTTTGATTCTCCACAAATGTTTTGAATTCCATGAACTTGGCAAATGCTTCAGATTTTTGCTTGAGAATATACACCCACATCATTCTCGTGTAGTCATCAACAAATAATAGAAAGTACCTGTTGTCATTGAGTAAAGATATCTATATCAGGCCACAAATGTCGGCATGCACAAGCTCAAGAGCATCTTTAGCTCTATAGGATATTTTCGGGAAAGAAAGACGATGCATTTTGCCATAAATGCATCCTTCACAGGGGCCACATTTCTCCTCAATGTTAGGAAGACCATACACCATATTTTTGCTCCGCAACAAATTTAAACCTTTGAAACTCAAATGTCCATACCTTAAATGCCATAGCTTATGTTCTTCTTCAGTTATTCTTTGGAGCACAAGTTTCTCCGAATATGGCAAGTTGAGAGGAAAGACCTTATTCGTGCTCATCTTCACTTTCGCCATCGTAAAATTTTTTTGTGTCAATAATGATGCAATGATCATTATTGAAAATCACCTGGTAGTCTTTTTTCAAAAGCTGACCAACACTCAATAAATTTTGATGTCAAATGAGGCACGAAAAATACATCCTTGATCATGCTTATATTGCCTTCCTTGGTTCGAACAACAATGGAGCCTTCGCCATTTATTTTGAGAGCTTTGCCATCACCAAGCTTCACCTCTGATGAATATGTTTCATCTAAATCCACAAAAATTTTCTTATTTCCAGACATATGATTGCTGCAACCACTATCGACATGCCAAATATTTTCAAGAGGTTGTTGAGAATTTAAGCAATAGTAGAATACCTATTCATCTTCCTTTTCAGCAAAGTTTGCCTTCTTTGATCCACCATAATTTTGGTACCAACAATATTTTTTAGAGTTATTTGGATTTTTGCATTTCTTGCATTTGCTCCAGCAACTTTCGGTGTCGTGTCCGTTCTTTCGACAAATACAACAATAAGAATCTAGATCATTGTTATTATACCTCGAGTTGCTGGAATCTCCTCGTCCTCGGCCTCTTCCTCGACCTCTACCTCGGCCTCGGAAGTTATTACTGCCACAGCCTCGACCTCTACCAGGTTGTGATGAAGGTTTGTTTCTATCAGATGCACCATCTTTTGAAGACTCTGACATATTCACCTTCCCTTGAAATGCTTGCTCCATGTTTTGATTTGAAAATCTGTTCATCCTCTTTTCATGGGCTTCCAACGAACCCATTAATTCACTCAAAGTTAACTTGGATAAATCTTTTGATTCCTCTATTGCTGCCACTATGTGTTCGAACTTCGCCGGTAAACAACGTAGCACCTTTTCAATGATCTTTTTATCTTCTAGTTTGTCACCATAGCCTCTAGCCTGGTTGAGAACAGTAGAGCCTCGAGACAAAAATTCTTGTATGCTTTCATTTTCTTTCATCATCAAGTTATCGAAATCTCGCCATGAGTTTTGTAGCTTGATAGAGATGACTTTCTCATATCCTCCAAACTGATTTTTAAGAGTATCCAAAGCTTCTTTTGATGATTTTGCACTTGTTATGCGCGGAAGAATTGATCGACTTACCCCTTGATGCAAGAAGGACAAAGCTTTTGCATCTTTTGTCTTGTTCTCCTTATACTCTCTCTTCAATCTGCAGCAGTGAGAATTTTGAATCCATCATTAATAATATCCCATAATTCATGAGATATGAATAATGTCTTCATCTTGTTGAGAGTATGTGAATGTGAGATCGTTGTTGCTCGCCATGCTTGAATATTTGAAGGAAGAACAGATATATGGTTGGCTCTTGATACCAAAAATGTTGGGGTATGGATATAAGATTTGATTTAGAAGTGCAAATATAGGATCATTTGCAATCTGGTAATATTTCTTTAGAATTTCATAGCAGATTACATCAATTTATAACATGAGAATTTTGCATGAATTTAATGTGTACATTCATCTAGCAACCTTCTTGAATCTTCTACGTTGACTGCCTCCTTGAGTTCCTACAGTGAAGTTGGACCATTACAAATTACTTTTAACAGGTTTTTGCTAACATTATTTGAAATAACAGGATCTGGCATTGCTGTTGGTATTCTATTTTTAGTCGCCGTTGGCCTCTGGACGTGGCGTAAAATTAAACAAAGGAATTATCAGAAGAAGAAGCAGAGTTTTTTTAAGAAAAATGGAGCTTTACTACTACAGCAGCATATATCTTCAAGCAGGGCAAGTGCATTACCAGAAGTGACACTTTTCAAGATTGAGGAGATGGAGAAGGCCACCGATAAATTCAGCACAATCCGTGTTCTTGGTAAAGGAGGTCTTGGCACAGTCTACATAGGAATGCTGTTGAACGGAACGATTGTCGCCGTGAAGAAGGCAAACAAGATTGATGACAGCCAGGTTGGCCAGTTTATAAATGAGGTTTTCATTCTGTCTCAGATAAGCCATAGGAACATAGTCAAATTGTTAGGCTGTTGTTTGGAAGCTGAAGCTCCATTACTCATATAAGAATACGTGTCTAAAGGGACACTCTCGAATTATATTCATGTCGAGCCAAACGCCTCCACTTTTTCTTGGGAGATTCGACTGCGTATTGCTGCAGAAATTGCTGGATCAATAGCTTACTTGCACTCCTATGCCTCAACTGCCATATATCACAGAGACATAAAGTCGAGCAGCATATTGTTGGACGAGAAATACAGGGCTGTAGTATAGACAGGACTCACTTGACAACACTCGTGGGAGGCACATTTGGGTACTTGGATCCGGAGTACTTCCGATCAGGACAACTAAACGACAAGAGTGATGTGTATGCATTCGGGGTTCTTCTTGCTGAAATACTTACAGGACAGAAGGCAGTCTCTTCTGTAAGGGATGAAATGGGGCTGGCCTTTCGGTTTAGATCAGCAGTGAAAAAGAACTGTTTGTGTGAGATTTTGGATAAAGTTGTGGCGGATGAAGGCGAGGAGGATGAAATTCTTGCAGTAGCGAAGCTGGCGAAGAGATGCATGAAGTCGAATGCTCGTAAAAGACCATGTATGAAGGAAGTGGCAGCAGAGCTAGACCAACTACGACAAGAAACTTGTATTGATGAAGCTCATTCCACAAGTGATAAATGCTACAGTGATTTAGGAGTTAAATCAGAGTCCGAGGATGATAAAACCATATCCAACATGGGTTAGCTCTCTGCTTCTTCGTGTGGATAATTTCTAGGGATGTATTTTGATTCATTATATTGATTAGATTATTTTCTTCTTCTTTTTTCTTTTTTCTTTTTGTTTTTTTGGCTCCACCTTTTATGATTCTAAATCTGCTATGCATAATTGTTCAACGTATTTGATCTTTATTTACAAGCAAAAATTTGTTGAGCATAGTTGAGAGCGTCTCAGGGTGAGAAGGTTTGACTTTTTTAATGATTAGTTATAGCTTTTCATTTATTCTACAAATTCTTTGTGGGGAAAGAATGATTATAGCAGATTGTCCTAGATAAATACTAGGAAGAATATATGTGTAATTTTATTGCAACATTAAATAGATGGCAAATTATTGTAGTGTTCAACACGAATTTTACATGTTTTTATAAGAAAAATACAGAATATTATTGGTCCCAAGTTGTCTTGGAGAGAAAATGTTTGAACCAGATGGCAGAATGTTTAGGGTATCTTCTCAATAATGGATCCTTATAATCCACATAATTAAGCCCAAATCGAACTGAATATCCAGCTGCCCACTCGAAATTATCTATCAATGACCACACGAAGTATCCCTTCACACGTGCACCATCTTTCCTGCCAAGAAACGCCACTTATGCACCATATTAGCACTAACAAACGAATGGAATGTACATATAACATGATACGATGTTGTAATGTGAAATGAGGTAAGACTCACTTGATGGATTCATGAAGACAACAGAGGTGATCATGGATGTAGTCTCTCCTCTTGTCGTCTTTAATCGCCTCGGATAGTTGTAAAGTTTCGTCTGTCGCCTCATCAAGCCCTGCATTTCAATCGTAAACTTGGGATCATACGAACAACACGTTTACGTACAATAGTGGCATGGAAATCAATCAAACCGTTTTCCGTGATGTAAATCACAGGATCATTGTATCTTTGTTTGATGTGTCTGAGGATTTCACACAGCCCCTTGGGATAAATGTAGATCTTGCTTGTGTTTCTTCCCTGTTCACCTATTGCCTCTCCGTTTCTCTTCCCTACTCCAAAAATTAATGTTGATCATCATCATCATGTGATAGGAGACTATCCATTTCAGTAGTGCATGATAGCTCAACATTTTAGCAGAGGCGAATCCAGAATCCAGTAGAGGTAAAGGGGTACAGTTGTACCACAAATTAAAATATAAGTTACCAATATTTACTAGCACCTTAGTGGTTATGGTGAAAATAAGACCTATACACATAGGATGTACTTCCTCCGTCCCATACTCATCTGCACCAACACCGTAGATACGTAGTTTAAGAAAAGTTGCTTTTTGACCAACTTTATTGACTTTTAAGGGGGTATTGTGGTATTTTTGGGTAATAAATAAATTACTCCCTCCGTCCCGGAGAAGTTGGTATAATTTTTTTGGGGCACGGAGATTAAGGAGTATAATAATTTAATGTAAAGTGAAGTAAAGTGAAGTGAGAGAAATAATATTTAATGTGTAGTGGGTAGTTGTATTAGAGGTGATATATGGGGTCCATGAGAATATATTAATTGTTTTTGTGTGGGTCTCATGTATTAAAAAGGAAATGTGTCAACTTTAGTGGGACAAACCAAAAAGGAAAGTGTGTCAACTTCTATGGGACGGAGGGAGTATAAAGTATGTTATGTGTGTTAGGTGGTAGTGGTATTTTTGGGTGGTGAAGATAAGTATGAGACGGACGAAAACAGAAAGTGTGAAGATAAGTGTGGGACGGCGATTCAAATCTCCTGTTACATTTGGTGTTACATCTCCTATTACAAACTGTTGGATGATTGACACGTAGCATAAACTAATCTATACCCTAACCATCAACCCTAAGGGGGGAAAGGTTGTGATTTCTCTCCCAGTATACATGTCACTCATCTAACTTATGTAACAGGAGATGTAACGCCAAAATATAATAGGACATCCAAGATCGTGGGATGGAGGGAGTAGTTACCAATATTTAAATATTGGTAACTATATCCTATATGTATAGGCCTTATTTTCTAATTTGGGTATACGACTGTACTCCTTGTACCTCTATTGGATCCGCCTCTCTTTACCGTATCGAATCGCTCCTAAGTTACCTGTGATGTCGAAGTCTGCATCAGTGGTGTAGCTAAAGCTAGAGGAATTGGGTTTGTTGAATGCATAAATAGAGCCATAGTAGTTGAACCCTATGAAATCAAACGACCCTCTCATCATCTTCATTTCCTCCTCACTAAATTCTGGCAATCTATCCCCTACTCTCATCCTCATACTTTCTGGATATTTACCAACTGTTAGTGGTTCCATAAACCTGCAAATTTTAAAGATGCCATTAAGTGAAAATGGGATTGGGATACGTTTGTTTCGCGTTTTATGAGACCATCAAATAATGAGATAGTTTTTTTTTTTTTTTTTTCACGACAAATTACTTTTCATAAAGATGTTACTTTTCATATATCCTTCAAAAAAATAGTTTACTTCAAATTATTATAATTTTTATTAAAAAAATTATCATTTGTTATTTTTGGAAAAACGAGATA
Source organism: Pogostemon cablin (assembly GCA_023678885.1). NCBI lineage: Eukaryota > Viridiplantae > Streptophyta > Magnoliopsida > Lamiales > Lamiaceae > Pogostemon > Pogostemon cablin. Next base: position 5,924,964 of record CM042973.1, read on the forward strand.
GTTTCATATAATCTTTTGACTAAATTTAGATGGTTGTTGGATTTCAACTTTAAATCCTCTATCTCCCAATTTATGTTTCATCATCATTTCATATAATGAAAAATTATGTCCTAACACTTTAACTATATGATAAATAATATTAATTTAAAAAATAATAATGACACTTTGTTATTCACTTAAAATTAAAAACAAGAAAAACATAAAGTTGGGGGTAGATGATCATGGATTTAGGGTATTTTTGTAAATGATTGTAGTTTTGGAAAAGTAGTTTACATTTGTGTAGAAAAATCAAAATTAAGTGATGTATGAAATATTGTGAAGTTTTTTATTTTATTTTTTACTTATGAGAAGCAAGTACACAAAGAAAAAAAAAAGGAAAGATTAGTTGTAGTAGAAGTTGCTGGATTTGCTTTAGAGAATGGGTCCTACTCTGCTTTTCACGATCAAATTCTTACTTTTTAGTGATTATTCAATCGTTGAAAATTGTGGAAACAAGTATAATTACTTTTAAAAAAATCTAAGAATTGCAGACACAACTTATCCGGTCATCCCAATGGTATTCTAAGAATCAAATGATCGTATCCTGAAGTTTTCGAAGATTTTATTTTATTTATTGAAAAAAAAATTCTTTTTGTAATGAGTGAAGCTTGCGTGTGTCCAGGACACACCGTGCGCCTTTAGAATTTAGTATTATTGATAAGGGTACATTACTTTGTTCTAAAGAATTATACACTTTAATTAATAAGGGTACAACATTTTATTTTAAAGAATATACACTTTTCATTAATATTTTTTATTTTTTTAGAAAATAAAGGGTACACATCTTTATAATAAAGGGTATACAATTTAATACAGAATTTTAAAGGCGCACCGCCCATGGTCCCATGTGCACACAAGTTTTTGCCTTTTATAATAATGTTTCTTAAATTATGATGATCCGAATTTTGTAGTATTTGCTTAATAATTTTAATTTTTATTCAGGTTGAATATTTTTCTATTACTTTTTTATTTAAACTAAATTGAGTTTCCTGTGATTTTTTTATTATTATTATTAATTTCTTTTTTTGAATATTTTTCTATTACTTTTTCTATTATTTAAACTACATTTGAATTTTTTTCAAAGGTTACTATTTCACTCAAAATTATTAAATTCATATTTAATACTCTCTACGAGTATACATTTATTTTTCACGTAAATTAAAGATTATTATTATTTAATTTATGGTGAGTAGTTGTATTAATGGGATGTGATCTTATATTATCCCGGACTAACACAATTTAATTTGAATGAATAGACGATAAATGGAGGCAATTACACTGACCATCCAAGCATGAAATCCAGTCCCCGATCCTTAGCCTTCCGATTCTCAATCGTCTCATCCAACGGCACAAACCAATACGAAGCAAAAGTTATTCCAATCTTCCCATGTTGCAATGCCTGCACATCATTAATTAAATTTGTCTCATCTTCAAACTTCACATGTTTAATTATGCTATCTTCATATATTAAAACAGACTGGTTGAGAAATTTGAGACCTGATATTTATTTCTGTAGAGATTCACAACAGCTGAGTGGGCAAGAAGCTGGTGATGAGTAACGATGTAGGGCTCCGTGGCCGAGTCGCCCCCGGTGCAACCGAGTTGCTGCCACTCTGAACATCGACCGGGGGCGAAAGTGCCGTATGCATAGCCGTACACACTGAAAGTCCACGGCTCGTTTATTGTAATCCAATATTTAACTCGATCTCCAAATTGTTGAAACAATAGGTTTGAGAAATCCAGAAAATGGGACCTGGTAATTTCATTCCCAACAACTCCATCACTTGAAACAATAATATGAGCCCAAACATTTTTGGACATATAGAATTAGTTACAAGTATAGTCATTGTAAAACATTCCGACATATATAGGTCTATACTTCAAAATCATCATAAGACTGACTCAGCTGTGTGAAACCATCAAAGCAACTTTCAGCCATATCAAAACACGATAATTAAAAACAAAAAGCTAGTATACAAATTATTACTCCTATTAAATTTGAAATTTTAGTAAAAATCTAAATAAATAAATAAATAAATATAAAAACTTGTGTGGACAATCTCAAGCACTTTTGCAAAACAAATAAGAGTTGATAATTTTTTAAATAAAAAATTATATTTTATAGATGAAAAGTTATAATAATACTAAATATTATTTTATGAATAATTTATAATATAAATAAAAAATATAATATTTAAAAAATTTTATAACTCATTTTCGTGAAAAGTATAACGTTGACTCATCGTGAGATAGTCTATCTCCCACAGGTTGTCCATAAACAAATGGTATGAGATATGAATAATTGTAACATAATCTAACTAAAATCTGACATAATTTTTTCAAATAAAATTTTGAAAATAGTCTAAAAAGTCATTACTAATATTATAGTATTAGAACTTAAATATTTATGTAATTTAAGTCAAATTATAAATCTAAACAAATAATAATAGTAAAAACTGCGAAGTCAAAATATGAATAACTATACATAAAATGTGAAAATGATAAAAATATTAACTAAAAAACCCATTAAGTTTATAAAATTTGTCAAAAAATAAAAAAAAATAATGTCTAAGCACATAAAAGTCATACAATTAAATTCAAAATCTATAAAAAAAAAAAAATTTTGTTAAGAGTTACTTCCACGCTGCTCTCCCATAGATGCTGTTTTTGTATAGGATTTTTCTTTAGTGTGATGCTTCAATATATATATATATATATATATATATATATATATATATATTTTTTTTTTTTTTTTTTTTTTTTTTAAGTTCATAAGTTTAAAATAAGATGCAGTGGATAATTATTTTTTTAAAAATTTTAATTATTTTATTTTATTTAATAATTAATATTAAATTAAAATTTAATCTAAAAGTTAATATCGGTTAAGTGTACTCTAAGTTGGATTCGAAAGTTTATCATATATAATATTGCGTGGTTTTTGTTCTGTAGAATAACGGTCTAACATATACATAAAGATTAAGAGTGAGGCTTGTGTGCGCTCGGGCGCACGGGAACACATTCCGTGCGTTTTTAGAATTTAGTATTATGGGTAAAGGTACATTGTTTTGGTCTAAAGGGTATATACTTTAATTAATAAAGGTACACCATTTTGGTCTAAAAGGTATACACTTTATTAATATTTTTTATTTTTCTTCACAAAATAAATGGTACATATATTTATACTAAAGGGTACACAATTTAACACAAAATTTCAAAGGCACACGGAATGTATTCCCGTATGCCCGGACACACACAAGTTTTTGCCATGGTACGCATCTTTATACTAAAGGGTATATAATTTAACACAAATTTCTAAAGACGCAGTGCCCGTGCGCGCACAAGTGTTTGCCAAAAATTAATACTCCATCGTATGGAAGTGTTGCTTTTAGAATTTAATTTGTTATTTTAAAATATAAAGATTAATACTCCATCGTATGGATGCGTTGCTTTTAGAATTTAATTTGTTATTTTAAAATATTAGATCTTGTTCGAATATTTCTCCAACAACTATATTTGTATTTATAAATTTTGATTTGATATAAATTTATGTATAATATTTTAAAATTTTTCTTTTAGCTATCTTCTTGTGCAGCGGATGCATGATGTGGCCGAGAGTTGCTTTGTTGGCATCACCACGTCAGCAATTCCGTGAAACTCCTACATTAAAATGCCACATCAGTTTTTAGGACGAAATAAAGGACTTAATTTTATACCTTTGTCTTACAAAGAAGAGGGTGTGCAAGCTATATTGGGACGAGGAGTTGGAGAGGAGAGTACAATACATGAATAAATAAATCTTAAGTCCATCTTTATATTTAATTGACTCACCACTTTTGGTCCACCTTTTACCAACGTGACAATTAAGTATTACGAGAGGGAATAGGGTACAATCGGTTGTATCAATTGAATTGGTACAATCTTGGTCTCCACCCTTCTTAATTAATTCATACTCTTTTATTAATGTTGTTTTTTATTTTATTTTATTTTTAAATTTATTTTATTTAAATGACTATTATATCTTAAACTCTATGGGTAAATTATACCCTAAACCACAAGGGTAAAATTACAATTATACCTTAAACCCTAAACCCTAGGGATAAATTATACTCTAAACCACAAGGGTAAAATTACAATTATATTTTAAACCCTAAACCTTAGGAGAAAAATTATACCATAAACCACAAGGGTAAAATTATAATTATATCCCTAAAATTAAATAAAAAAAACAAAACAGTAACAACAATAATTTTTTTTTTAAAAAAACACACACATCGAAGGTGAAGAAAGGAGGTTGTACAAGGGGTTGTACCAATTGGAAGTTGTACACAAGTATTTGTCAAGTAGTATATACATTTATTTTTGGTGAATAATTTCAGTAGACCACAAATATTTGGGTGAAAATTTGGAGTTTTGAAATGCTTACACAATTTGTGGACTAAGAAATCCACCATATGCATCTTGCAAAGCTTGTGGAACATCAAGATGGAGTAGAGTTACAAAAGGCTCTATACCTGCGATTTTATCAATTAAATTAAATGAGATTAAACCAGCTTCGTGGGAGTCAAAATTAAATTTAATTGCACAATTTTTAAAATTAAGTCAATCTAGCACGAATTTCACTGAAAATTGTACGTGCCGGATGCATTTTTTTGGTACGAAGATTAAGGAACATAATAATTTAATGTAAAGTGAAGTGAGAGAAATAATATGAAATGTGTAGTGAGTAGTTATATTAGTGTTGAGTGTGATGTGTGTGAGTCCATGTAAATAAATAATTTTTTTTTGTGTGATGTTCTTAAAAATGAAATATATCAATTTCTGTAGGATAATCCAAAAAAAAAGTGTGTCAATATCTTTGGGATGGAGGGAGTAATATTTGCCGGAGCACACAAGGCCCCCTTTACCACTTAGGTTCCTCATAGGTCCTAATAGTGTATGTCTGTTTCCAATTTTAAAACCTCCATTTTGGTCACACACAGCTTTTAAAAACAACTCCTACATACCCAATTAATACCATAATTGTAATTTCAAATGAAATTTGTCTAAATTGATGCGATTTTGAAATTTGTTGTGCGATTAATTTTTTTTTTGTCTAGAATCATTTTGAATAAAATAAAAAATTTTGGGATCGTATTGATTTGAATATTTAACTCGCTCCGTGGTAAAACTTATTCATTCTGTTCCATCTGAAAGTTTATAGTTTTTGTTTTAGATATTAAGAAAATAGTAAAAATATAATATTTTACTCCATCCGTCCCACACTTATCTTCACACTTTCCATTTTCTTCCGTCCCACACTTATCTTCACATCCCAAAAAACGAAACTTTTTACATTAACCAACAACCTCAAAAGTTATCATAATTTCAAAAGTACCACTCCCACCTAACACACATAACATCCTTTATATTTTTTTTATTACCTAAAAATACCACAATACCCCTAAAAAGTCAATAAAGTTGATCAAAAAGTAACTTTTCTTAAACTTCGTATCTACAATATCGGTGCAGATAAGTATGGGACGGAGGGAGTAATATATAGTGATACTTGTTTTAGTGTTGGGTTACATAAAAATAGCCAAAGATGGGTTACATAAAAACATGGAAATTTATACTCCCTCCGTCCCACAATTAGGTATACATTATTCCATTTTGATCCGTCCCAAAACAAAGTATGCATTTTCATTTTTTGGTATATGGGACCCACACAAAACAATTATTATACCCACAAGTGACCCACCTACTACATTAATACAACTACCCACTACACATTAAAATATTATTTCTCTCATTTCATTACACATTTAAATATTATACTCCTTAATTTACGTGCAAAAAGTAAACGTATACCTTGTTCCGGGAAAGAGAGAGTATTAATTAATTTGTGTGGGTTACATAAATCATACGCCAAAGATGGAAATTTAAATAGCGGATATATATTATATTATATTATATTATATTATAACAAACCATTTTCCAAGAGTTGGTTGATGAGGTTGTTGTAGTAGTCAATCCCACCATGATTCACGCCTGCCTCAATGGTGCCGCCTGAATCCAATAAAAACCATCCAAAACGTCGTACGAAAGACACTTAGGTTGGATAGTTTTTTTTGTGTTTTCTTGTATATGTGTGTGGTGGGGGAGGGGGGACAGAAGGAAGGTCCAAAGGTCTTTGTCAACACAAAAATGACCTGGCAAAATTCTTGGCCATGATATAGATAGTCTGTAAGAGTCCAAACCCATATCTCTCGCAATCTTCACATCTTCCTGCACCATAAAACTAACCCTAATAAACCCAACATTAATTAATTAATTAGTTTTACCTTGTACAAATGGTACGAGTCGATTGCTATGTCTCCTGTACTATGATCCTTAATCTTTTCTGCCATTAACAAAGTATGCATTAATCAGGAAAACTAGTCATGAGAATATTTATGCAGGAGATTGGATAAACCTGGATACATGTGTGTGAAGTTATCCCACAAGGTCAGCCCTTTTCCGTTTTCCTTATATGCACCCTCGTACTTGGATAAAAAAATTTTAACATGTAAGAACGTAATATTAATATCTCACACGTTTTATTTTATTTTCTAAGTGAAGTCGTCATGAAAACCTGGTAAGCTGATGATGCTGCCCCGAACAGAAAATCGGCCGGGAAGTTTCCGCGGCCGAACGACGAACGGAGGCAGTCGCATTTGGATTCGGACGAGGCATGCAAAGCAATTACAACATGTGTTATTGCAAGAAAAATAAGAGGGAGGGAGTAAGTTTGAGCTGCCATTACTGATTCCTTAAGTGGCAAGTTTTCTTGACTTTAAAGGAGAGACCATGCCTTGTAATGGCAATATTTAATTGTGATGATTAAGCATTATTAAAGATCCTGCTTTGCATCTGATGCTAAAGCAGTGGACTTCCTGTTCTTGTTGGTTTATTTATTTATTTATTTGATTTGATTTGGTGCAATTTAGTAGTGGAGATAAAAGATTTGTATTAAAATATTAATATAATCAACTATTTCACCCATTAAATGTAATAGTGCACGTGATGATTACCAGACCAAGATTGGAGGGTGGGCCTTCATCAAAATAATGAATCAATATTGGAATTATTAAATGTTGAATTATGCTGTGAAAAAGTTAAGCAAATTAAAAATAGAATATAAAGAAAAAGAAAAATTAATCTACTGTTGAACTGGGCCAATGCAAGTAGGGATGGCAATTGGGCCCGACCCGCATTTGACCCGTCCTGGCCCGCCCTGTTTGGGGCAGATCTGACCCGCCCCGCACAGAGAATGGGGCGGGTCTGCCCCGACCCGTGCACGGGGCAGGTTGGGTCTGGGTCCTAGCCTTGCCCCGCCCTGCCCCGACCCGCCCCGCCCCCGCCTTAAATATATTAAAATTTTTATTTTAAATATTATTATATAATATCATTTAATTGATATACATTAAATATTATATATATATATTTTTATTTAATTTAAATAAAAAAATAATATATGGTCATTATATATAATTATTACAAAATATTTTATTACAATATTATATATATCATTAAATATATAATGTAATAAAAAAATTTAAAATGAAAATAAAGTTTAATTATTTAATTTAAAATTTAAATTCACTTTATATTATTTTAATTTAAAATTTTATATTTGAATGTATTATAATTTAACAGTAAAATGATTAAAAAAATAATAAAAATAAAAAAAAATTAAATGGGGTGGGGTGGGGCGGGGCGGGGCGGACCCGCCCCGTACCGGGGCAGATCTGGGTATTAAAAGTCTGACCCGTACCGGGGCACGGGGCAGGGCGGGGCAGAAAGTGAGGGGGCGGACCAGGGCGGGGCGGCCAGGTACCCGCCCTGATCTGCCCCATTGCCATCCCTAAATGCAAGCACAAATTTCTTTAAACAAATTCCGCCTCGATCACTAATGGAAAATTTAAAATATTTAGTAGTGATTAGTAAATCGGACCGGAGAACGAACCAGAAGAGACAATGGTTCGAGGTTCAATTGGTCGGACCGGTTCAACCGGAAAATTGAATTTTACATATTTTAATTATATTTTATAAAATTACCAATTATAAAAATATATAATCACCTAAATTATTTTTTAAATTTTAAAATAAAATTTAAAACCAAAATATAATTGAATAAAAATATCTATAGTTCATAATTTATACTTCATACATAGTTTATAATATACCCACTCAATATTATAATTCATAATTTAATCCAAAATGTAAATATTATGTTTTAAAATAAATAAAAATAAAAGTGAAATATCAAAAAAGTTTAAAAATAATAAAAAACATAAAAAAAATAAATTAAAAAATAATATTGAAACCGGTTCAACCGGTTTTTCCGATTTGAACCCGGTCCAACCTGGTTCTACCCGGTTCAACTTTATAAATGGTTTTCTAGTCCTTCCAGACCGGTTCTGGGATCGGTTCCCGATCCAACCGGTTGAACTGGCCAGTCCGGCCCAATTTTCATATCATTGATATTTAGGACATGAAGTCAAACGAATCTCATGAGCAATATTGAAGATATTGGGAATGAAAGAGGATTTAGGGTATGAAATAAATTTATGCGAGATGAAATGATAAAAAGTAATACTCCCTCCGTCCCACGTATTTTTACCCACTTTCCATTTTGGGGTGTCCCACGTATTTTTACCCATTCCATTTTTGGCAAAAATACATAATATTTTATTACCTACTTTTTACAATCCCAACAACTTTAATTACTTTTTTACACTTTATTCATCATTCCCAATAACTTTATTAACTTTTTCTTTTTAAATTACTAATTTATCCCTACTTTCTCTTACATTATATATTAAAAAAATAAAACGTCTTAATCTCCGTGCCCGTACAAACGGGTAAAAATACCCGGGACGGAGGGAGTAATATTTTTAATAAATTTATGAAAAGTGAAACTCATATCAAATTGAACTATTTCAAAGTAAAGTTCATGCATGGGATAGGATAAATGAGAAATAATAATATTTTAGTAAAAGATGAAATATGATTAAAAAAATGATATATTTCTTATTATGTGATAGTATATAGTATCACGCAAGACTTGGCTATAGATTTTGATTAAATACTGTATAAGACTTATATGAATAGAATCATAGATGATTTTTGTAGGACTAACGCTAAAAAAATAATAATAATAATAATAATAATTAATTTGACTTTTCATTCTTTTGAATTGAACATGCTTCCTCTTTTTCGGAAAATATTGTGTGAGATGCATGATCATATATACTCCCTCCCTCTCTCATTCAAATAGATATTTTTACTTTTTCATATAGATTAAAGAGTATTATTATATATTTAATATGCAGTTAGTAGTTGTATCAGTGAGTGTGTGGTCCTATATTTTAATGTATAAGTGGGTATGCATATGTGAATCACATGTGTATAAAATATAAAAGAGAACTCTTTTGGTGGAACGCTTAAAATAGAAAAAATGGACACTTTGAAGGGACCGAAGGGAGTATAGAAGATTGAAGAAAGTGATATATTTATAAGATTAAAAAAAAAAAGCTATATATAAAGGTTATAAATTGTAAAATAAATTTATCGACAGTTATTTAATTGTGTTATAATATCATTTTTTATAGGGGAGGTGCTAATAACACCTACTCCCTCCGTCCAAAAAGAAGTTCATGGTTATTATAGATACGGAGTTTAAAAAAATTCCTTTTTATTTTACTTTTAGGAATAGTTTTGTATTTTTAGATAATACTCCCTCCGTCCCGGAGAAATTGACACATTTTTTTTGGGCACGGAGATTAAGAAGTATAATAAATTAATGTAAAGTGAAGTGAGAGAAATAATATTTAATGTGTAGTGGGTAGTTGTATTAGTGGTGAGTGTGATGTTTGTGTGGACCCATCTAAATAAATAAATAGTTTTTGTGTGGGTCCCATATCCTTAAAAAGGAAATATGTCAATTTCTGTGGGACAACCCAAAAAGGAAAGTGTGTCAATATCTTTGGGACGGAGGGAGTAAATAAATTATAAAGTAAGTCATATGAGTTGTAAAAGGGTGACAGTTTTAAAATTAAAGTGTGTTGTGTATTTCCTTATTTGGGGTGTAAACTTGTTTATGAGACGGACAAAAATAGAAAATGTGAATTTATTTATGGGACGGAGGTGGTTTCTTTTTGCTAAATACACACACCAATAGCATTTATATGATTGTACCTTGGATAATATATGTATGTATAGTTAATTAACACAACCACTCTTATAAATCAGGTTTACATAACTTAGTATATGAACTCGGGTTTTTTCTCACCCTAAACCCTGTGGTCTCTCATTCCAATCCTATTATACCATGTGTATTGCTATGGGTTTAAATTAAAAGGGAACCACATAGTTTACACCGTGAACGTGGTTCACAGGAGATTAACTCATTAATTAATGGGCCCTCGATCATTTGCAAAGGCATCCCTTAAGTTCAAGCATGTTGCATTCACACACTTAGAGATATAAGAAAACCTAGCTACTTGAGTGAACTTAAGTTTCGAATACTTATTTCGTTCGCTGATAATATTAATACATTGTGTTATAATCTAAAATTCAAAGTCGTAATTGTATTTTAAATGCAATTGCTATATATATATATATATATATATATATATATATATATATATATATATATATATATATTTATAAACCCGTGAACACCGAGCACTTTCATCTTTAAGAAAAAAGAGTTTAACTCTTGGTTCAACAAGTTTGATTATCTTTAAGACATTTCTAAACAATTACCCATATACTCCCTCCGTTTCATAATAAATTTCACATTTTTTATTTTCGTCCGTCCCACAATAAATTGTACCACGTAAAAAAAGAAATATCACATCAATTCTTAACCTCAAAAATTCATCTAAATATTCTTACCTAATACACATAACATACTTTATAATTTATTTATTACATAAAAAATCTACACTATCCTCCAAAAGTCAATAAAGATAGTAAAAAAATAAATTTTTTTAAACTCCGAATCTACAATAACGGTGCAAGTTATTATGGGACTGAAGAAATATATGCCAACAATGCACGAATTTAAAATTGAAAGTTGTTATATCATGAAGACGATTGTTATATTATTATACATAGTCTATATAAGCATTTGAGTATATAGAGTAACTTCGTGTTAGGGAAAAACGGCCAACTTGATTACCTCAACTGTAGCAAATATTGAGCACCCTAACTTGTTTTAAATAGTATCCTATATACTAAAAGATTTAGGTGTTTGCTAGTGGAAGTAATTTACTAAATATTATATTGTTGGATTCATTAAAATATTTCCATGGTTTTAATAAGAAGTAATAACATTTCAATAAAAATGATATTCGAGTTGATAAAAGTGATAGAGGTGCAGTGAATTATTTTATAAATAATTCGTAATAAAATAAAAGTGATTACATTTTAATAAAAAAGATAATATATTTAACAAAAATTGATAATTATATTGACTTTAATTAGCATACTATATCGAATCACTAATAAGGAATCATTATACATAATGATACTCCCTATCACTACTTTTTAAAAAAAAAAAACTAACGAATATTCTATTGATGAACAACAAATTTTATTGTAAATTAATTAATTATTAATGGATTAATAAAAAAAATTGATTAGTAAAATTATGGTTGATAATTTTTTCTAACAAATATTCGAATATGTAGGTAATTACTATATATTCATTAAAAATAGTTTCATTGGTAATTAGTTGATAAATTAACAAACGTTATTGCGTTGTATAAACATCAACACTGCTATTCCATTGTAAAAATACTAATTTAATTCTTATTAGTAATTTATTGTTATTTTATTTAACAACGAAAATCTATTGGTTGGTAAAATTCGTAAAAAATAAAATAAAATTATTTTTGGTAATACGTGTTGCAAAAATGGTTAAATCTAGAAATATCGGAATTTTGAAGTGGGCCGGTGCAAGCACAATTTTCTTGAAACACTCCATTATATCACAAATGGCTTTTGGGGGAAAATGTTGAACAAATCTAGAATATTACTTTATGTATAAATGGTCCACTGCACAAGAAAGTGGAGACAGAGACAGAGACAGAGACGGAAATTACGAGGTAGTAGTGGGGAAAGCGAAAACTCGCAACTTCCCCTATTCAATTACTTTCTGCGGCTGATGCCTCTTCGCTGTAAATCTTATAATCTCTTTTAAATCCCAATAAAATATATGGTTCCTTTTAACTTAAACATCTTAATTAAACATAATTTATAATAAAATTATAAGGAGAGTTACAGGATTTACACATTAAATTTGTTTCACACGAATGTTTGTCGGGAATTAAATACGAGTTAGGGGCGATAAGTATATAGTTATTGAAATGAGAATAATTAAAAAGTTTTAATTCTCAATTTACCAATAAAATATCAACAAAATGAATCGATGTGCTTTCATTCTTATTACACCCTTTCATTATCCTAAACCAAGAAATTCATGTGACTATCTTTAATTAAGACCGTACTTGAGTCGATTTTTTTTTTTAATTAAAAATAAAAATAAAGAAGGCTCTTAATAGACTGAAGTGTAAGTCTTGGCCAATGGTTCAAGACAACATTACAGACGGCTTATGTTAGAGATGATCTTCGATTTGTCTCTAAATAAGATGATCAATATCGTTTTTATTAGAGTGGAAATGAAGATAACCTACACCGTCTTTAATATCATCTTTAAAATTGGATAAAATCACAAATTATTAGGAATTTTGGTTACCAAACAATGAAAATTTTAAATGATAAGAAAAAATTACAATAGAAACTGAAATGTAGAAAATTTCGAAAAAATTTTGAATGCTACATTAACCAATCGATCGGTACTGATTGAACGCTATACTATCCAATCGACCGGTTGAACATAACACTACACAATCGATTGGTACCCGTTGAACGCCTTCACCTATACTCAACCAGTGGTGGTCGAAAATGCACTAAAATTTCGATAACCAGGGTCAAACAACATCCACTTTCAACAAAAAAAAAAGAGCTTCGAAAAATCAATTTCCAACGAAATTTTGATATACAAATGCCATCCTAAGACTACAAATCATCAAATAATGTATGATCCATGAAGTAATTTTCGCAATTCTACCTAAAATTTATCAATTGAAGCACATTCAACAAACCCTAAATATTAATTAAAGTAGAAAAAAGAGAGAAGTCAAGTATACTTGGTGTTGGACCATTTGGGCTATCTTGTGGCCCAACTATTGGTCTTCAATTTTGGTATTGGGTTTGGTTAAGCCAAAGCACATCCCTCCAACCCTCTAGTCGCTTAACCCTAATGGGACCTGAACACTCTTCTCCTCCCTCTTTGATTCATGTCGTTGTTGCCATGAATGGAAAGATTGATCTTTCCTTTCATGTGGTGGCTATGTTCCGGTATAAGAAGGGCTCTTGCCTTATCTTATCAGTACTATGAAATAAAGAGCCTGTGAGTGTTTAAGTGAGTTCTTTTGGTGGGTTTATGGTCTAAATCTTTCGTGGGTTTATTTTCGTCGCCACTGTGTGATCATCGGTTACGTTGTGAGCCAAACCTCAGGATTCTGAGCACCCCTCGTCTTGTCTTCCCCGACGTGCTGATGGCCGAGATACCCAACAGTGGTATTAGAGCCAGTCGGTCGCCTCACGTCGGCCTCTGCTCTTGTGCTTTGTGTTCCTCCTTTTTAGGGAAGTCACTTTCTCTTATTTTCATTTTCTGTTATCTATTTTGTGTTTTTTGGATTTGTTCCATTAGACCTGTTAGATCTGTTTTTGACTTGAACTTTTGATTTTGTTCTTAGTTCTCGTCTTCGGTGCTCGGTGCTTGGTAGTAGTTGCTGGTACCCTTCGTGTGTATCTGCTCTTGGCTATTCTGAGCCTTCGCTCAAGTGGCTCCAGTTAGTTCTGGAGGTGTTTTTGAGATTTCATCCGAAATCTCGCTCTGGTATATTGGCTTGTTACCCTTATTTATTTCAGCATACCAGTGTCACTGATTATGACTATAGGGTTGGAATTCTGTGCTGTTAGTCGTTTAGGATTTGTGTGATGCTTGAGGTGGCTGGCCCTCTTGGTGATCCTATTTAATTGTTTGCTTTTGTGAATCTCATTTCTGGGCATATTTTCTGTTGTTGCAAATCTGTTTTTTCTGCCTGCCTGTGTGTGGCAGATTGTTTATTGTTTATTTGTTTCTTTCCCGTGATTGTTCTACATAGCTTTTGAATACCTATGGCTTCTCCATTGTCGTTTGGACAAGCCCCATTTAATAAAAAATGTGACTTCAGTATCTGGAAACAGAAAATTAAGTATATCCTTATCCAACAACGGGTATTTAAAGTTGTAGATCATTCTTATGAGAAGGATACTACTGATGCTAAAAAGGCTAAAATGAATGAACTTGCTTTGTCTGCTATTATCTTGAACTTATCTGACTCTGTGTTGAGAAAAGTTGGTGTGTATGACTCTGCTAAAAAACTTTTGGGACAAGTTGGATGTTATACACTGAAACTTCCTTGCCTAGTAAACTATTTCTACTTGAAAAGTTCTTTCGTTATAAATTGGATTTAAACAAAGATATTGAAGAGAATCTTGATGTGTTTACTAAGCTTATTCTAGATATTAAACAGTCAAGTGACAAGCATATTGATGAATATTCTCCAATTGTGCTCTTGAATGCTATTCCTGGATTTTACAATTATGTTAAATCTGCTATTAAGTATGGTAGAGATGATATTACTTTGGATGTTGTGATTAATGCTCTTAAGAGTAAAGAGCATGATTTAAGTTAGAATGAAACTCACTCAGGGGGTATTATGCATGTTAAGGTGGCTAAGCCTAAGAACAAAGGTAAGAATAGGAGATGTTATAATTGTCATGAATGTGGTCATTATGCCAATAAGTGTCCCCACCCCAAGAAGGATAATTCTAGTGATCAAGCAAATGTTGCAACTGAAATTGTGAATTATGGTGTTGTTTTCTGATTTATGTTGATGTATATTTAATTGTGCATTTTAAATACTTTGTGTGTGTTTTTAATGGCTTATTATTTATGCATGTTTGTGTGGAAATGTGTTTTCCTTGATTTAAGTGTTTTCTCTATGTGAGAAGTACTTTAAAATACTCCCTCCGTCCCGTATCAAGGGTGCATTTTACTTTTTTGCATGTAGATTAAGGGGTATTATTATTTAATGTGTAGTGAGTAGTTGTATTAGTGGGAGTATGGACCCCATATTTTAATTGTGTTAGTGGGTGAGTGTGGGACCCATGTGTATAAAAAAGAAAAGGGAACCCTTTGGGTGGGACGACCAAAATGGAAAAAAGAGACCCTTGGTGCGGGACAGAGGGAGTATGTTTCCTGTCTAGCATGTTTATTTGTTAATTTTGCTTGTGTTGTTGGTTGCTCCTAGTGAGATGGAGTACTATTATTGGTTTACTATTTGTTGGTATTATTAGTGCTTATGTGCATTTTTATATGCTTATTTGTGTCTCTTAGTGAGGTGGAACATGTTACATGAATCTAAGTTTTTGTAGCTCTTGTTAGATTATGTTTTATCTATGTGTGCCTCTTTGTGTGGTGTTTTCGTGATATATTTTAAATGCTATAGCTTTGTTTTTTCTTTGTGTTTGGTATGCGCGCGTGTCTTATAAACTTTGTGTTATGATCTTGGTGATTACCCTTTGAACTTCGTGTTCATGATCTCTGTTATCACTTTTGAGGTTCGTTCTCTGCTCACTATATCTTTGTGATATTGTGTTTTCTTTGCCTTTGTGGCATTTCCCCTAGCGGGGCTTTGTGTCGGATTATGCACTAACTATATATTTTGTATATATGCAGGTATGTCCGGGAAGGTACGATGATGAAATCCTGACTAGATGAACACAGTGGTGAGTTGGACCAAAGTGGAGAATAGTTGGGACCTTTGGACCATCTTGTGGCCCAACTACTGGTCTTCAATTTTTGTATTGGGCTTGGTTAAACCAAAGCCCATCCCTCCACCCTCTAGTTGCTCAACCCTAATGGGACCCGAACACTCTTCTCCTCCCTTTTTGATTCATGCCGCTGTTGCCATGAATGAAAAGATTGATCTTTCCTTTCATGTGGTGGCTAGGCTCCTGTATAAGAAGGGCTCTTGCCTTCTCTTATTAGTACTATGAAATAGAGAGCAGTGTTTAAGTGAATTCCTTTTGTGGGTTTATGGTCTAAATCTTTCATGGGTTTATTTTCGTTGCCACTTTGTGATCATCGGTTCTGTTGTGAGCCAAACCTCAGGATTCTGAGCATCCCTCGTCTTGTCTTCCCCTACGTGCTGACGGCCGAGATACCCAAAACATGGATTGATATATTATCCTCTCATTAGGGTTTTCATCCGCCACTGAACTCATATAACATAGTGAGACAAGATCTTCTTCTTTCCTTCTCTTCATCTTTCCTTCTTTTTCCTTCTTGTTGCATTGTGTTAAGTTAGAAGATGTGGTGGGTGTACATATAATTTTAGTAGATGTATTGAGTAATGCGTGAATACGTTAAAAAAATTTGTGTGCATAGCTGGGACCGTATTCCATCTCAAATGTAAGAGATTTGAGCCCAAATTACCATAAAAATTAATTTCTGACCCAACTCAATTCACCATCAATTTGAAATAATAAGCCCAAACCCTTCAAATTTTCCATGAACTTGCAGAAATTAAACACAAAACTCTCTTCCTTAGCACACTCCAAAATTAAATTCTAGATCTGTCACTGCTTGTATGCATAGTTTCGTTCTTTTGTTATTCGGAATTTATCAGATTTATTGAGCAATTAATCCAAACCCAACTATTAACTTTAGAGTTTGTATTTGTAATGAAAAATTATTGACATAACTTAAAAAAAATGTCTCGAATCTTCTTATGCAGCCTTTCCAAATTAACAAACTTTTTACTTCAGTCATATAAAAATTATTCAATTAACCGGATTCATAGGATAACTTGCAAAGAAATGAAAGGCAGATAGTTACAAAGAGGATTCATAGGGCGACTTGCAAAGAAATGAAAGGCAAAGAGTTACGAAAGAGAAGTGAAAGAGCTTCACCTTTTAAAATTGTAGAATATATTTAATAATTCATTTAATAGAATATATTTATAATAAGGGTACCTAATTAAATCATATTAATTTAATAAAGAGTGTTATTAAATACACACCATTTTTTATTGAATACACACCCTTTACTTAATACACATCCCTTTTTTATTTTTTATTTTATTTAATACACACCCCATAAAATTTCAAAAGTACCCTTTTAGAATTAAAATTATACACACCCTTTAAAATCTTCATTTTATTTTATTTTTACGAAACTTCAACGTTAATGGAAGATAAGCAAAAGAAATTCAATGACATCTATGGGGATCGTGCTGCCTCCCTCGTTCTTACTTCTAAACGAACAAGTTCTTCTAGTAAATCTTCATGGAACACTTGCAAGATATTGACAATGAAATTTTGAATAGAGATGAGTTCATCTTCCACTTAAGGGGAACGGTTGTCTTAAGGTTCGATTTTGTGTCCGGGTTATGAGAGTATACGAATCGGATCGGTTTTATTTCGTCTTTTTAATTTTCTACTTTGAATTCACTTATAAGTGATTATGATAGTGTTGAAATAGAGAATGTAGATCACTCTGGAATTAGTATAGTGGTAGATGTAAAATTTTCTCTTTAATCTGAATGAACAGTAACTATTAATACAATATTTTAATTTTTAGGGTTCTTAAAAAAAATTAGGGTGAAAAAGAATTTGGGAAAGTTGATTGTAAAGAGTGCAAAACACCATCGCGGTTATCTTGTTTTTTTGTTGGGCATGATGGTGTATAGATCAGATTGAATTTGTTTTAAGATACGTGTGGGGGTGTATATTTAGTGAATTAAGGGTAAAATAGATTTTTTATAAATATATAATTTAATTATTATAGTAATGTGGTGTGTATTCAATAGATTGGGGTGTGCATTTAAAGAGACCCTTTAATAAAATGTTATTATATTAGTTTTAGGATATTTAGCAAATTTAGGTATGATTAGCAAGTCCCTTAAATAAATTGATATTTTCAGTTTATTCTTACTTACCCAAATTTTTATACTTATCCATTCAGTTCGGTTCTTCTGTGGTTCTTCTATTACATTTTGATGTTACATATCCTGTTACGTACCGTTGGATGGTTGACAAGTATGATATATTTTAAACCTATATCAAACCCTACAAAAAAGCTTAAACCCTGTTGATGTTACATATCCTGTTATGTACCATTGGATGATTAACATGTATGATATATTTTAAACCCTAAAGAAAAGCTTAAACCCTAAGTGTTGGATGATTGACAAGTATGATATATTTTAAACTCTAAAAAAAAGCTTAAACCCTATTGATGTTACATATCCTGTTACGTACCTTTGGATGATTGACACATATGATATATTTTAAATACCTAAAGAAAAGCTTAAACCCTAAGTGCAATGGTTGAAATGTAACACCAAGTGTACCAGAACATTCTAAGATCCCACCCACCACTACAATAATATCAAACAAACTGTTGACTATGATAATATTAAACAAACTTATGATAATATCAAAACGACACATAATTAATCTTACCCTCAACTCTCTAGCACGCATACAATACCCTAATTATATCAACCACAGTTATGTTCTGACTACACCTGATGCTGCCTCTGGTGCAGTTTTTACCCCTATTTTGCATCAGGAGGCTTCACAACACCATTACATAACACGATACGACGTCGCTGCAGTGTCGACAACTGTGTCGACTCAGTTGTCGAATATGATGACAACACAAGATATGTTGTCATTGCTCTTCCTTGAAAGGGCTTCCTTTGTCAACTTCTCAGCAGCCTCTCCACCTTCTTTTGATCCTCGGATGCAATCGACAGCGTCCTGATTCGACATCACCTACACATCGAAACACAAGGTCAAATACATCCTACTCTTTCAAATTGTTGAATGAGTTAGGAGAGAATTATACCTTCCACAGACCATCACTTGCTAAGATGATGAATTCGACACCTTCGTCTATCGTCTCCATTGCGAAATCTGGTTCCACAGTGATATGATCTTTTAGCCTTCCATCTCCGAAGGCCCTTGTC
Organism: Pogostemon cablin; assembly: GCA_023678885.1. Taxonomy (NCBI): domain Eukaryota; kingdom Viridiplantae; phylum Streptophyta; class Magnoliopsida; order Lamiales; family Lamiaceae; genus Pogostemon; species Pogostemon cablin. The sequence goes on from CM042973.1 coordinate 5,944,181, forward strand.
ATCGAAAGCTGCCCATCTACTCGAGGAACATCCCCTGAGCACGCAGCCAAAGTGAAAATTACCCACAATCCATAATCTTTTTTTTTTTTTTTTTTTTTGATTCATGATTATACATATATACTTGATTGTAATTTCTGACATCAATTGTTTCTACTTTATATATAACATGACCTAAATTATTCCATCATATATACTACTTAAAGAAGTCCATCGACTAGTTCAATCTATAAGGTGTTCAAAGTATATATCCAGATAGTAGAATATTTTGGTGGAACTATAACATGTACTCAAGTACGCCCATAGAATTTTTCGTCATTTTCGAATCTTACATAACCTCTTTGTGCCTAAGTTACTCTGTAGAGTCGATCGTTGAAGAAACAAATCTAAGCATTGCCCTATGTTGCACCATTTTAGCATTAAAATACAGACAACAAGAGAGTGTTTGGTTCATATTGAGTTAATATTACTCAATGAACCTTAAAAAATTGCTTTGTACATACACTAATTGTAATTATATGGGCTTGTCTATCTTCTAAGTCCATTAACAAAAAGAAAGGGCTGATGGAATTAAACTTGGAAGGTGGGTTACTACCACAGCTTATGAATCACATGCTCAAGATTTATTAAACTACTGATTAACTTAACGGAGAGTCAATTTATTGTGGAACAGACGAATGAGATCATGAGACATGAATAAAATAAGACATTGAATGGAGAAGTCATAGAATCTACAAGAAATAGTACTACATCTTATCTGCATGAATTCATTAAAGAACAAGATAGCATATATATATACCATGTTTCTGTGACACGAATCCGCCTTTATCCTCATCCATTTTCCTTTCTTTCAAAGGCTCATGATCCACACTTCTTATGAATGCAGCAAGATTGTGATCTTCAAAATTGCTTACAATCTATCCTAATCACTTGTAGTTTGATTTAAACAAAACTGAATCTAAAACTTGAAGTAGGAAGAAAAGAATTATAGTGGTTCGATCATGTTGATCTACATCCACTTTCTAAAGGAGAGCAATCACTATATGATGATAACATGGTTACAACTTGAACTTGAAAAACCTAATCTTATGTGTGTGTATCTACTTGTTGTGTTGATCTGCATACTTATATATATATATATATATACCATACATGATCACACCTAACAACCATTTGATCAGTTGTAACTGCCTTCAACCGAACCAGCTTCTTATGCCAATCAACCTTCAAACTAACTGATCTTATAGCTCAACTCCTCAACTGACTCAAACTAACCAGCAGCACATTGGTTCGACCTGATGTCAGGTCGAACCCTGATCGAACCACAACACAAGATACTTTCTGTTTTCATTTCATAATTGATTCGACCACGACACTGTTGATTCGACCACAACTTCTGATCGAATCAAGGTCGAATCAACCTTCTGTTATAACTGCTCATCGATTCGACCACGACACTAATGATTCGACCACAACTTCTGGTCAAACTTTGGTCGAATCATTACCATGTTCTGAAGTATTATTGATTCGACCACGCCACTCATGGTTCGACCTGATCTTCCAGTCGAACCTTGGTCGAATCACTCCAAAACATTCATGCAAGCTTGTATATGCATGGTCTATTCTTAACAATTCTCCACCTTAGACCATGCATCATCACAAGTGACAACATACTCTCCACCTTGCTGCAATTACAGGCTGCAGCTCACCTTTCTTCCTCCAATTTTAGAAAATACCAATAAGACTCTTACACAATTCAAATTTTTGAATAGGTAGAGCCTTAGTAAACATATCAGCTGGATTCTCAGTTGTCTTAATCTTCTTGACAGGAACTAGCTTTTCCTCTATCATATCTCTTATGAAATAGAGTCTCACATCAATGTGTTTAGTCCTTTCATGATAACCTTGATGCTTTGAGAGATGTACAGCACTTTGGTTATCACAAAATACTTCAATAGTGTCTTGCTGAACACCAAACTCTCTCAGAATTCCAAGTAACCAAACACCCTCCTTGATTGCTTCTGTGAGAGCAACAAATTCTGCCTCTGTGGTAGAAAGTGCTACAATGTGTTGATGTGTAGCCTTCCAACTTATTGCTGTGCCAAATAGGTTAAACACATAACCTGTCATGGACTTTCTTGTATCAAGATTGGCTGCATAATCTGCATCAACATAACCAACAACAGCCTCATTCCAAACATCTTGTTTCTGGAACTTCAATCCAATTGATATAGTTCCTCTAACATATCTTAATGCCCACTTTACTGCATCACAATGAACTAGACCAGGATCACTCATAAACCTACTAATCACACTCATCACATAGGCTAAGTATGGTCTACAGCATACCATAGCATACATCAGACTGCCTACTGCACTTGCATATGGTATTTTACTCATTTCAAACCTTTCTTTATCTGTTTGAGGTCCTTGCAGTAATGACAGACTTATCCCTTGCTTAACTGGTACTGATGCACTCTTACAAAGATTCATATTATATCTCTTTAGTACTTTATCCAGGTATGACTCTTGAAACAACTTCAACAGTCCAGCTGACCTGTTCCTTTCTATCTGCATTCCAAGTATCATCCTTGCCTCACCAAGATCTTTCATGTCAAACTCCTTCCTTAAAGTATCCTTAACTAAATTGATTCCTACCATATCTCTGCAAGCTATCAATATATCATCTACATAGAGTAGTAGATAAGTGTAGCTTCCCTTATCACACCTTATGTATACACAACTATCATACATGCTTCTGACAAAACCATTAGAAGTAATGTACTCATCAAACCTAAGATACCATTGTCTTGGACTTTGCTTCAATCCATACAATGATTTGAGCAACAAGCAAGCCTTTGAATCTGCACCTTTCAAACTAACACCTTCAGGTATCTTCATGTAGATCTTTTCTTCTAAATTTCCATGTAGAAAAGCTGTAGTTACATCCATCTGATGTAACTCCAAATCAAATTGAGTAACCAATGACAACAGGATCCTTATTGAGCAATGTTTCACTACTGGTGTGAAGATCTCATTATAATCAACTCCTTCTTGCTGTGAAAAACCCCTTGCTATAAGTCTTGCCTTATACCTTATTCTCCCTTCTTTGTTTGTCACTAGTTTCTTCTTGTAAATCCATTTACAACTTACAAGTTTCTGATTTGCAGGCTTGTCAACAATTACCCAAGTATTGTTCCTTTTTAAAGATTGCAACTCTTCTTCCATAGCATCCAACCAATGCACACTCTCCTTACTTGAAACTGCTTCTGAGTATGTCCTAGGTTCATAGACATCAACATCTGTTGCTACATATAATGCATATGATACAGTGTCTGCCTCTATGTATCTTATAGGTGTTTTGATCTGCCTTCTTAATCTGTCCCTAACTAATTGATAGCTACTTAGAGTTCTTCTTTCATTTGTACCAGCTGAGTCAGACCTTTCCTCAGCATTAACTTCCTCATGTACATCATCATTTCTTTGATCTTGACAGTACTGTACTACTATCTTGTCATCATGCTCCACCTCAAACTCACACTTATCAGTAGTTATAACCTTATCAGATCCTCTCTCCAACAAAGGCATCATTTCTTCATTGAATGTAACATCTCTACTGACTATAAACTTGTTATTCTCATTACACCATAGTCTGTATCCTTTTACCTCTTTAGGATAGCCAACTAGCACACACTTAACTGCTCTAGGATCTAACTTGTCTTGTTTCTGATGTGAATACACCAGACAACCAACAACCTTCAGATGACTATAATCTGGTACCCTTCCAGACCATACTTCTTCAGGTGATTTAAACTTGAGTGTTGTGCATGGTGACAAATTTATTAGATAAGCTGCAGTTGATACTAGCTCACCCCAGAAACCTTTTGAGAAACCTCCACTACTCATCATACACCTAACTCTTGCAAGAAGTGTCTGATTCATTCTCTCAGCCACACCATTTTGCTGTGGAGTACCTGGTACTGTCATGTGCCTCTTAATACCCTTCTCTTGACAAAACTTATTGAATTCATGTGACACAAATTCAAGACCATTGTCTGTTCTTAAGCACTTGACCTTGTTTCCAGTTTGTAATTCTACTTCTGTCAACCATACTTTAAAAACTGATAGTATTTCATCCTTGGTTTTTAGAATTTTAATCCATACCTTTCTTGAATAATTATCAATGAATGAAATGAAGTATTTTCCACCTCCAATTATTGAAGTCTTGGATGGCCCCCAAAGATCTGAATGAACATATTCTAACCTAGCTTTGATATTATGTTCAGCTGCACCAAACTGCAATCTCTTTGCCTTTCCTAATATACAAGCTTCACATTCATCCAACTTACAAGTTGAGCTGATCTCAAGAATCTTCTGCCTTGCAAGTTCTTGTAAACCTCTTTCACTTATATGACCAAGCCTCCCATGCCAAACCTTAACACTACTATCATCCTTAGTTGTATTACTACTAACTTTCCTTTTATGACAGCAAGTGTATCTCCTTTCAAATGACACTCATAACCTTGAGAAACTAGCATTCCAAGAGATATTAGATTTCTCCTTAAGCTTGGTACATATCTAACATTCTTTATCATCCTGATTTTTCCATCAAACATTCTAAGGTTGACAGAACCAATTCCAACAATCTTGCAAGTATGATCATCACCTAGCATTACTGATCCTTCATCATGTGATCTTAATTCAGTAAACCAATCCTTTCTAGAAGTCATGTGAAATGTGCATCCTGAATCTAAGACCCACTCTTCTGATACTAAATTTGAACACACAGTCATTGCTTTAATGAAATCAGACTCTGTAGCAACTTGATTTGTTGTTACCTGATTTGCATGAGGCCTCTTATTACCTCCCTTTTCAGCTATCTTCTTTGCTACCATTGCTTTCCATTTGAAACATTGCTTCTTGTAATGTCCAGGCTTATTGCAATGGAAGCAATTCTTGTTTTCTTCTTCATTTGCTGGTGCATTAAAGTTCTTCTCTGACTTCCTTTTATCAACATTGCTCTTATTAGGCATGTTGTTCTTGTTCCACTGGTTCTGTTTCTTCACTGTCAATCCTTCTGCACTAGCTTGTTGTTCTGGATTCTTGTGAAGTACCTTTGCCTTAACTGCTAATAACACTTGCTCAAGGGAGATTGATTCAGCATTAGCAAACAACAAGGTATCTCTCAACCCTTCAAAAGATTTTGGAAGTGCTGACATGAGAATGACAGCCTTGTCTTCAGTTGACAGAGACACATCTATGTTTTCTAAGTCATCAATGATCTTGTTAAACTCATCTAACTGACCAATTATAGACTTATCTTCTGATACCTTGAAGGAGTACAGCTTCTGCTTCATGTATAATCGGTTGGCTAAACTTTTAACCATGTACAACTCCTCCAGTTTCTTCCAAACTCCTCTTGCAGTAACTTCTTTTGAAATCTCCCTTAGGGCCTTATCTCCAAGACACAAGATGAGGGCACTTCTGGCCTTGGTTTGTTGATCTTGATCTGCTGCAAGAACCGCAGCATCAACTCCTGCCACCTGACCTTCAGGCAATGGTTTAATGGCATCTGATAAACCTTGTTGAACCAAAATGGCCTCCATCTTCATCCTCCACAGACTGAAGTCTGCCTTCTCTGAAAACTTTTCAATATCAAACTTAGTAGTCACCATCTGATCTTCTTCTCCACTGATCTTCTTCCTTATTCTTGGCTTCCCACAGACGGCGCCAATTCTTATGAATGCAGCAAGATTGTGATCTTCAAAATTGCTTACAATCTATCCTAATCACTTGTAGTTTGATTTAAACAAAACTGAATCTAAAACTTGAAGTAGGAAGAAAAGAATTATAGTGGTTCGATCATGTTGATCTACATCCACTTTCTAAAGGAGAGCAATCACTATATGATGATAACATGGTTACAACTTGAACTTGAAAAACCTAATCTTATGTGTGTGTATCTACTTGTTGTGTTGATCTGCATACTTATATATATATATATATATACCATACATGATCACACCTAACAACCATTTGATCAGTTGTAACTGCCTTCAACCGAACCAGCTTCTTATGCCAATCAACCTTCAAACTAACTGATCTTATAGCTCAACTCCTCAACTGACTCAAACTAACCAGCAGCACATTGGTTCGACCTGATGCCAGGTCGAACCCTGATCGAACCACAGCACAAGATACTTTCTATTTTCATTTCATAATTGATTCGACCACGACACTGTTGATTCGACCACAACTTCTGATCGAATCAAGGTCGAATCAACCTTTTGTTATAACTGCTCATCGATTCGACCACGACACTAATGATTCGACCACAACTTCTGGTCGAACCTTGATCGAATCATTACCATGTTCTGAAGTATTATTGATTCGACCACGCCACTCATGGTTCGACCTGATCTTCCAGTCGAACCTTGGTCGAATCACTCCAAAACATTCATGCAAGCTTGTATATGCATGGTCTATTCTTAACAACACTAACTTGCACACCGCATCCATTCCTACAAACAACCGCCCGCGAGTCGCCAACGTTCGCCACCACCAACCTCGCCCCATCGATTAATATAGCCGTTAAGGCCGTAGAACCTGTAATACCCACCAAACTCACTATAACCACTCCACTATGTATATATATATATATAGTATTATTGAGTTGTTGATACAAGCGTAAGCACACACGTAAGCACAAATATTATTTTAACTAATCACTTCTCTATATATATGCAACGTTTTTCCTTTCAATATACACACCTCTGAGGCAGTGAGGAATTGAGAGGTAAGTCTCTCTCCTTATATATTTTCCACACACTAACACACACATATACATATATATATATAAGCACACACACTAACACACACATATACATATATATATATAAACACACACGTATATATATACACACTGCAAGTTTTAGAAATTTTTATTTTGTTATCAAACCTTATCATGTTATATACGTAAATGATCGTCTCGATGCGTAGATTCCATATATATAAATCTTTTGTGAAATGGATTTCGTATGAGTGAGAAAAACTCAGTCAAAGTTTGAACCTCTTTAATGGCATATTTTGTTTCGGTGTGAGTTAGCTTTGATATTATAGTCCGTTTTGAATCTCTCCTCACGAGGATCACAAAGGTATAATTAGTTTTGAGTTTTGACGTAAAATGAAGAAGTTGGGAAGAAACCCACTTCACGGTATAATTTGGTATTTTCAAAACTTCAACATTTTGATACAAAATTGGTATTGATGTGATCCTCACCTCACGAGGATTCCAACGGTGTTTTCAGAATTTCAATTGGAGTTATATAACTCAAGTTGGATCATTTTGTAATAAGTTGGGTCATTTTGTAATAAGTTTAAAAGTTTTGGGTAAGTTCAAATGAGAATTTGATTAATTATAAGGACTTGATTGCAATTTATAAAAGTATTAAAAAAAAAATTTAAATTTAAAAGCTGCGTAAGCAGCATGTATGTTATTATATATATATTTTATTTATTTATTTACTTATTTATTTATTTATTTTATTAATTATATATTTAACTTAATATTTTCTTATTAAGTATTATTATAATTTTATATATACTCTAACCTTTCATTTATAATAATAATTTTGACTTATATATATTTTTATATTAAATATTAATTACAATTTTACCATCTATATTATTTTAGATATAAAATCTTTATTTAATATTCATTTTTAATAAAAATGTTATTGTATTCATATTTTTTTATGTTACGATGTATTACTAGAGTTGTAATATATGATTGGTAAATTATTATTTTCTTAAATTTTAATATATGTATTTCTATTTATTATTTTATTTTATTTAGTTAATAAAAGTTTATTTTAGTATATAAATAGAAATTTAGTCTTAGTATAGAAATTATTATTAGTAGTAGAACTCAATTTAGTATACCCTTGCAGGCATACCTGAGACCGAAGAGCAAACTTAGTCCAGTTTACTATCTCTAAGAAGTCCAAGGTGGGGGTAACTTTCACTCTTTACCGAGTGCTACATTTTATGTCATGATTGCTATGTTAAGATGTGATATGTGTTACTTATATGACATGTTATGTGCTATGTGAATTTTTAGTTCGATGACAAATATTTTCTACTAACACTTGTACGGGGTGACGACTCAATGCACATATACCAACTAACACAAGTTACTGGCTACGTCGGTTCAGTACTAAAATATATTTCAAGTATGCTAACATTTGTACTGGGGTGACGGCCTGGTGCACATATACCAACTAACACAAGTTATCGGATGACGATTCGGTCTAAAATATTTTCATTGAGTTATCGAACGACAATATGCAAATTATTTTATTAAATGACATATGTTACATTTTATGGTATATTTGGCATTGATGAGAGTGAAAATAAGCGTGTTTTAGTGTCCAATTTAACACCTTTTTGATTGATATTGTAGTCTTATATTAGCACAATGGTCTTATATTCATTATATGTGAGAAAAAGGTGCACTTGAGGTGTTTTGTTGTGTTTTAGGTAGAAAAAGGATGAAAAGAGCCAGGTTTGAGAAAAGGTGCAATTTGTGCAAGAATGCTGATAAACGCACATCCAACTTGTGTAATTATTCTGTATTGATGTGAAGCTCTGAACGGAAATTGTGATACATGGTTGGAAAGCCACTGAAGAGAGGGTCGTTTTGGCATAAAGAACATCCCATTCGGAGTCCGAACGAGGAAGTTATGAGCAAAGTGGTGACGCCGCGCGAGCTGTGCCGAACAGAATTACAGTGCTACTTTCCATGGCCTGTTACATATTCAATTCTTGGATTTTTGGTGACATCTTTATATTCAGAGAAAGCCAAGGAAGAGAGGATCGCGTGAGCGCAAAAATCACTCAATTCGGAGGTCGGATGTGAAAGTTATACGTGAAACGGAGAGACTGCGCATATCCAGTAGCGGGGTTCGACCTGGGGTTCGACCTGTGGCTAGGGGTTCGACCTGCTTGACGTGGTCGAACCTACGTGCGGGAAAATCCGTATTTTAGAGGCCAAAACGCGTGGGATCACTTGAAAAGCCCATTCCAAGCCCTAGAGACGTGATTACAAGTATAAAAGGAGGCTCATGCAGTCAAGAAAAACGTCCAATCAATAGTCACCAATCACCGAGGAGAGGCCACAACCATACAACACCCCACAAGGGGGGATCACCCCCATCCATCATCCACTTCCTTTCCTCCATCCATCCATTACTTTGAAGATTCGTTTGTGGAATCAAGAGGAGAACCAAGAGGAGGATTCAAGATGGAGAAGGGCATGAAGACGCCATATCAAGGGTTTATTCGTTTTCTAATTTATCTTGTATTTTCCGGACATCCGGGTAAGATCTATCCAACACCCATGATTGTTCTTCGAAACATCATGGGCTAGAGCCTTTTTGGTAGATTTAGGAGTTTGAAGGTTTTATCTAGTTAATTGAACTTCCATGTATACACTCCGTACAACACTACTTGTGGATTTATTTTATATATGATTGTGCTTTCTTAATCCATATTCACGGTCGTTTTGTGCATCTTCAATTGGTATATAGAGTCTGAATATATATCTTGGTTGTAGATTGAGTGCGTTCACTGCTGAACAGGATTCCATGTTATGATTCTAAGTGAGGGGACTCCGAAGCTTCATTAGAACTATCATATATGAATACTTATTAATTGAATTGAATTCGGGTTAATAAGTAGGATAAAGAGGATAATTTCATAGTACCTAAGAAGGGAGATCATATCGGGTTAGAGTACCAATCCTAGGGGGAAATAATTGATACTGATAGTACCTAGAAAGGGGGGTGGAATTATATCTCTTGCTCCGAGGATATTCACACGTGTTACACGCATGTTTACTTGTGTCTATAGAGTAGATATGCATGGTTTAGTGATGCGTCCATATTCCACAAGGCAGAGTCGGACATTGACACATGGAAGGGAAGTTAATGAGTAAAACTGGATTATCCTAGAGCTACCTATTCTCCTACTTGATCCACCTACGTATTCTTCAAGTGATGATTATTTTATTTGTTATTTTAATTACTTGTTTATTAGTTTAATCATCCTAAACCTCAAACTTAATTGTCAAATTGTCTTAATTAATTTAGTAAATAATTAAATTGATAATACACCGTCCTTTGGGTTCGATATTCACTTGGTCACCTTTCGAAACTACAATTGATATCCTTCATACTTGGGGATTAATTGTGTGTTGAGAAAACGCTCATCAAGTTCTTGGCGCCGTTGCCGGGGACGGCTTTTGTTATTGATTTTATTATTTCTAGTTGATTAAGATTTTTTTTTTTTTTATTTGTGATTATTTATTTCTATCTAACCTTGAATTTTTCCGAGTTACTTGTGTGCTTGGAAAAGGAGGGGAAGGAAAGGAACGAATAACACATTGAGCTAAACATGGCCGGAGCAAGACAGAATCCGGATAATGTTTCCATTCGTGAAATTTTCACGAACTTTGGGAATATCAACATGGGATTGATAGGAGCAAGGGGGGAAGATGATGATTTTGAGATACATCCCGCTCTTATTAATATGGTGGAAAAGAATCCCTTTTCTGGAGATTGGTTTGAAGATCCATATCAACATCTCCGAAGATTTCTTGGTTATGCAAACACTCAAAAAGGAGCTGGAGCTCATGATAATGCTAGGCGGATCGCCTTATTCAAGTTCTCTTTGATTGATAGGGCAGAAGCTTGGTATGAGACTCTTGATGCCACAGATTGCACTACATGGGACCAACTGCAGCAGAAGTTCTTGGAAAGATACATGCCACCCTCAAGGATCTTAAGATTGAAGCAAGAGATCACCCAATTTGTTATGAATCAGGGTGAGAAATTTTATGAGGCGTGGGATAGGTTTAAAGACATGCTCAGGAGGTGTCCACAGCATGGAATGTCGAAGGCTGAATACATAAGCATCTTCTACTATGGATTGAATTGTGGTTTGCGTGTTTTTATTGATGCATCATCAGGAGGAGCGCTGTTATCTGAGACAACACTTGAAGCAGAAAAGTTGTTCGAAGACATCTCTATGAATACACGTGACTGGCCAGTAGAGAGAGATAGAGGATCATATGTACTTGGTAAGGTGGCGCAAGTTGAACATCAAGTGGTGAGGCCGAATAGGGATGATGAGATCGTCTCTAGTCTAGCTAACATCAATAAGCTACTAGAGTCCCAGCAAAGGCAAATCACAGAGTTGACACAAAGGGGGCCTAGTATGAAGCAACACGAAGTGAAGAGTGTTGAAGATACCTTCAATCGATACATGGCTAAGAATGATGCAAGGATTGATCATCTTGAGGATACCATGAATGTTGATTGTGCAGATTTGTCTAAGCAGTTGAAGGAGCTTACCTTGATGATGGGGCAGATGACCGTAAATGTGAATCAATTGACACAAACATTGGAGAATAAAGCCATCACATTGAGGTATGAAACACAGTACGAAGGATCGACGGAGCCGGAATCAAAATCTGAAGCAAAAGGAGCCCGATTCGACCAGGATCAAGAGGGTTCGACCAAATCTGTTGGTCGAACCAAGGTCGAACTAACCTGTTCGCGACCCTCTGTTTTGATGGAAGTGAGGTTCGACCACGACTCCCCTGGTTCGACCAAATCACCAGGTCGAACCCAGGTCGAACCACACATCCTGGAGCACCCTATTTTGTCGCAGCAACGGTTCGACCACGATGGACATGGTTCGACCAGTCCATCTGGTCGAACCCTGGTCGAACCGAAAGGCATAAATAGTACAGTAGGCCGGTTCGACCAAGGGAGAAGCGGTTCGACCTGTCCTGATGGTCGAATCCATGTCGAACCCCAAGTTCAAAGTGAGAGCAGCATGCCAGACGACTGGTTCGACCAAAGCATTGATGGTTCGACCAACCTAGCAGGTCGAACCCAGGTCGAACCGGAGGATATAAACAATACAGTGAGGCAGTTCGACCTAGAGGGCAGTGGTTCGACCTCTAACACTGGTCGAACCCTAGTCGAACCTCAAGAGCAGAAAGAGAGCAGTTTTCCAGGAGATAGGTTCGACCATTACGTACCTGGTTCGACCTCTCAAATAGGTCGAACCCAGGTCGAACCTCGAATTCAAAAAAAGAGCCGTTGTCCAGAAGGTAGGTTCGACCAGTACGTGCCTGGTTCGACCTGTTCCACAGGTCGAACCCTGGTCGAACCCATCCAGAAGTTGCCCGTTTCTACGCCAAATGTTCCGCATGATGTTGATGCTACTCCAGTACCATTACATGAGCAGAATACTGAGCTTACAATGGAGAAGAAGTGGGAAGAAGCAAAGAGATTGAGAGCAAAGATTGATAAAGCGAAGGAGGTTGAACGTGATGAATGGGGAAGACCAAAGACCAAGATACCTCCTCCGTTTCCTTCGAGATTGGCCGAGAAGAGATTGGAAGAAAAGTTCAAGAGGTTTCACAATGTCATGAGCAAAGTAAGCTTGAACATTCCTTTCTCTGAAGCAATCATGGAGATGCCATACTATGCCCGATTCCTCAAGAGTATTATATCAAAGAAGAGAAGCTTGAACGGAGTGGAGACAGTGAACCTATCAGAGAATTGCAGCTCGATCCTTCAAAGGAAGTTGCCTGCAAAGTTAAAGGTTCCGGGAAGCTTCACCATTCTTTGTGACATTGGAAAAGGGTCGGCACATAAAGCCTTGTGTGATTTGGGGGCAAGCGTTAACTTGATGCCTTTGTCCATATTTAGGAGGCTTGGTTTGGGGGAGTTAACTCCCACGAATATTGCTCTTCAATTGGCGGATAGATCCATGACTTGTCCGAAGGTTAATGAAGATGTGGTTTTCTCTCTTGATCATGCAATGAAGATGCCCATGGAGACTCAATCGTGCAAGAGCATTGATATGATTTCTAACTTGTTTAATCTTGATTTTTCTAAGACAGGTGATTCTGAATTTAAGTGGAAGATTGACAAGGAGAAGTCTAGAAAGCCATGGGAGCAAGGAAATTTCAATGATCATATTTTTGTGACCAAGAAAGGTGAGGTGTTGAGTGTAGACAAGAAGAGGGAAAGAAAGTACTTGAAGGTGAGGATGCGACAAGACCGTCCTGTGATCCAGTAGTTCAAAGTGGTAATCTGTCGTGACTCTCCGACGTTAAACATGAGCGCCTGTTGGGGGCTTGCCTTTCCGTTTTATTGCTTTATTTCTTTCGTGTGAGTAAGAAATTTTTATATTTAAGGTGCTTACTAATCGGCAATTACATCTCTTTTCAAACTTAGTTTCAACTTACGTTTTTACTAAGTTTGGGGGGGTGTGATGTACTTACCTCATTGAAGCACCAAGAGTATAATCTTTTCTTTGTAATGTTTGCTAGGGGAGTTGATTTTTTGCGGTATGTTGAAATTTTAATCGATTTTGATGTGTCGATTTTTTTGCAATTTGCCTAGTGTTCAGTGGAGTTTCTAGTGTGTGGAGTCGATTAGATAGTCAATTAATTCTTTCTTATAGTCCTCCTATTTTATTATTGATGAATCATGTGATGATGAGTTTGTTTGAGCTTTGATGATAGAAAAGGGTAACTAGGTGGCAAGATGAGTTCTACATTGAGGTTTCGACTTGAGGAGCTCGTGCGTACGTTGAAGAAAAATCAGGTGCCCTCGTTTCCTTTTTCTAATTTTTATATGTGCTTTTAATTCATATGAGTGGAAGGATTAAGTTTAAGGTGGTGATCCATGTGAGCTTATTTTTAAATTGTCTTGGAATTCATATGCTCTTGAAATTGATGAAGGAAGTGTACTTGAGTTATATTGTGGTATGAAGTTCTATGTGTACTTGTGGGATATTGCTTACCATGAAAAGTGCTCTGTTACTTGTTAAAAACCCATGTGAGATTTTGAGCCTCGTTGATCATGTACATAATCACATGATATTTCTTTCTGGTGAGTATCGTTCTTGTGCGTGTATTCTAGAACTTGTCTTGAGTCTCCTTGAATATTCAAGATTAGTCTAGCGGATTATGGAAATGATATTAGGCCATCTTTACTAATTAACCCATATTTTCTCATATACTTTACCGGAATTCATTAAATCCTTTGTCAGCCCATTTGAGCCTTTTTAAATCCATTCTTTGATAGCCAATAAAGCTTAATTGAAGAGAGTGGTGATTTGAGGGATGATAAGGATAATGAAAAAAAATCTTAAGGATCAAGAAGAAATTCGTGGAGTAGTGCTTAAATCTAGTACTCCATGGAATTAAATACCCTTGGGTAGTGCTTAAATCTAGTACCCTATGGAGGATGTGAGAGGTAGTGCCCGAAACTGGTACCTCGAAAGAGAAAGAAAAGAGAAAAAAAAAGGGTGAAGAAAAGGAGAATGATGGAGTTGAAGAGCTAGGAAAAGTTAAAAAAGAAAATATGTTGTGCTTGAAGGAGAAAGATGGGAGAGTTTGAAGAGAATGTTGTGCTTGATTGAAGTGATGAGGAAGAATGAAAGATCGAGAGAGACTGCAGCTTGATTGATCCGAGTTTTGAGTCACTTATCCCTATACTTCTCACCTATTCCAAAGAGCCTACATTACAACCTAATAAAAGACCTTTTTGATATATGATTTACTAGCTACAAGTAAAAGGAGAGTTGAGACAATAGGCAAGTTTATGGTTACGCATGCACTTGAATTGAATTTGAGCGTAAACACCTTATCCCATAAGTGTACATCTTTTACACTTGAGTGCGAGTGATATATACTTCCCGTGAGAACATGTTGATGGAGCATTTGAATTGGTGGTGATTGTCTTAACTTGTATGCTACGAATTGATTATTACATGTAATAAGAGTTGCATGACCTAAGTTGAGGACAATTGTATTTTGAAGAGGGGTATTTGTCATAGTCCTTGTTTCCCTGCTAATTTTCTTACTCTCTCTCTCTCTTTATTTTTATTTTGTTGCCTCGGGACGAGCAACAGGTAAGTTTGGGGGTTTGATGAGAGTGAAAATAAGCGTGTTTTAGTGTCCAATTTAACACCTTTTTGATTGATATTGTAGTCTTATATTAGCACAATGGTCTTATATTCATTATATGTGAGAAAAAGGTGCACTTGAGGTGTTTTGTTGTGTTTTAGGTAGAAAAAGGATGAAAAGAGCCAGGTTTGAGAAAAGGTGCAATTTGTGCAAGAATGCTGATAAACGCACATCCAACTTGTGTAATTATTCTGTATTGATGTGAAGCTCTGAACGGAAATTGTGATACATGGTTGGAAAGCCACTGAAGAGAGGGTCGTTTTGGCATAAAGAACATCCCATTCGGAGTCCGAACGAGGAAGTTATGAGCAAAGTGGTGACGCCGCGCGAGCTGTGCCGAACAGAATTACAGTGCTACTTTCCATGGCCTGTTACATATTCAATTCTTGGATTTTTGGTGACATCTTTATATTCAGAGAAAGCCAAGGAAGAGAGGATCGCGTGAGCGCAAAAATCACTCAATTCGGAGGTCGGATGTGAAAGTTATACGTGAAACGGAGAGACTGCGCATATCCAGTAGCGGGGTTCGACCTGGGGTTCGACCTGTGGCTAGGGGTTCGACCTGCTTGACGTGGTCGAACCTACGTGCGGGAAAATCCGTATTTTAGAGGCCAAAACGCGTGGGATCACTTGAAAAGCCCATTCCAAGCCCTAGAGACGTGATTACAAGTATAAAAGGAGGCTCATGCAGTCAAGAAAAACGTCCAATCAATAGTCACCAATCACCGAGGAGAGGCCACAACCATACAACACCCCACAAGGGGGGATCACCCCCATCCATCATCCACTTCCTTTCCTCCATCCATCCATTACTTTGAAGATTCGTTTGTGGAATCAAGAGGAGAACCAAGAGGAGGATTCAAGATGGAGAAGGGCATGAAGACGCCATATCAAGGGTTTATTCGTTTCCTAATTTATCTTGTATTTTCCGGACATCCGGGTAAGATCTATCCAACACCCATGATTGTTCTTCGAAACATCATGGGCTAGAGCCTTTTTGGTAGATTTAGGAGTTTGAAGGTTTTATCTAGTTAATTGAACTTCCATGTATACACTCCGTACAACACTACTTGTGGATTTATTTTATATATGATTGTGCTTTCTTAATCCATATTCACGGTCGTTTTGTGCATCTTCAATTGGTATATAGAGTCTGAATATATATCTTGGTTGTAGATTGAGTGCGTTCACTGCTGAACAGGATTCCATGTTATGATTCTAAGTGAGGGGACTCCGAAGCTTCATTAGAACTATCATATATGAATACTTATTAATTGAATTGAATTCGGGTTAATAAGTAGGATAAAGAGGATAATTTCATAGTACCTAAGAAGGGAGATCATATCGGGTTAGAGTACCAATCCTAGGGGGAAATAATTGATACTGATAGTACCTAGAAAGGGGGGTGGAATTATATCTCTTGCTCCGAGGATATTCACACGTGTTACACGCATGTTTACTTGTGTCTATAGAGTAGATATGCATGGTTTAGTGATGCGTCCATATTCCACAAGGCAGAGTCGGACATTGACACATGGAAGGGAAGTTAATGAGTAAAACTGGATTATCCTAGAGCTACCTATTCTCCTACTTGATCCACCTACGTATTCTTCAAGTGATGATTATTTTATTTGTTATTTTAATTACTTGTTTATTAGTTTAATCATCCTAAACCTCAAACTTAATTGTCAAATTGTCTTAATTAATTTAGTAAATAATTAAATTGATAATACACCGTCCTTTGGGTTCGATATTCACTTGGTCACCTTTCGAAACTACAATTGATATCCTTCATACTTGGGGATTAATTGTGTGTTGAGAAAACGCTCATCAGGCATGCATATTTATTTTTAACTGTGCAATCATTTAAGTTAACTCACTGAGTGTATTTTAGACGCTCACCCCTTATCAATTTTCAGAAGAAGGTTTAGAAGATGGAAAGACCCCTGCAAGTGTACCAAGCCCTTAGAAGACTTTATATGACTTATATTTTATTATTCTGTTAGAACTTTATTTCAGATACATCATCTGAACGAGCTTATTTTGGATATTTTACTCTACTCGGGTGAGTAGATGCTTATATGTAATAATCTTTATGCAACTCTTACGTTATTATACTATCGCTTTGGGGATTATAATTTTATTTCCGCTGCGTATTCTCGACTCCCTCTATTATTATATTGGGATATGTATATCTAGTAGCGTCCCAACCCCATAGCGTAACCCGGGGCGTTACAGCGTGGTATCAGAGCGGTCTATCTAAGACTTGCTCAAGTACCTGACTTAGAATTTTATACCATACCCTAAGATTGACTATCCTATATCTATGACGTGACTACACTTTAGAATTTATTATGTGTATTAGTATATAATATTAGTAATATTTTGACTAGATCATGACACGTGGAACCTCACGAAACAATCAATCCCAAGAGGAGGCGCAAAACTCACAAGCTAACCCTGGTGATGATCTACTAACTATACTCAGAGGTTTAGCTGAACACATTACAAGGAATCCTGCACGACCACCATCACCAGAACCTATTCTTAGAAATGAACCAGCCTTGGTAATTGAACAATTCCGACGTTTCAATCCACCAACATTCAATGGAACGGAAGACCCTGCGGAAGCTGAAAAATGGTTGAGGTCGTTGGATAAAATTTTCACTTATATCGATAGCACTGATGCACAGAAGATTTTGTGTGCTGTTTTCCAATTTGTGGGTGAAGCTGATTTCTGGTGGGAGGCTTACGGACGTACCAAAACGCCCGAACAGAAGGCAAGAATGACATGGGAAGACTTCAAGGAGGTGATCATTCAAAACTACATGCCACAATCGTATCGAGATGACAAGAAAAGTGAGTTTCTTCACTTGAAACAAGAAACAATGAGCGTTCTTGAATATGAAAGAGAATTCAATCGACTCTCTAGATTTGGTACACACCTTGTCAATTTGGAGTAGAAGAAAGCACGACGATTTGAAAAGGGGTTACGATCCGAGATCAGTACTATCTTGGCTGGTCAAGGAACGATGACTTTTGCAGAAGCATTTTCCAGGGCTCAAGAAATTGAGTCTAGACAGAAGAACAACACCAACCAAAATAAAAAGGTGATGGAAATACCTGCAAAGCGTAAGTGGGAAGGATCGGGAATAGGAAAAGGAAACCCTAAAGTTCAGCATAAGCAAATAAAAATCGGAGGAGGATCAGAGCCAAAGCCACTCGAAACGAATTCTCCCTGCCCAAAATGTGGAAAGAATCATCTCGGAGCATGCTTATATGGAACTGGAATATGCTATCGATGCCGGCAACCGGGACACACCATACTAGAATGCCCAAAGACTAAAGTAGAAGGAGGATCGAGTATTAGACCAGCACGTGCATATGCTATGACACAGTAAGAAACTGAGGAAGAACCAGAAACAATGGCAGGTATGCTATCAGTATTTGGCACTCCTGCACTTATACTTTTTGATACGGGTGCCACTCATTCATTCATATCTGCTAAGATGTATAAGAAAGTAGAAAATAATTGTGAAGAGTTTGACAAGTCAACTCTTGAGGTTAGTATACCTTCGGGTAACTCTATCCGAACCATGAAGTTATGCAAGAATGTGAAGATAGGGATAAATGACAGAGTCCTACTTGCAGACCTTAACATAATTGAGATGAAAGACTTTGATGTAATTTTAGGAATGGATTGGCTTAGAGCTAATCATGCTGTAATAAGATGTCGTGAAAAGGAAGTACGTTTCCAACTTCCAGGAGATAAGAAGTTTACATTTCACGGAGCGAAAGCTGGAGTAGTACCGCGAATTATAACTGCAATGAAAGCGATCAAAATGATGAAGAATGATGGATGTCAAGCACTCTTAGTGAACATCGTGGCAAGTGAAGGAGAAAGGATAAGCCTAAAGGATGTTCCTATTGTGCGGGAATACGAAGATGTATTTCTAGAAGACTTACCAGGATTGCCACCTGAAAGACAAATAGAATTTTCTATTGATCTAGTACCGGGAGCAGCACCAGTTTCAAAAGCACCTTATCGAATGGCACCAAAGGAGTTACAAGAATTGAAGATCCAATTACAAGAACTCTTAGAATTGGGTTTCATACGCCCTAGTGTTTCACCCTGGGGAGCACCTGTTTTGTTCGTAAAGAAGAAAGATGGTTCGTTTAGAATGTGTATCGATTATCGAGAACTGAATAAACTTACCATCAAGAATAAATATCCCTTGCCAAGGATTGAGGACTTATTTGATCAGCTGGGCGGTGCTAGTGTGTTTTCCAAGATAGATCTGAGGTCTGGATATCATCAGGTGCGAATCAAGCAGAGCGACACTTCAAAGACTGCTTTTAGAACACGTTACGGGCATTATGAGTTCGTGGTAATGCCTTTTGGACTTAGCAATGCACCAGCAATTTTCATGGATTTTATGAATCGTGTTTTCCACTCGAATTTGGACAAATTCGTGATCGTGTTTATTGATGATATCTTAGTGTATTCTAGAGATCAGGAACAACATGAAGAGCATCTGAGAATCGTTCTAGAGACACTAAGAAAGGAAAAGTTGTATGCCAAATTCAAGAAATGTGAGTTTTGGTTAGACAAAGTTGTCTTTCTTGGACACATCGTGTCAGCTCGAGGAATTGAGGTGGATCCGACCAAGGTGGAAGCAGTAGAGAAATGGAAGACACCTACAAATGTGGGAGAAGTACGAAGTTTCATTGGCTTAGCTGGATATTATAGAAGATTTATTGAAGGATTTTCGAAGATTGCAGGACCCTTGACGAAATTAACTCGTAAGGAAGTTAAGTTCTGTGGGACGGAAGAATGTGAAAATAGTTTCAACCTTCTTAAACAGAAATTAGTCACTGCACCTGTACTGACAATTCCTGATGGGACAGAAGAATTTGTCATTTATAGTGATGCTTCAAAGCAAGGATTGGGATGTGTTCTGATGCAACGTGATAAAGTAGTTGCCTATGCGTCTAGACAACTCAAGATCCATGAACAGAACTATCCAACTCATGATTTAGAATTGGCAGCTGTGGTACATGCTTTAAAAATTTGGAGACACTATCTGTATGGAGCAAAATGTCAAATTTATACGGATCACAAGAGCTTGAAGTACTTTTTCGAACAAAAGGAATTAAACATGAGACAAAGGAGATGGTTGAAATTAGTCAAGGATTATGATTGTACAATACTGTACCATCCAGGGAAGGCAAATGTGGTGGCAGATGCTCTAAGCAGAAAAGAAAAAGGAGAGTTAGCCTGCTCTATAACAAACCAAGAATTATTAGTGGCGGAATTCTCTCGAATGAGTTTGGAAGTAGTAATACCTCCAAGTAGCATTGAAGCAGTGTTAACAGCGTTACTGATTAAACCCTCCTTAAGAGATAGAGTCAAGAAACTTCAAGACGAAGACAGAATTCTCAGAAAAATTAAGGAACGCGTGAAGATTGGGGAAGGAAAGGAATTTGCTCTCACAGACGATGGAACACTCGTATTTGGAAAAAGATTATGTGTTCCTAAAAATGAGAATCTTATTAGAGAAATTTAACAGAAGCTCATGGTACTCCATACACGGTACATCCAGGAGGAACCAAGATGTATCAAGACTTGAAGAATTCATTTTGGTGGAGAAATATGAAGAAGGATATAGGCTTGTTTATCCAAAAGTGTATGACTTGCCAGCAAGTGAAGGCGGAGCATCAACGACCTTCAGGGCTCTTGAAGCCATTAGAGATTCCTGAGTGGAAATGGGAGCATATCACAATGGATTTCGTTACTGGTTTACCAAGATCAGTGCGAGAAAATCAAGCTATATGGGTGATAGTGGATCGTTTGACCAAGTCTGTGCATTTTCTTCCAGTGAAAATGACTCATGGAATGGATAAGCTTGCACAAATTTATCTAGAAGAAGTTGTCAGATTGCACGGTGTACCAGTTTCTATAGTTTCTGATCGAGATCCAAGATTTACATCAAAATTTTGGCACAGTTTACAAAATGCAATAGGCACGAAGCTAAAGTTTAGCACGGCATTTCATCCGCAAACAGATGGCCAGTCTGAAAGGACTATTCAAACATTGGAAGACATGTTGAGGGCATGAGTCCTAGATTTTGGGGAAAGTTGGGAAAGATACATACCACTGATAGAATTTGCTTACAACAACAGTTTTCAAGCCACAATAGGCATGGCCCCTTACGAAGCACTCTACGGAAGGAAGTGTAGATCTCCACTCTATTGGGATGAAGTTGGTGAAAAGAAGGTTCTAGGACCAGAAATAGTGGAAAAGACAGTGGAAGCAATTGAAAAGATCAGAAGAAGAATCTTAATAGCACAAAATCGACAGAAGTCTTACGCTGATAAGAGACGCAAAGATTTGCAATTCCAGGAAGGAGATAAAGTTTTTCTCAAAATATCACCAATGAAAGGAATTTCTCGCTTTGGGAAGAAAGGAAAACTTAAGCCAAGATACATTGGGCCTTACGAAATTTTGGAGCGAATTGGTGAGTTGGCATACAGATTAGCTCTACCACCTGAATTAGCTGGAGTACATGATGTATTTCACGTGTCTATGCTACGAAAATATGTGTTTGATCCAAGTCATGTTGTTAACCACGAGGTTATAACAATTGACGATAACTTAGTGTACGAGGAATTTCCTATAGCCATTCTTGATAGGAAAGTTCATAAGCTAAGGAATCGTGAAGTTGCTTTAGTCAAAGTTCAATAGAGCAGACACAATAAAGAAGAAGCAACGTGGGAACGCGAAGACGACATGCGAAATAAATATCCACATCTACCTATACCTGGTAAGTGAAATTTCGAGGATGAAATTTTTATTTTAGTAGGGGTGGATGTAATACCCACCAAACTCACTATAACCACTCCACTATGTATATATATATATATATAGTATTATTGAGTTGTTGATACAAGCGTAAGCACACACGTAAGCACAAATATTATTTTAACTAATCACTTCTCTATATATATGCAACGTTTTTCCTTTCAATATACACGCCTCTGAGGCAGTGAGGAATTGAGAGGTAAGTCTCTCTCCTTATATATTTTCCACACACTAACACACACATATACATATATATATATATAAACACACACTAACACACACATATACATATATATATATAAACACACACGTATATATATACACACTGCAAGTTTTAGAAATTTTTATTTTGTTATCAAACCTTATCATGTTATATACGTAAATGATCGTCTCGATGCGTAGATTCCATATATATAAATCTTTTGTGAAATGGATTTCGTATGAGTGAGAAAAACTCAGTCAAAGTTTGAACCTCTTTAATAGCATATTTTGTTTCGGTGTGAGTTAGCTTTGATATTATAGTCCGTTTTGAAGCTCTCCTCACGAGGATCACAAAGGTATAATTAGTTTTGAGTTTTGACGTAAAATGAAGAAGTTGGGAAGAAACCCACTTCACGGTATAATTTGGTATTTTCAAAACTTCAACATTTTGATACAAAATTGGTATTGATGTGATCCTCACCTCACGAGGATTCCAACGGTGTTTTCAGAATTTCAATTGGAGTTATATAACTCAAGTTGGATCATTTTGTAATAAGTTGGGTCATTTTGTAATAAGTTTAAAAGTTTTGGGTAAGTTCAAATGAGAATTTGATTAATTATAAGGACTTGATTGCAATTTATAAAAGTATTAAAAAAAAATTTAAATTTAAAAGCTGCGTAAACAGCATGTATGTTATTATATATATATTTTATTTATTTATTTATTTATTTACTTATTTATTTATTTATTTTATTAATTATATATTTAACTTAATATTTTCTTATTAAGTATTATTATAATTTTATATATACTCTAACCTTTCATTTATAATAATAATTTTGACTTATATATATTTTTATATTAAATATTAATTACAATTTTACCATCTATATTATTTTAGATATAAAATCGTTATTTAATATTCGTTTTTAATAAAAATGTTATTGTATTCATATTTTTTTATGTTACGATGTATTACTAGAGTTGTAATATATGATTGGTAAATTATTATTTTCTTAAATTTTAATATATGTATTTCTATTTATTATTTTATTTTATTTAGTTAATAAAAGTTTATTTTAGTATATAAATAGAAATTTAGTCTTAGTATAGAAATTATTATTAGTAGTAGAACTCAATTTAGTATACCCTTGCAGGCATACCTGAGACCGAAGAGCAAACTTAGTCCAGTTTACTATCTCTAAGAAGTCCAAGGTGGGGGTAACTTTCACTCTTTACCGAGTGCTACATTTTATGTCATGATTGCTATGTTAAGATGTGATATGTGTTACTTATATGACATGTTATGTGCTATGTGAATTTTTAGTTCGATGACAAATATTTTCTACTAACACTTGTACGGGGTGACGACTCAATGCACATATACCAACTAGCACAAGTTACTGGCTACGTCGGTTCAGTACTAAAATATATTTCAAGTATGCTAACATTTGTACTGGGGTGACGGCCTGGTGCACATATACCAACTAACACAAGTTATCGGATGACGATTCGGTCTAAAATATTTTCATTGAGTTATCGAACGACAATATGCAAATTATTTTATTAAATGACATATGTTACATTTTATGGTATATTTGGCATGCATATTTATTTTTAACTGTGCAATCATTTAAGTTAACTCACTGAGTGTATTTTAGACGCTCACCCCTTATCAATTTTCAGAAGAAGGTTTAGAAGATGGAAAGACCCCTGCAAGTGTACCAAGCCCTTAGAAGACTTTATATGACTTATATTTTATTATTCTGTTAGAACTTTATTTCAGATACATCATCTGAACGAGCTTATTTTGGATATTTTACTCTACTCGGGTGAGTAGATGCTTATATGTAATAATCTTTATGCAACTCTTACGTTATTATACTATCGCTTTGGGGATTATAATTTCATTTCCGCTGCGTATTCTCGACTCCCTCTATTATTATATTGGGATATGTATATCTAGTAGCGTCCCAACCCCATAGCGTAACCCGGGGCGTTACAGAACCTCCTCTGGAACCGACCACATTTTCCAGGATCTCGCGATCCGTGGACTCGTACGCCCTCTTGATCGCGGATTCCGGATTCGTCCAGAAATCAGCCTGTTCATCAATCACTCTCAGCACAACATACCTTGATCAACATGCAACTTAAACTACCAATAAAAAAAACATTAAAATTCTCAAATCACCTCATTGAGAATGTTATCAAACAGGTGGTCCGTCAAGTATTCAGCAGCCTTCCGACCACAATGGCCATCGAAAATGACGTAAAGCCCGAGTTCATGATCGTCCACTTTCTTGCTCGTCACCACTGAGTAATCCTCCATGCCGTGCTCCATTTTCCCTTTGACTCGACGGTGACCGTGGGACATGGCTCGGCGCCGGCTAGGATGCCGGCAGCCTGTTTTATCATATGTACTATCATCATCTTTCAACTCGTAGTCTTTGAGGATGTCATCCTAAGTGCATGCATATATACAGGATGTATCGCATGAAAAATTGACAGAGATTTATGTATATTAAGACAACATACAGAGAATATTAGCTAGACCTTCAAGATTGCTGAGAAAATATCATCTGGAGTGTTGCTCCTCTGTAGGAGTAGAGTTGGCATTATCAATCGGCGAGAGGGTAATTTAGTAAATTCAAGTCCAAACAAACAATACCTTTATTTTGCAGATGTCAGTATCACTATTTGAACTCGATCTTCCCCTCTGCTAGAGAGATATTAGTAAGAACAGAGTATCATAATTCTTAAACAATGAAATTATATAGTCAAGAAATATGAATTCACACACATGCATCTGCAGTAATATCAAACAGAGAGTAAAAAGCCCACAAAATGAATTCTGACAAACAGAGAGTAAAAAGCCCACAAAATGAAATCTTAGAACTACCAAACCATAATCAAGAAACAGAGGATTTTTCCATGAATAAATTACAGCCCACTTAATTTAGACAACAATAATTCTTGATATACTTGTCTGAAGATTAGAAACACCTAGAACTGGAAGTGCAGGAAGACCTTACAAAATCTTTCTTTGGAAAAATCATACCTTTACCGTGGTGAAATTGGATTCTTCCATGTTAATTTGATAGGTAGTGGGAAATTGCACGGATTTGTGTTGAAAGAAAGCTTAGATTTAATACAGAACTCATAGCTGGTTTGTGTTATTACAGAGAAGAATGATACACGAGTGGGTGAAGTCTGGTGAGGTGGCAAATCAGTTGTGCTTGGTGTCTTCGGCCGACCACCGCATACATCGGGCTCGGGCTCGGGCCCGAGTAAATTTGGAGTTCTAAAAATGCTTTTAATATTTTATTTATTTTTAAACATAATTTGAATTTTTTTAATAATAATAAATAATAAAATAAGATGGGCAACGTTTGCTGAGGCCATTTTTACATTTTATTAAATAATTATCACTTTTCCTTAAAAATATTTCTCCCTCCATCCAATAACGGAGCCATAATGCGAAGTCAAGGGGTCTAAATTACATTGTAAAATCGGAGCTTAGATTTTTACGATTACAGTCGCCGGAGCATTGCCGGACCGTTGGTCTGCCGCCGGAAAGTCGCCGGAGCACTGCCGGACCGCCGTCGCCGGAGCTCTGCCAGACCACCATACTTTTTGTTGCACACACTTTTTATTACTGCACACAATTTTTTTACTGCACAACTTTTGCTGCACACGAACTTTTGCTGTACACAAATATTTATGTGCAGCACATTATAAGGGTAATATTGGAATATCACTATATATTTATGTAGTTAGTAGTAATATTTTTATATGTTTGTATCTCATAGTAATTAAGGATTTTCAGTGTATCTAGTAGTAATCCTCTCTTTTTAATTTAATTTTAGGGGTAGTTTGATATTTTTAAATAATAAATAAATTGTAAACTAGTAGTTGCAATTTTGAAATTTAAGTATGTTGTGTGGTTGTTGGATTATAATGTCTTATGAAACTAATGCAAACACTTGATAAATATCACTCAAGAACTTGCACTCACTCAAACGTTTGATCACTCACGTTTCACACACGAATCGATTGAACACTTCTATTCACCATATCTCGAAGAATATTCATGTAACTCATATTTTTGGGGTTGCTCTCCTTCTTCTTCCTTCTCAAGGTATGCACCTATAAAAGAAAGAAAAATTAGAACAAAATTTTCCAAAGCAAATATAAGATGCAAAAAAAATGTCCTTATTAAGACCACTCTAAACAATCCTTCGTCAAACTACTAGCGACCGTTACCTCCCCGGCAACGGCGCCATTTGATTAGCCATAGTTTAGTGGGCATGACCAATTAAAGAAATTATCGAACCACAGGGAGGAAGGTACTAGAGTTTAAGCGATCTCAAGTTTATCGTGATTTTATAAGGACGACGGAAGAGAGGATATGATGCAAATAAACGCAATTACACTAATGAAAGAAATAAAGATAAAATGAATGCAAAGATAAAAGGGTTCCAAATGATGCAAGGATGAGATTAACAACAATCATGGCATAGATAATTAAGTAATCATGCAAATAATTCTAATCTCTCATGGACAAGGTATAGAAGCGATCACTAATTCCACCTAAACTCTCTCTCGAGATGGATAGGATGTAGGCCCTCAACAAGACTCCCAAAAGCACATAGGATCGAGACCATAGCAAACACCTCCCACTAGGTATTAATTACTCTATGAGTTCCCTAATTAGATACTAAATCATAGGCAATATTCCCTTTTAAGGTACTATGAATTTACTAATGGCTTGGTTCTCCTCACCTAATCAACCAATCTCTCGATTAAGCTAATCAAATGTTCTATCAAAGGATTCTAAATCTAGAAGGATATCTCTATCTCATTCTAAATTAATGCACATGAAGTGTATGATGAAATGATTCAATGAACTATCCTAAACACATAATTGATTTCTCAATCTAATCACATGCCCATGACAATTAATCACACAAATCATCATATACATCAAGCAATCAACAATCAATAATCAATGATAGAAATAACATAAAGTCCATTCAAGATTAAAATCAATTTGCATAAAAACTAAATTATCCAACACCAATCATGGAGCTAATCTCACAAAGGAGATTAGCCTCTCATAGTTACAAGAAATTCAACATAATGCACAAAAATTAGAATTAGATTCCCCCTTTGAAGTGCTTCAATGGAGATTTGATGGAGGGGATCAAGTGTAGATGGGTAGATGAAGAATGAATGAAGATAAAGGTGAAAAATAGAGGAAATGGTGTGTGATCTATGTGAACAGTCGAAACCCTGGCCAAAATCTGATCCAAAATTGAAGTATTGGGTATTTATACCCCTTGGGAAGCTTCTAGAAGGATTCTGATTTTTTACAGAATTTACACCTACACGGCTCGTGCTCTGCACACGGCCACAGGGGTGGCCATGTTGTGTAATCTGGTGTCCGCGCACGGCTTTCGTTACAGGCCCGTGTTTGGTACATGGACCGTGTTTCTGGGCTCGGCTGTCCGTGTTGTGCTGTCTGCTTCACTGTTTTGGCTCGTTCTTCCTCGTTTCAACTCCGAATTGAGATCCGCATTTTCCTATGCCTTCCTTATCATCTCTAGCATCCAATAAAAACATAAAACACAACCAAATAGAACACAATACAAATAAAAATATATAAAAACTCACACAAAAAGATACTAAAATCTAGGTGAAAATATCATTCATCAATGAACGAAGAATGAAATGAAAAAGATCAACACGAAGATGTATAGTGGTTCGGCGTAAGCCTACATTCACTTTCCTAAGAGAAGAATTCACTACACAATGATGAAGATTACAAGCTTCCAAGCACACTCACAAACCCTAATTCTTAATGCTTGTTTTTCCCTAAACTGATGTGTGCAGATGGTGTGATGAAGATGATGAGCTGACTTCCAGCTCTTCCTTTTATATGGATGTGAAATCAACACCTTGATTCCTTTTCATCCAATCAAATGCATGCACAACTGAATTAGTTATAACTAATCTTTAAATCGTTTGGAAGCTTCTCCAATGCTTCTGATATCATCCGACTGCCATGCTAACTGCCACGCTAACCAACTGATTCTTAAGTTCCAAGACTGATCTAATGGCCACTGTTCATGATCCTCTACACATTTGATCGATCAATGAACAACCTCTACATGTAGCATCTGTTTTCTCAACTGCAACAAACACACACAAGCTCCTGCTACACACAAACACACATGCATGCATGCAGGTCTATCTTCACAAATCTCCACCTTAGACCTTGCATCATCACGTTAGCTTTATCTTCTCCACTCTGCTGCACTTTAAAAGGTTGCAGCCACCTTCCTTCCTTACTCAATTCAACTGAATTAACTGCTTACACAGCTCATATTTATAAACTGGTAAGGATTTAGTAAACATATCAGCTGGATTGTCATCTGTTTTGATCTTCTTGACACTTACTACCCCCTTGTCTATCATGTCCCTTATGAAATATAACCTTACATCAATGTGCTTGGTCCTTTCATGATACCCTTGATGCTTGGATAGATGCACTGCACTCTGATTATCACAATGGACTTCAACTGGACCTTGTTCAATCCCAAACTCACTCAGTATGCCTGTCATCCACACACCCTCCTTAATTACTTCTGTAAGTGCAACAAATTTTGTCTCTGTAGTTGATAGAGCCATTATATGTTGATGAGTTGCTTTCCAACTTACTACAGTTCCAAACAAGTTGAACACATAACCAGTAAGTGACTTCCTAGTGTCAAGATTTGCTACATAATCAGCATCAACATATCCAACTACTGCCTTATCCCATGTTGCCAGTTTCTGAAACTTCAAGCCTGCTGTGATGGTTCCTTTCACATACCTGAGAGCCCACTTCACTGAACTCCAATGTAGCAGACCTGAATTACTCATAAACCTACTAATCATGCTCATCACATAAGCTAAGTCTGGCCTGTAACATACCATTGCATACATCAAACTGCCAACAACACTACCATAGGGAATATTGCTCATTTCAACCTTCTCTTGATCTGTCTGAGGAGCTTGGAGTAATGACAACTCACTCCTTGCTTTGCTGGTGTAGTTACTATTTTGCTGAGATTCATATTGTATCTATTTAACACTTTGTCTAAGTATGATTCTTGGAACAACTTCAGCTCACCAGCTGATCTATTTCTCTCAATCTGCATACAAAGAATCACATTTGCTTCTCCTAGATCCTTCATATCAAACTCCTACTTAAGTATCACCTTTACTTCATTTATACCAGCTAGATCCTTACAAGCTATAAGGATATCATCTACATACAAAAGTAAGTATGTATAAACCCCTTCCTTGAACCTAACATAAACACAACTGTCATGTAGGCTCCTGTTGAATCCATTTGAAGTAATGTAATCATCAAACTTCAAATACCACTGTCTTGGACTTTGTTTCAGACCATACAAAGATTTCATCAGTAAACAAGCCTTATTCTCAGCCCCTTCAACACTTACACCATTAGGAATCTTCATGTAGATATCCTCTTCTAGATTTCCATGCAAGAATGTTGTAGTGACATCCATCTGATGTAACTCAAGATCAAACTGAGTCACTAATGCCAGTAGAATTATGATAGAACAATGTTTAACAACAGATGAGAATATCTCATTATAATCAACACCTTCTTTTTGTGAGAAACCTCTTGCTACAAGTGTTGTCTTGTACCTAACACCTCCTTCTTTGCTTGTAGCAGGCTTCTTCTTATAGATCCATTTACAGCTTACTAACTTCTTGTTCTTTGGTCTGTCAACAATCTGCCAAGTATTGTTCTTATGTAGTGGTAGCAACTCTTTTTCCATAGCAACTATCCACTTGTTATTGTCATTTCCTGATATAGCTTCATCATATGTTCTTGGCTCATAATTTTCTATATCAGATGCAACATACAGTGCATATGATACTATATCAACTTCCATGTATCTTACTGGAGCTTTAATCTGTCTTCTTAACCTATCCCTTACAAGTTTATAGGAACTTAAATCATACCTTGAGCTGGATGAGCTAGGAGAGCTATCTTCCTTATTCTGATCAGCACTGTTATTTTCTTCATTACATTGTTGTACTTCATTCCTAGCTTGCTCTACCTGAGGCTCATCAAAGTCTGTAGTAATAGATACTACAGAGTTTCTTTCAACCAATGGCATTTTCCTTTCACTGAATGTGAGATCTCTGCTAACAATAAACTTGTTAGCTTCATAACACCACAATCTGTATTCTTTTACTTCTTTAGGATATCCAATCATTACACATTTTACTGCTCTTGGTTCTAACTTATCTTGCTTCACATGAGAGTAAGCCTGACATCCTATTACTCTCAGATGACTGTAACTAGGTGCCTTTCTAGACCACACTTCTTCAGGTGGTTTGAATTTCAAAGCTGCTGATGGACATAGGTTGATTAGATAGGCTGCTGTAGTCATAAGTTCACCCCAAAATCCTTTTGTAAATCCTCCACTACTCAGCATACATCTTACTCTTTCTAACAATGTCTGATTCATTCTTTCTGCAACACCATTTTGTTGTGGAGTTCCAGGTGTAGTCTTGTGCCACTTAATTCCCTTTTCTCTGCAGAAAGTATTGAATTCTTTTGAAACAAACTCAAGCCCATTATCTGATCTCAAACATTTCAGCTTCTTTCCTGTTTGATTCTCCACCTCAGCAAGCCATTCCTTAAATGCAGTGAATGCTTGATCCTTTGTTTTAAGGATCTTAACCCATAGCTTCCTAGAGTAGTCATCTATGAAGGATATAAAATATCTTCCACCTCCAATGGTTGGATTTCTTGATGGTCCCCATAGATCTGTATGAACATACTGAAGTTTTTCTGATGAAGTATGTTCTCCTGAACTAAATTTCAACCTCTTTGCCTTGCTTAGAATGCAGTCTTCACATTGATCCATCTTACAGGTTGAACTTATATCTAGTAGCTTCTGTCTTGCTAGCTCTTGTAACCCTCTCTCACTTACATGAGCTAGTCTTCCATGCCACAAATGAACATCTTCTTGATCTTGAGAAGTGTTCAACTGTCCAGAGACAACTGATCCTTCAAGAAAATAAAGATCAGAGCTCTTAACACCTTTCATTACAACTGACTTATCCTTTATGATGGTGAGTACACCTTTCTTCACATAATACTCACATCCCAAGGAGTCTAACATTCCTAATGATATCAGATTCCTTCTCAATCCTGGTACATACCTCACATTTGTGAGCAACTTAATGGATCATCAAACATTCTGAATTTGACAGAGCCAATACCCTCAATTTTGATGGCTTGATCATTGCCTAACAAAAATGATCACTCATGATATGGTTTTAAATCAGTAAACCAATCTTTAACTGATGTCATATGAAAAATGCAACCTGAATCTAACACCCACTGATCTGACACTTGACTAGAAACAACAACCAAAGCTTCAATGTAATCTTGATCCTTGTTACCTCTATTTTCAGTCACCTAATTTGCATGGATTCTTTGATTCCCACCTTTTTCAGCAATCTTCCTGGCCACCATTGCTTTCCAATTATGACATTGCTTCTTGAAATGACCAGGCTTGTTGCAGTGGAAGCAGTTATTTTTTTCTTCATCTGCTGATGCACCTTGATTACTCCTTTCATATTTCTTCTTGTCAGCACCAACCTTCTTATCATTCTTGTTCCACTTATTCTGTTTGTTGGCAACAAGACCTTCTCCAGCAATTGCATTATCTGATGTCTTATGGAGCACCTTTGCTTTGATTGCTAGAATCACTTGCTCCAGGGAGATTGATTCAATATTTCTATACAACAATGTGTCTCTCAACCCTTCAAAAGACTTAAGAAGAGCTGACATCAATATGATAGCATTATCTTCACTTGACAGTGCTACATCAATGTTCTCTAAATCATCTATGATCTTAATGAAATCATCTAGTTGACTTAGAATGGACTTATCTTCTGATACTTTGAAGGAGTAGAGCTTCTGCTTGGTGTACAGCCGGTTTGCCAATGTCTTCACCATGTAAAGATCAGCAAGCTTCTTTCACATATCCCTTGCAGATGTTTCCTTTGAGACTTCCCTTAATGCTTTATCATCTAAGCATAGAATGATTGCACTTCTAGCCTTTGATTGTTGATCTTGATCTGCAGCTAATGCAACTGCATTCACAACAGCTACTTGATCTGCTGGTAGTGGTTTGATTGCATCAGCCAGCCTTTGTTGGATCAGTACAACCTCCATCTTCATCATCCACAAACTGAAATCAACTTTTTCTGAAAACTTCTCCACATCAAACTTGGTTGTAACCATGATTCTTCCCTTCTGATCTTATTACTTGTGGCTGCTTCTTTTTCTTCCCACAGACGGCGCCACTTCTTATGAAACTAATGCAAACACTTGATGAAGATCACTCAAGAACTTGCACTCACTCAAATGTTTGATCACTCACGTTTCACACACGAATTGATTGATGAACGAAGAATGAAATGAAAGAGATCAACACGAAGATGTATAGTGGTTCGGCGTAAGCCTACATCCACTTTTCTAAGAGAAGGATTCACTACACAATGATGAAGATTACAAGCTTCCAAGCACACTCACAAACCCTAATTCTTAATGCTTGTTTTTCCCTAAATTGATGTGTGCAAATGGTGTGATGAAGATGATGAGCTGACTTCCAGCTCTTCCTTTTATATGGATGTGAAATCAACACCTTGATTCCCTTTCATCCAATCAAATGCATGCACAACTGAATTAGTTATAACTAATCTTTAAACCGTTTGGAAGCTTCTCCAATGCTTCTGATATCATCCGGCTGCCATGCTAACTGCCACGCTAACCAACTGATTCTTAAGTTCCAAGACTGATCTAATGGCCACTTTTCATGATCCTCTACTCGTTTGATCGATCAATGAACAACCTCCACGTGTAGCATCTGTTTTCTCAACTGCAACACACACACACAAGCTCCTGCCACACACAAACACACATGCATGCATGCAGGTCTATCTTCACATAATGTGTTATTTCCTCGGGTGTGAACTTGTTAATTAGACGGATAAAACTAATAAGTGCGAATTTATTTTTGGATCGAGGGATTATCACTTTTTATTTATACTTCGAATTGTTCATGAAATAATAAGTGCATCATTATTAACTTTCATTAATTCAAATATTATTTTTTACTAAAATATTATAACTTTTCATCCATCTCATAAAAATCTTCTCGTAAAACGATCTCACACAAGTTTTTGCCAAATTATGTGTCTTAAATGTGAATAATAATAATTAAATGCTAGTATAATTTATTTACACTATCTTTATTTATTTGTCTCATTATATTTTTCAACTTTCTAAATTAATAAATTAAAATAAATAATCTCTCATTTTATTAATTTATATTATTGATTTTAGGGTAATCTAATATTTAAAGTAATAAATTTGTTTAAAAAATGTTTAAAGTAATAATAAATAAAGTATACATAAAATTATATATATTAGGTATAGAATTTTGAAATTAAAATATTTTATTGTGATATTATAGTATGCTGGTGGTACTTCTTTTAGGATATGAAAGATAATTTTTAGGGTGTGAAATAAATATTCTCTCATTGTTAAATGGTTAACGAGATACTATCAAATAGAAGTTATTATACGGTTGGGTTTTTTTCTGGCCTACATTACAAGGGTTCAGCCTAGTCTAATTATGGTAGTTCTCATTGGGTCGGATCATTTTTGCCGGATCTATATCCAACTGTCGCTCAACGCCTCCCGCCATCGCTGACTACTGTTGCCCATCCACTGTCACTGGCCGCTACACCACCACTATCGTCGATCGCTGTACCGATATGGCAATCAACACATGATCCGTATCGACATCGAAACCGACATTCATATCGATATCGGAATTGACATCTGTACCGACATTCAAAAACCTATATTGGAATCGAGGTCGGTACGGATCCCAACATCATAACCTACATGGAAACCGACACACGGTAACATTGGATACTATGGTTTGAACAGTAGGATAAAAGTGTCCAAAAATTACATTTGGTTAGAATTGATATAAATAAAAATAAAAAAGTATTTTTTTTTGACAGAAAAAATAAAAAATATTGATATTGATATTGATTTTGAATTTGTGTTTTTTTATAAAATTTTCCAATAACAAAAGTACCAAAATAGTCGGATCTTGAACAGCTTATGGTGAGAATTTTGAGTAGCATCTTTTAAACGAAAGGGCAATTTTTGTAAGATAATTATGGCCTAGTGCCATTAATAATAAATATATATAAGATATTTATTATGATCAAATATCTTAAATAATGATATGATTTAAATAAATAATATATATGAGATAAATAAGGTCATATATATTTATGGATAACAATCACATTGATAGAATGTGATTTGATAAAGATTTAATATCCCGATCTGGTCCTCTCTCCACCTATAAAAGAGACACAGTTTTATTAATTCTCTATCA
Organism: Pogostemon cablin; assembly: GCA_023678885.1. Taxonomy (NCBI): domain Eukaryota; kingdom Viridiplantae; phylum Streptophyta; class Magnoliopsida; order Lamiales; family Lamiaceae; genus Pogostemon; species Pogostemon cablin. Next base: position 5,978,815 of record CM042973.1, read on the forward strand.
CATTAAGTCTTACGTACTGTGCCATAAAGAAAGGGGTGAGGAGAGAGAAACTAGTTCCCAGCGTAATTGACAGGAACGTATCGTTGGAGGACCGCCATTAGTGGCGTCTCAAGGTAAGTCTTCTAATCGTGTTTATGTGGTGTGAAAATCATGAAGATCTAAGATCCATGTCAATTAATAAATTAATTGTTTATGAAATTAAAAATTTACATGTGGTATCAGAACATGGTTTTGGATCTCATGATTTTTCATCGAATAATTAACATTAAATTTGGATGTAGTAAATTCACGTATTACGTTCTTGATTGGATGTGAGATGTATTCTATAACCAAATTATCTCAATTTTAATTTACACTTTATTATCAATATATTATGATGTGTGAATATTATGTTTTATGTATCATGTATTAAAGTGATGTGAAAAAGTAATTATAATGAGTTGATTCACGTTAAAAATTTACATGATTATTAAATTGATATATTAAAATCTTATGACGCATGCGAAAATTATAGTGATATGATTTCCATATTAAGAAAATGTCAACTGCCCTATTTAGTTTTTGGGCTGAACAATTAAAAGTTAATTATGTCAGCATAAGATATGAATATTAATTATGTCATGAGATTTTAATATAAAATTACATGACTCCCTTTAATTTTGGGGAGTATAATGACTGATTAAGAATAATGACAACTAATTACAGTCAATAAATCAACATGCCTTATTCATAAAATGGCTTGAATATCACACTTTAATGCCAGTTATTAACATAATTATAATAATAAAGTGACTCATGTATTCCTCAAACTTTCCAATTAAAGTGATTTAATAATGTTATGAAATCGATCCATCACTAACGTTTATGACTTATATTATTATTGATAATAATTAAAGATTATGTTATTATTGATACTAATTTATTGGAATTAAAATATCTCACTTATGTTATGTATGTTTGACTGCTCATGGCATTTATAATGTTAAGATGCCAAATTTATTATAATATGAATACAAATTATACCTGATATCTTTATTAATGTGATATATATGGATATATTATGTGTATGTATGATGACAGTCTTAAGATTTTAATTAATGATATTGACTGTGATTTATGAATATTTATGAAATAATGATTTGATTATTACTCACTTTCCTATTGAGTATAATCTAATAATCTTTGATAAGATTATAATGAATGATTTTATGATTTAAATTTATTTAATGTTGGTCTGTTAATCACCAAAGTGGTCTGATCTGAAAGAATAATAAAATCAAATCGTATAGTTAAATTTTAATTTCCCATATTTAAGTGATGCTTGAATAAAGAGAATTATTATATGGGTTATTAAAAAATTTCACAATTATAAGACTTTAAATTCACCCAAAGGTGATTGCTAGTCTTTATAATTCATGAATATGAAGATAAATTGATAATTAATATATTATGACAAACTGTTTTGTATGTCCAAAGATGACAAAATAGTTTTAATGAAAATATTTAATTATCAAATTATGTTATATTTGAAAGCATCATTATGATTATGATTGTATATTGTTGTATCACCCAAAGGAGAACTTCAATATACATTTATTGCTTTCGATCCTGAATATATTATTTAGTCTCTATTCGCATGATGCATCTGTTCCATTACAAAATGGATTAAAGTAATTTAAATAGTGTGGATAAATCTAATTTCACCAAAGTGTTTTGAATTTTATTTATCACTTCAAGATAAATTGCTCATTTGCTTTGTAATAGCAATAAAGCTAAGTAATCTGACTATAATGCTCGGGTTAGATCAAACAGACTGGGCATAATGTTTATGCGAATGAATAAGACTAATAAATTAAGTCTAACATACCTAAATTACTAATAAATCTCTTGATGAGATGCTAATGACTATCTTTAACCACCATAAAGTTTGATGGTTCTCATGGCGTACATGAACTTATCATTAAAGATAATAAATATTGCAACAAGATTAAAGCCTTCCATAATGAACGTAGTTTACAAATTCATTACCTTCTAAGTATGACCTATTCCTAATAAACTATAACACCATGAAAGACAAATGGAATGTGAATTAAATTCACGTAATTTAATGATGGTTCAAAAGGAAAGAAGGTTTAAGAAATAATTTAAAATTTAAACATTATGTTTGTTTAAAAGTAATGAAGTTTGAACTAAACGTGGCTTTAATGTTTGGGAAAACTTTCCAAAAGAATTATTCCAAAAAGATTAATTAAGAATAAAGCCTTTCATGAGATAGGTTTTTACTGATCTTGATATTTGTGTGAATTGCATTAAAGAAAAGCAAATAAAACACACAAAGAATAGAGTCACGATAACTACACAACTTCTTATAATAGTTTACACCGCTAAATGTGAATCTTATGATAATACCCTTCTTAAAGGAATAATAATATTCCATCATTTTAATTTTAATTTTAATTTTTCACATTATGATTATATTTATCTTTGCAAGAAAATTCTCATTCTATAAATGCTCGATAAGCATTTATTAATGATGTTGAGAAAATTAGATAGAAAAGTGAAAATTATAAAGATTGGAAGAAGTGATGAATTTTATGGAAAATGTGATTAATTATCATGTTCAATCACTTAATTACAGGAAAAACTGACATTTATACTAAATGTTGCACACCATAATAAATTGGTGTAGCAGAATGACATAATCGTACTTTATTAAATATGGTTATAAGTATGTTGAATGATTAATTTATACCCATATTTTGTGAATTTATACATTTAAAGCTGCCACTTACGTGATGGTCGAGTTTTTAGTAAAACAGTTTTCAAAACACCTTATGAACTTGTAGAAAAACTCGATCTTAGGCAGTTGAATATTTTAAATTACCCGGCGGGGATTATGATTTATATCCACATATAAAGAATTTGGATATAAGAAACTAAATTGATTTCTTTATAAATTATCCTTGAAGTCTAAAGGGTATGGATTTTATGGTCTTAACCATAGTACAAGAATTTTAAAACTAGAATGTCAAATTCATTAAGAATTGTAAAATCAGTGGGAGTATGAAACCATGAAATGTGGTTATTGAAGAATTTGGGTGGAGAATTTGAAAATACATTCATCTAAACTTTTTCTAAAGTTGTTATATAGTTGTTAAATAGTCAAACAACTTTCAAGTACAACATTAAGTTATTCTACTCTCTTAAAGGATCCGATTTTACTAAATCAATTATCAATGAGCTTTCATTTGATATATCACATCAAATAGCATTAAGAATATCTGAAGGACAATATATCCGCTATTTCTAACGATTGCATATGTGGTATAATAAAATGAGCTAAATTTGACATTATAATAAAAGCTAAAATTTCAGTTTTGGAATAAGTCATGGAAGTACTAATTCTATTAAATGAGTAAATTCAATGAAAGACGAGTTGAAATCAATGGCTCATAATGAAATTTAATATCTTGTTAGAATTGACAAAGAGTTATAAAAGAATTTGAAACGGATGTATCTTTATGATGACGATTTCCAAAGATATAAAATTAGAGTTGTTGCTAAAGATTTTACTAAAAAAGATGACATAATTATAAGGAGATATAACAAATTATTTCTTTACAAGACTCTATTAGAATTATCATGGCTTTGGTAACTCATTATGACTTAGAGTTGCACCAAATAAATGCTATGCCTGCTTTTCTTAAAGGTGATTTGATGGAAGATCAAGTTAAATAGATCAACTCAAGTTTTTTTTCCATTAAAGGAAAATATCATATGGAATGTAAACTTAAAGAATTAACATACAAACTTAAACATGCTTTCCTATAAAGATATCTTTTGGATTTAAGAAAAACATCATAAACGGTGTACATATATATCTGAAAGTTAGTGGGAGCACATTAATTCTATACTTGATGATAAACTTGCTTGCAACTGATGATCTTGGTTTATTATGTGAAACCAATAAATTTCTCTCAAAGAACTTTTGAATAAAACATATGATGAGACAATTAAAGATGTCTCTGTAAGTATATGTTAATAAAGTTCAATAGAGGTTATGGATGAAAAAGTGTTTGTAGAGAACGTTCCAATCCGGAAGGGAGATAAGTTTAATCTTATGCAATTTCCAATAATGAATTGGAACGTACTACAATATTCCTTATATGTATATTATTGGTAGCTTAAGATATACAAGATTGTATAAATACCAAATATCAGTCTTACTGTTAGAATGCTTGGTCATTATTGAAGTGATTCATAAATGAATGACCAGAATGTTGCATAAGGAAATATTATAAGGTATTCTAATGAACTAAATCACTCGTGCTTACTTATCGAAAATTTAATTACTTAAATGTAATTAAATATAGATTCAGATTAAGATGATTATATGATGCAAAAATGTTCACTTTGACTTTTACGTTTCTTAGTCAGAGATATTGTGTCATGCAAAATTGTGAAGAAGTTTCTAAAACTACATTCACTATTAAAGTTAACTTGTGGCATGATTTGAAGCTACAATTTAAGGACATTAAATGTGGAGTTTAATTTCAGGACTTGAAATAAGTTGACAATAATGTCAAGTCGCTGAAAACTTATTATGATTATTCCGCTGCATTATTCTTCTTTAAAACGATGGATATTCCAAAGTTGCTAAAACATGTGGAATAAAAGTATTTATCGTTAAGAAGAACTTTAGAAACAAAGATGTCAATTGAGCATAATGGAATCAATCTTATGATTTCGGATCCGTTACACAAATGATCTTCTCTAAAACATTCATTGAACGTTACATGAATATGAGATCATTGAAAGGCTCTAACAAGCTTATGATGAACAATTGACATAAAGAGCTCATTATGTTTTGTTTCTACTTGATATATCTTATTTTGTCATTTTAGTATACATGAATGTTGACATTAATTAAACAAGATTTTATCTCGAATTGAGATACTTATGTGGACCATTATTGATCCTTACGTTTACGAGTTACGTTGAGTAAAAAGCTAATATCATAGTACATGGAAGGAACTATGTCGAGTAAATGATATAGAACCGCTATGACTTGTGTTAGTCTATACTCAATATTGACTTTATGAGTTGACCAATTAATTTATCTTATATCGCGCATATTATGTAAATTATTTAAACCCTTACGTTTAAAGTTTAATTCTGTCACTCGGCCAAGTGGGAGAATGTAAGATAATTATGTCCTAGTGCCATTAATAATAAATATATATAAGATATTTATTATGATCAAATATCTTAAATAATGATATGGTTTAAATAAATAATATATATGAGATAAATAAGGTCATATATATTTATGGATAACAATCACATTGATAGAATGTGATTTGATAAAGATTTAATATCCCGATCTGGTCCTCTCTCCACCTATAAAAGAGACACAGTTTTATTAATTCTCTATCACATTAAGTCTTACGTACTGTGCCATAAAGAAAGGAGTGAGGAGAGAGAAACTAGTTCCCAGCGTAATTGACAGGAACGTATCGTTGGAGGACCGCCATTAGTGGCGTCTCAAGGTAAGTCTTCTAATCGTGTTTATGTGGTGTGAAAATCATGAAGATCTAAGATCCATGTCAATTAATAAATTAATTGTTTATGAAATTATGCTTACAATTTTGTCCGATGGCAGATAAAGTTAGGGGTGGACAAATTTTTTCGAATTTCAGGTACCTAAATCGAAAAAAAATTATCCTTTTTTTTTTTTATTTTACCCAAAATTTCGGGTTTCGAGTTACCCGAACCCGATGATATAATTTTTGATTTGGGTATCGGGTTTTAAAAATCTACTCAAATTATCCAATCGGGTACGTGATTTATTTTATTTTTTTAATTTTTTTCCTTTACATTCTATTTTATTATTAAAATTTTTAATAGAATAATTTTCTTAAAACATTTGATAAAGGAATTGTGTAATATCTATTTATTTATTTAATTAGAAAAAAAGTTATAATATTATCTCTCTCTCTCTCACACACACACACACACACACACACACACACATATATATATATATATATATATATATATATATAGTATATATTATAAAATAATAAAGAAATTATTTTTTAGAGAGTTTTATACAACAATTTACTAAATTTATAATATAATACATCTTAAATATATATAAACAATGTTTATATTTCATCAAATCACATTTTAATAAATAGTTTGACACTATATTTATTATTCTTATATTAATTAATATTATCATTTATTAATTTTTAAATTAATTTAGTTTAAGGATGTTAAATGTTAAATTTATTATTTTTGAGTGTAGCAATATATTAATATAAAAAAATGTATTATTAACAATATTTATCATCCTATAATAATTAAATACTAATTAGTATTCTTATATCATTTCTTCAAATGTTGCAAATTAAAAAAAAAACTCATTTCTAGTTTATCATATGTAATTTAATCTAATATATAATATAATTGTTAATAAACCACACTCAATTAATTTCATCACATGAAAATGAAGGAAGAAATCAGAAAAAAAAAGATTTAAAAAATTAATGGGTTCTTAAAATACGGATTCGGGTTCGAATAATACATTTTAAAATGCGAAATTTCGGGTACCCGGACCCGAAACCCGATTTGATAACCATCCCCATATAAAGTTGCCCCCTCGCCAAGAAATTATCTAAAATTCGCACGGATAAAGTTGCCCCCTGACCAAGAAATTAACTAGAATTCGCACATCTTATATCTTTGAAAAAAATGGTGTAACCCGGGCCCTGCTCTGGGGATTGATGGAGGAGGTAAATCGCAGGATGTGCTTCAGGGAGGGCTCACGGTTAAACTTGTGCTTGCAAGGGGCCAAATTCATGCCAAAGGCAGAATTTGAACCCCACCTGCAGCAACGAAGCTCAGCTGGAAGACTTTTCCATCATCTCCTCTACCACTTGAGCTATGGCCTACGGGCAAACATCTTATATATAACTTTATATAGAGAGAGGGGTACGCATCCTTGAACTTGTTCATTACTCATCTTACTCATAGGGTTTCATTCATCGCTTAAAGCGAAAGATCAGAAATTATGTCTCGCGGATCCACTGGTGAGTTTTCTCCTTTCCCTCCATTATTTCTGCTGTTTTCGTCTCTAAACATGACACGATCTATCGCATTTGTGCAATCCTGGAATTTTTTTTTAATCCTTATTTCCTGGATGTCGGCTGAAATGAACGGTAAATTATAGGTTTTGTATTATTGTCAGCGTTGAATATTATTATACCGCAATTATTCTCTGGATTTTACTTTTTTTTTTTTTTGAGAAAATCTGGATTTTAATTTCTAGGGCTTCCAATTGTTACCCCTTTTCGTGTACGGCGTTTTCAAATCGTGTTCATCTCATTTCTTGGATACTATTGATGTATTTGGGGTTGTCGGCATTGACGAATTATTAGTGATTGTGTGATATTTATAACTGCTTTCGGAAACGCTGCAAGATTGAACATGTTAGATATCGGCTGTGATTATTAGGGTAAATTTATGTTTATTTCGGTTTATTGGTTTCTTGCTGTGTGTTTTTGCTATTAAGACATTTAGTTGGTTATATCAGGCACTGCAGTTGGACATCTAGATTGTATTAGCTTAAATGCTGAAATTTGCATTGGTGAACTGACCTGTCAAACCTGCTTTCTCTGTTCTTATTTTGTAATACGTCGGCATTGTCTTTGAATAGGTGGTTATTATGACTCTAGATCTTACCTTCTAAGGTGGAACATTTTCTTTTGAAAATCAAAGAACAAAACAGGTGTTTTTAACGAACCAAATCAAAGCCAAAAACTGAAAATCAGACATACACATGATTCTTGTTAAGTATATCGTAGGTCAAAAGTGAGAAAGACTTGGTTAGTGGGGATTCAAAAGCATCAGTGTTTGTTCCTGAAAGACTGAAACTGAATGCTTTTTATTGCAAGTTGTTATTCTCCAAGTTCTATCTGGTAGCTTCTAAGGATTGCTGCCTGAATTTACAGGAATATCTGCCCGCCCAGCTCCCATATTTGCACCGATCAGGATCCCAGCCAGGACCCTGCCTCCTCAAAAAGGTGATTGAATTGCATCTTGAATACTTGTGCATTGAATCTTTTAGGACTGGAAGTGCTGTCGCACACGGGGCGGTTGATGATGTTATGGGTCCTCCAACGATTCAACATGAGACGGTTGTCTCTGAGGCATCTGATTCCTGCAGTGTACACTCTAAGGCATTTCAGGATGCAAGTGCAACTATCTGTTCACCATATTTTTATACATCTATTGCATGTTCTGATTGTAAACCACTTGATTATTGTCATTATAGTGTGCTGGTCTTGTAAATGAATTGCAAAGGTTTGTGATGTGTGCTATCTCACATCTCAAAACTGGAGTGATAAGAACAAGCTAATAATTTATGGTGGCATGTTTCAATGATCCATGTTCTGTAGTCTATCTGTTTATTGGCTTTCTAGATTTATGCATTCGGAAACTTTCTTCTGAAATGATGAGTTGTCGCTGTGGTTTTCTGTGCAGTGTCTGAATGGTTATGGAAATGACATGAGCAAGTGTAAGTTGTACATGGATATGTTGGCTGAATGCCCCGCAGAAACTCCATGACGAGTTCTTAAATGTGGTGCACCGCATTTGATTTGTACACTTTGAATCAATTGTAAATATTCACAAAACTAGATGTTCTTGTTACCCAAGATATGCTTGGATCCCTTTTTTTTATGAAAATTCCTGGTGTTTGGTACTCTCATGACTTCTTGAATAAAATACACTACATTTTACACGTGCGTTGCAGGACCCTCCGTCCGAGCAAAGGTTTTCATTTGTTTTTTTATGTGTAGATTAAGTAGTATTATTATTTTATTTTTTGTGGATAATTATATTAAGAGCGGCATTTCAGTGAAAGAGGAAAATGGGGACCTTTTGGTTGGTCACCCAATATAGTAAAGTAGGTGGATTACTAACTGCCTAATGAAACCATTTGGGTTATCAATTGGGCTGCAAAAATAATTAAGCTTTATGGGCCATTATTTAATTCCTTAGCGTGGGCTTTCTTTTTTATTTATTTTTTCAAGGCTACTGTGTTAGGCAAGCCCAACAGATCACATGTGAAGTACAGCTCAACTTTATTATACTTTGTTGAACAACAGGAATAAATAAAAAAATTTAGAATAAAATAGTAAGCAATATTTATAATCAGGAAATTTAAAATCCTGTCATCATTATTGCAAAAGTTTCACAAAAAAATCTTTCATCCTAGTTAGAACTTGGACTGTATCATATCCACTGTCTTAACATCAACTCTAAACCCTTTAGCTAGAAGATCATCCGGAATCTTCGGGTTTTAACATCAACTCTAAACCCTTTAGCTAGAAGATCATCCGGAATCTTCGGGTCCGACCCGAATACTGAGTTTGCAATAGTAATGACACCCGGTTTTGGCTACTGAGCCCAGAAATGGCAACTGCAGTGGAGTTTAGCCAGAAATGGCAACTGCAGTGGAGTTTCCAACGTTGTGTTGGAAATGGACAAGGCCTTCGGGGAACACGAAGACATCGCACTGTTCTAGGATGACAAACCCTACCTCGAGCCACCCGCTGAGAACTGTCAGAATCTCGGTGGCTCGAGGGTGGGTGTGGGGAGGGTTAACTCCCAAAGGTGCGAAGTCGAGTCGAGCCATGGAAATCCCGAGGGCGTTGAGGCCCGGGATTTGGGAGACTGACTGGCGTAACTTTTGATCCGAGTGGATTAGTGGTGTTTCTGGGTATATGAAGGCCGCTGAATAAGAAATCGTTTGGTTGGATTTGTTGTGGATTCTTGCATAGAAATCCATTCAGAAGAACTGGATGATTTGAGAAGGAAAATAGTTTTGATATCGGGCCGTGCACAAACGCTGTGATGTCCAAATTACAAGAAATTTGGAAAATTAGAAATAAAAATTAAAGAAAAGAAAGAGAGTTATAGGAACTCCAACTCCCTTTCTTGAGAAAAGTTGTAAATGACAAAGAATGAGAAAAGTTGTAAATGACAATATGTGAGACTGTGTTAATATTTTAATTAAAATGAATTTAATTGATTAAAAATATAATAATTCACTTAATTATTTCATGATTAATTTATAATATAAATAAAAAATAATAAAACTATTTTTAAAAAATGATAAATTATTTTACAATGAGTGAAAATTAATTTGAAAAACGTGAAATAGTTTACCATGAAATGGTCCCAACCGAATATAGCCTTAAAAAATTGGTTAGTAAGAGAATTTTTTTTTTAAAAAATAATAATAATAAGACAGTTTAAAATAAGACTCACTTTCTTTAAAATTTTATTTCATTTTTTATTACTTTTTTTCCCCTAAGAGGTGACTATCTCTAGATTTTATACAATAGACAAAAAATCTCCATTAATTGTAAAAATATTTAATAAATTAATAAAAGTGAATGACAAAGTCTTAGATAAGAGAGATGGTTTGTGAAATGTCATTTAAAGTTAAAATTTTATAGAATGATTGTTTTTCATTTTAATCAGTTTCTAGATCTGCATAAGCCCTAAAAACTATCTATGCACCAAAATCTCTTGTGAAATGGAACGAGTTGGATATATTCATCCATCATTTGACCCAACTGAATAATTTTTAGATAGTAAAGTATGTTCATAAAATAACTAAAATATAATTCACGATGAGTAATTCGCTAAAATAATTATAATATGATTCAGTTCACCTAATAATATGTGATTCATTCCAGTAGAAAGCACTAAAATTTAATTTTGGCTATTATGATCAAATTTAATTTACTAAACACTAAATATAACGAAAATTATCAACAAATATTTATGATAATTAGTTTTACAAGACCTTAATTACAATTTTTAATTTGATCAGCGGTATTAATTTTGCAGTTTGCCCACCAAATACACTCAACAAATAAATTGGGATAATATTTTAATAAAAGAAAAAAAACTAAATAATAAAAAATGATAATTATTTTTAAAATATTTTATGAGAATTTATATTATAAATGAAAAAAGATAACCTCTTTATTGAAAAGTAATAACCCTTAAATAAAGGAAAACATTCATGAATAATTTATATAATATAAATAAATAATAATAATATCTTTATTAATTTAGAAAATGCAGTAACTAATTAAAAAATGAAAAACGATCTCATAAGTATTTCCAATTATTTTAAGTACATAAGATTGTGCTTTTTAAAGATTGAATTATTAAAAGGAAAAAAAAAAAGATAGAGAGAGAATAATACTAGGCCAATTAGGATAAGCAACGCATAAATCCTGGAGCGGACTTGGATCAGATGCAAATGCAACGAAGTTACTCGTTGTTATTACCACTCCTAAAGTACTACATACAATTCCATCAAATTCTCTCCTCTTCTGGAATACTAATTTAAAAATAAATAAATAAATATTAGACAATATTTTCAAGATTTGGTGGTGGAATACAGATATAATCCACGGGTGATTTTATAGAGTGGAAAAAGAATCAAAATGGAACCTTATGCCGTCCTTACAAGACGGGAATACCTGTTGATATTCTTTTGTTGTTTACAATGATAAAGAAGCCTATAATTATGTAATCATCGAACTTATTTGTATGATCTAATTATTTTTAATTTTTTGTGTAATTTTATATAATTTCTTTTTTATGTGGCATCATGACATAAAATTAACATAACTCATATGTGAGTTGAACGTTATATATATTAGTATATTATACTAGCTAGCTAGTAAACTAAGCATGAAAAAAGATATTGATATTAAATTATTTTATAGAAAATATTTATGTAGATGAAGTGAGACATGGAAAAATGAAATACTAGATACGAATTATCCATATACTCTTTCAAACTATCTAATTTGTGTGTAACATTCTTCACACCCTAAAAAGAAAATAATTTTTTATTTATAACTTCAAAAGTTATTTAAATTTAAAATTTTCATTCTCACTTGACACATATATCATTACTTTATATTTTTTTATTATCTAATATTACTATGATATCCTATAAAGTTAACAAAATTGGTAAAAAAAGAACAATATTCTTAATCAACGTAGAACAATAAATATCTATTGAATTTAAATTTGAAAAAAAAATTAGAAAAAAAAGATTAAATATTAAATTAAAATAAATTTGGAAAAAAAATTAATAATAAAGTTGGTAATCTCTAATTTTCTTTATTTAAGTCCAATGGTTTTAAGAAAGTGAAAAAAAAAAAAATCGGTTCCGCCAGTCCAATAAGTCTGCCTTCCTCATCTTCAACCCACTCCTCTGCTCTAACTCCTACGGCACCGAAATTGGGTTTCAAACATTGGGCTGCTCTCGAAAAACAGTGGGCTATAAATTATTTTGAGGTAGTGGGCCGACCTTATTGGTTGCGCTAGCTGCCAGCTTATGCTAAGGAAAATGATTTGTTGGGCCCGTTGGGTTTTGGCCCAAATTGCTGGAGCTCATTTCTTTAAGTATTTGGCCTGTTTTAATAAATTAAAACATGGTCCATTATGACCTTACACTTTTTGGCCCTTATCAACACCATTCGTGAACCCTGATGTGTAGAACGTGGATTTCAAATTCTATGTGAGTTTGAACGGGAATCTGAGCATCATGAAGTTCTGCCCCCTCCACCATCTTCTCCGGTGACGGCGTTCCGACGAGATGACGACCGCATCCACCTAACAGGCTGCCAATCAAACTGTCAATTTTTAAATTTTTATTTTTCAAATGAATTATTTACTAAAAAAAACTTTTTTTAATCCATGTAATTTATAATGGATTGAATTTTGTTGTTAATTACCAACAACATCTCTATTCATTATTATTTCCTTAGAAAAGGGTTTAATTGTCGTAAAATAGCAATAAATCAATGGTGGAATAGCAAACTCAAATTGCAAATAATATGACGGCTGGGTTTGATATCCGCTCATGAAGCATTCGATTGTGATAATTCAACTATTAGCTAAGACAAAGAGTAGGAAATCTCATATCTTAATTTACAGAAATTAAGCAAAAGTATATGCTGGTCATGAAAAAAATGCATAGAAGGAAAATTTTATGATAATTGATGAAACCAACAAGAGAAATTGACAAATCCAAAGAATTCAACACGTTAAATTCTCCTAAAATTGAAAAGAAAAAAACTTGTAGCAGTTGCCTGATTACCTCAGGAGTATGCTGGACACACAATCATTACAAATAACTTGATGAAAATGAATGCAGTATCAAATCAATTTCTAAAACTTGGATTGAATCCAATCAATGGTCTTCGTATCTGTCTGAAATGACTTTGCAAGAAGATCATTTGCAATAGCTGGTTTCGATCCGAAAACAGCGTTTGCAAGAGCAATAGCTCCTGGATTTTGGCTACTGAGACCTGCAATAGCCACTGCATTGACATTTCCAGCATTTCTCTGGAAATGGACAAGATTCACCGGAAACACGAAAACGTCGCCTTTTTGGAGTACTTTCGTGATGAGACGGTTGTCCGGGTTAGACGTGACGAATCCCACCTCCAGGGTGCCTTCAATCACTGTCAAGATTTCAGTAGCTCGAGGGTGGGTGTGTGGAGGATTAAGCCCCCATGGCGCGTAATCTATACGCACCAGGGAAATGCCAAGAGTGTTGAGCCCTGGAATTTGGGCTACATTAACTGGAGTGACCTTTGATCCAACAGGATTAGAGGTGTTTGCAGGGATGTGTAGCCCACTGAAGAAGAAATCACTTGCTTCTGCAGCTTTGGCATCCTTGCATGCAAATCCATTCACCAACACTGCAAGAAAGATATTACACTCATTAATGAAATTTAAGATTTACTAAGAAAAAATATAAAAATTAGTCTTTTTAGTATGGTTGATTTCATTTTTAGTCTTTTTTTTATTTGTAATTCTCAATTATGGTTTTTTTTTTATTTTAGTTCTTTTTGTCGAGATTTAGTTTTTCCGATCAAATTTAGTTCTTTATGTCAGAATTTGTCCAATTTTTAGTCTAAAATTAGGATAAAAATAGAACTAAATTTGATAAAAGGATTACATTTGTAAAAAAATGATCTAAATTGGACTAAAAAGATCAAAATTGAGAATTGCAAAGACTAGATATGAAATCAGCTATAATTATGACGAATTTTGATATTTTCCCATTTTCTAATGATAATCATACTTTATACTACTTCATGAACTATGGCTTACCAGGGCCAGTGGGATCAGCAACACAGAAATCTTGAAGAGGGCTTGGATCAGATGCAGAAACAACTAAACAAAACGCAACGAAAGCACTCAAGAAAAGCAAATGGGAAGCCATATTGTGATGTATATATCTATGATTGGTGATGAAAATCTATGGAAGTGTGAAGTATGTTGTGGATGTGAGAAGCAATGTGACTCAAGTGGTGGATTTATAGTAGTAGCTAAGTAAGAGATGATTTAATGGCAATAAAGCGTGTGGAATAGGTAAAAGTTGCCATGCAAGCTTGCAGCTATATTTTATACCAATTAAGTATATTATTTTGCAGTTTTAATTAGTTTTTAATGTCTGGAAAAGAACATGAACATAGTCCGGCAGCCAAATTTGGATGATAAAACAAATTAAAAGGCTGTAATAAAATCATATATAGTTGTTTATTTCTTTGACTCTTTCAATGGGATAAAGAATCCATCAACACTCTATGTTGGCTGATAGGACGGCATTTTGTCTCATCTAAATGGATAATGATTTGAAACTCATTATATAAACCTCTCTTCATTCCCTCGTAATTCACAAACTTAAAGAAAACTAGAATAGAAATTCTGTACCTTCTCTGGCTTTGGTTGCTCCGGAAAGACTAAGCATGGCCTCTCGTTTCTTCGTCCTCGGATTGATCTTGGCAGCTTGTTCGGTTGCATTAGCATCTGATCCCAGCCCTCTCCAAGACTTCTGTGTTGCTGATCCCACTGGCCCTGGTAAGCCATAGTTCATAAAGTAAGATTATCATTAATAATTAAATCTTAATTTCATTAATGAGTGTCATATTTTTCTTGCAGTTTTGGTTAATGGATTTGCATGCAAGGATGCCAAGACTGCACAAGCTAGTGATTTCTTCTTCAGTGGGCTACACATCCCTGGAAACACCTCTAATCCTGTTGGATCAAAGGTCACTCCAGTTAATGTAGCCCAAATTCCGGGGCTCAACACTCTTGGGATTTCCATGGCGCGTATAGATTTCGCTCCGTGGGGGCTTAACCCTCCGCACACTCACCCTCGAGCAACTGAAATCTTGACGGTTATTGAAGGCACCCTGGAGGTGGGATTCGTCACTTCTAATCCGGACAACCTTCTCATCGCCCAAGTCCTTCAGAAAGGCGACGTTTTCGTGTTTCCTGTGAATCTTGTCCATTACCAAAGAAATACTGGCTCTGCTAATGCTGTTGCCATTGCTGTTCTCAGCAGTCAAAATCCAGGAGTTATAACCTTTGTAAATGCTATTTTCGGGTCGAATCCAGCTATTGCCAATGATCTTCTTGCTAAGTCATTTCAGACAGATACTAAGACCATAGATTGGATCCAATCCAAGTTTTAGACGACACTGAGTTTCTCCTTTGGTTAATCATTTGTTGTTTTCTGATGTTGAACTGACAATTTATTTCATATCTCATTTGTTTCTTCAAAAGGTTTATTTAATGATCAAATTTGGTCCTTACTACCTATATATATCATCTCTTGAATGGTGGCTATGATTTAATGATTAGGCTTTATGTTTCCTACCTTTATAAACTTTGAAAAATAATAATACTCCATACATAACTGAATTGAAAGTCTTTCTACTAAAATCTACTATACACTGGTTCATTGCAGTGTAACAATTGGAAAAATTGTTTTAGAAATATAGATACTCAATACTATAAATCTTGATTCACACAGATTGAAAATCACAATGTGAAATACGACCCATTTGATATACAATGAACCCCAAAACATAACATTACATATTACTCTACAGTAATATTCTTGCTAATGTCACAATTCTTGGGAACAAAAATCACTTGTCGAAAACCCAGTGAACAGACAATGAGAATCATGGAATATATGTATTAGGCAACAACCTCCTCTTCTTCCTCCTCCTCGTACTCCTCGTCAGCAGTAGCATCCTGGTACTGCTGATACTCGGCCACGAGGTCGTTCATGTTGCTCTCGGCCTCGGTGAACTCCATCTCGTCCATTCCTTCACCGGTGTACCAATGCAAGAAAGCTTTGCGCCTGAACATTGCAGTGAACTGCTCACTTACACGCCTGAACATCTCCTGAATCGCGGTTGAGTTTCCAATGAAAGTAGATGCCATTTTTAGGCCCTTTGGAGGAATGTCGCAGACGCTAGACTTGACGTTGTTTGGAATCCACTCAACGAAGTAGGACGAGTTTTTGTTTTGGACATTCATCATCTGTTCATCAACTTCTTTAGTGCTCATCTTGCCTCGGAACATGGCCGAGGCAGTCAAGTAACGGCCATGACGGGGGTCTGCTGCGCACATCATGTTCTTAGCATCCCACATCTGCTGAGTAAGTTCAGGCACAGTAAGAGCCCTGTACTGTTGGGAGCCTCTTGAGGTTAACGGTGCGAACCCAACCATGAAGAAATGAAGCCTAGGGAACGGGATAAGATTAACTGCCAGTTTCCTGAGGTCGGAGTTAAGCTGTCCAGGGAACCGTAGACAGCAAGTGACACCACTCATGGTGGCTGAGATCAGGTGGTTGAGATCACCGACTGAAATATAGGAAATCAATTACATCAACAACATTATTCAAATCCCATTAAAAGATCAATACACAGGGAAAAGAACTTACAAGAAGGAGTAGTGAGCTTGAGAGTTCGGAAGCAGATATCATACAGAGCTTCATTATCAAGAACCATACATTCATCTGCATTCTCAACAAGTTGGTGAACAGAGAGAGTAGCATTGTACGGCTCAACAACAGTGTCGGATACCTTCGGAGAAGGAAAGACGGAGAATGTTAACATCATTCGGTCCGGATACTCCTCCCTGATCTTGGAAATGAGAAGGGTGCCCATACCAGACCCAGTCCCCCCACCCAAAGAATGACATACTTGAAACCCTGTTCATAGAACCACACAAGATTAACACAATCTGCATTAACTCCACTATATTCAAAACATGATCACATTGCCTTAATTTCTTTTAAGCAGCACAAGATACTTCATCATGATAATCATATTTCAGAGTGAGATGCAATTTGATAAGATACAGATGTAGCTAAGAGCCTACCAGAAGACAATTACGCATATAGTACATAATACTAAAAGAAAAGAACAATTGAAAGCTTAAATCAAACCATAAAATGGTAAAGCAATTCGTCATGCTGAACATTCAATCAGTAGAAATACACCATCGAAGTTATTATTAACACAAAAGGAAACAGAGCACCCAAAAAGAGACAGATTACGTAGTACGCTAAAAACAGAGCTCATAATACACACCCCCTAAAACAAGATATCAAACACGAATCAAAATTCTTATATACCAATAGAGAAAATGTGGGCTAAACTATTTCCCATGAACAGATCTAACATACCGAGGAATAGATCCAACCAAAGAACAAAATTAACCTTGCAAGCAGTCACAATTTTCAGCCTCCTTGCGAACAACATCAAGCACGGAATCAATCAATTCCGCTCCCTCGGTGTAATGTCCTTTCGCCCAATTATTACCAGCACCAGATTGGCCGAAAACAAAGTTGTCGGGCCTGAAGATCTGCCCAAACGGGCCGGATCTAACCGAATCCATCGTGCCGGGCTCGAGGTCCATTAGAACAGCGCGTGGGACGTACCTTCCGCCGCTCGCTTCATTGTAGTAAACGTTAATTCGTTCGAGCTGAAGCTCGGAATCGCCGCTGTACTTTCCGGTGTGGTCAATGCCGTGCTCGTCGCAGATCACCTCCCAGAATTTGGCGCCGATCTGGTTTCCACATTGCCCTCCTTGAATATGCAGGATTTCTCTCATCTTCGATTTTTTCTTTTTTTTGAATTTCTTCCTACGGGATTAGAGTGGTTCAGAGCGTGGAGATGGGAATTCGAATCCTTGTTTGCGTTTCGGATCGCAGAGAGGGTTGAGGGAGATTGTCGGAAAATGGCGGTGAATCTTGCTCTGGATTTTATATGGGGTTGTTGTTTTGATGTTTTCAAGGCTTGGATTTAGCTTAAATCTCGGGATTGCCATTAGATCCTTTTTGGGCATAGACCCCTCATCTTATATCCCTAGACAACTAAGCCCATAATTTTCTTTTTTATTCTTTTAAACCCTTTCTTTTTTAAATTACATTAAATACGTCCCTTGTCTTTTCTAAATAAAACAATTGAACACTCTTCTACCATTTCTATTAGAAAATGGATTAAATATACGGCTACACTATTGCCACCCGAAAGAGAACTAAGGGCACCCAAATTCTCAAAATAATTATAGTGAAAATACCATTTTAACCATTCCCCTTAAATTTAAACCCGTAGTTACTGAGTACACCCAATCTATTAACTAAGCCCACCTACGTTCTCCCCACCTCCACCTCAACGGGTGCTTCAAGTCACACCCCATAAATTCACCAATTTTTGCGCGCAATCACTCAATCAATTTATGAAATCATATGTTGCTACTGTTCCGGTTAGTGTCCTCATTAATCCAGAGATCCTGGGACTTGATGATCAATGGGAGTACGGCTGATGCATCTACCTGTGCAACGGTAGAGTAGAATCGGAACTTGCCGGTGAGTCGTTGGAGGTTGGGAACAGTTGATATATTGGAGATTGTAAGGATAATAAGTTTTCTTTAATCGAAAGTTGAGGAAGACTAAATTAAAAAAAATTAAAAATAACGTAAACAGCCAGAGAAGAAGGGAATGAAGAAAGAAGGAGGGGAGAAAGAAGAAAACATAAAAAAAAAAGAACGCACCAAAGAGCACCAAAGCTATGTTTAATGATTATTCATTACATTCACAAGAATTAAAAAAAATTAAAAGAATAATTAAAGCGGTTGGTACTGTACTCAGTGTATAAATTTGCCAAAGAAATCATGAATGAAGAATAGCAAAAATCTCCCCATAAAAATGGGTCTTTGCTATGGCGATTGCAGTTCTTATAAACGTTTCTATTTCATGCGGGTATTGTATGTATTTCTCTTTGCACAACTCTTGCATTTTGTTTGTATGATTTTTTTGACACTAATTGTGTCTGCACCTTTGAGACCAACGTGTTTCAATATATTTCTTTTGTCCTCTTCTTCTTTTTCCTTTTCTTCATTTCTCCTTCTTCCTTCCCCTTTTATCTGGTTATCTGTGATTTTTTTTTCTTCTAGTTATCTGTTGTTGTGGGTTGTTTGTTGAGATATGTGGGTAACGTAATTAAATTGGATGTGCTCAGTAATAATGGGTTCTTTGTATAAGTTTAAAGTTAAGGTTAATATAGTATTTTCACTGTAATTATTTAGATAGTTTGAGTGCTTTTAGTAATCATTTGGATGGCAATAGCGCCGCCTTTAAACATATTTCACCTAATTTTCTCTTTCTCCCCTCTTTTCTTAAATTTCGGCTACTCTTCCATTTTTTTAAGCATCAGATGTTAAAAGAGAAATTTAATTATGTTGAAAGTACGTAGGTTTTATTATCTTGGAAAGCTAGTTTTAATAGTATTAATTTCTTAATTTGAATTCTCATTTTCACATCTGCACATAATCTCTCTTGAAGAGTGGCCAACATGGGCTATGTCCACAAAAAAGTTGAAAGGAGAAGATGAAGATTACTACTGTATTATATTAAGGCAAAATTTTCAACTCGTATTAGTGCATTGTTTTCACATCTACACATAATTTCTCTTGAAGAGTGGCCAACGTGGGCTATGTCACAAAAAAGTTGAAAGGAGAAGATGAAGATTACTAATGTATCTTTATATTAAGGCAAATTATTCCAAGCGTATTAGTGCATTGTGCAATATTTTTAGAAATTTATACACTTATGAATAAAAATATATACACTAATAAATAAAAATATATACTATACTTTGTTATCGAATTTTCTATTAACTTTTATTAAAAAAGTTAAATGTATACAAACTATACAATTATTAAAAAATATATATACACTATTATACACTTATGGATTCACAAGAACTCTTATAGAGGTATGAAATACCATCTATCAGTTTTTTGATTGACTAGAAATAAATAATTAAATCAATCAATAAATTTAAATTTTACATTTAGTAATAGAGGAGCAATGATTTTTTTTATTTATGTTTTTATCAATAAAATAAAATTCGATAATAATTACGTACCAATTAATTGAATTCTATCGCTAAAAATGGAGTTTTTTTTTTTTCCTTTTTTAAGTGTATAAAACAAATTTTCATATATACTCATATGTGCCTAAATAATTGAGATTGACGAATGTTAAGTTTGGTTCATAAAATAATACTCTCACTAACATTACTCTCAACAGTGGTTCATTTTAGTAAATGTGTCAAAAGAAAATTAACATACCCAAAAAAATATGAATACATTTAGAAATAAAAATTGCAAAAATGAAAAGTTGACAGAAACTATTCATATTATTCTATACATAATTCATCATCAATTCAAATATATATACATGTAAAAAGGTTCTAAAACTTATAATTCAGGACGAAAGGAGTGTTTAATTATTCATACCTTCATATAAAAAATCGTTCATTATTAGTAATTTCCTAAATTCTAAAGTTTTAAACAAGGCTTCATTTTAAATAGAAATTCATCTCCACGTCGTTTCTTCAGCTAAATCCAGGGTGCTTTCATCTCCTCTATAATAGATTTATCAACCCGGAAAACCGACCAGGAGACGATGACAACCCCCGGATTCTGGCTGCTCAAAAAGCCCATGGTGACTGCATTCTGACGTCCAACATTCTGCTGAAAATGAACCAGCCCGAAAGGAAACACAAACACGTCGCCTTTCTCAAGGACTTTGGAAACGAGCCGGTTTTCGGGCTCGGAAGTGACGAAGCCCGCCAACACGGAGCCTTCCAGCACCGGATCTCGGCTGCGCACGGGTGGCAGTGCGGAGGCACCACCCCCTGCTGCGCGTAGTCGACACGGACGGTGGAGATGCCGAGGGTGTTGAGGCCCGGAATCTGGTCGACAATGGGCATGTTAACGGAGACGCCCCATATGTTTGAAGTGTTTCCAGGGATGTGAAGGCCTCTGAATACGAAATGATCTGCTGTTACGAGTTTAGGGTCTATACAGGGAAACCCATTTACCCTCACTGCAAACATTATACATCACATGGAATCAAAAAGTGCATCATGAGGGAGAATTATTATACCCCATCTGCCTTGAACTTATCTGTGTCGAAACGGTAGATAAATTGTTTTAAAAAAATTGTTTTTTTTTTTTACTAATTTTATTGACTTTTAAAGGGTATTCTAGTATTTTTAGATAATAAATAAATTATAAAGTATATTATGTGTGTTAGGTGAGAGTAATATTTTTGAAATTGAGATAACTTTTGAAATTATTGATTGATGTAAAGTTTCATTTTTTGGATGGTGAAGATAAATATGGGACCGACGAAAACGAAATGTGTGAAGATTAGGGTGGGACGGAGAGATATCATTACGTGTCCGTCCATGCAAAGGGGTGCTTTTGCTTTTTGCACGTGGATTAAGTGGTATTATTATTTAATGTGTAGTAAGAGTATTATTATTTAAAAGTTAAAAGTTTTTCTGTCCCATAACTTTTTAGAACTTTAAATTTTGTCCCAAAAATATATTTCTATTTGTATCGATTTTGTCCTATAACTATGAGTTTTATCTCGATTTTGCCCAATTTTCTCAGGAACTCTTGATTTTCGGGGGTTCAGGCGAAAATTGGGCAAAATAGAAATAAAACTCATAGTTATGGGACAAATTGATACAAATATCTTTTTTGGGACAACATTTAAAGTTTTAAAAAGTTATCGGACAAAAAAAACTTTAAACTCTTATGTGTGATTTATTTGTTCTAATGTTAGCTTGTGATCATTATTTCTCATTTTTAATTCTTTAGTCCATTGCAAATCTTGTCCTCACTGAAAATATTTTGCTTATGATTTATGAAGCTCTTAAAAAGAGTTAAAAAAAGGTATTTCGATTTTGTACAGAAAATGAATTAAAAGTTATTTTTTGGTCCCATAACTTTTTAAAACTTCAAATTTTGTTCCAAAAAAGATACTTGTATTGATTTTGTCCCATAGGTCATAACTGAGTTTTATTTCGATTTTGCCTAATTTTTGTCGGAACCCTCAATTATCGCCGGAACCCCCAAATTCATCCATCACGTGCAACGCACGTGACTAATTTCTGGCAAAAATTTGGCAAAATTGAAATAAAACTCATAGTATGGGACAAAATTAATACAAATATTTTTTTGGGACAAAATTTAAAGTTCTAAAAAGTTATGGGATAAAAAATTTTTTTAACTCTATTATTAAATGTGTAGCAGGTAGTTGTATTAGTAAGTGTATGTGGTCTCATGCATGTAAAAAAGAAAAATGAAACTCCTTATGTGAGAAAAAAAAACGGTATTTAAAAGTGACCGAGGGAGTATCTATATTGAGTTGATATCAGAATGAATATAAAATGAAATCAGAATAAAGATGATTGGACTAACAAGAAGTATCCAAATCCGCAACACAAAAATCCTGAAGCGGGGTAGGTTCATGGGCGAGGGAGAGACTTACCCAACATATAGTAACAAAACTTAGAGTTAGCATTACATTTTCCATTTTAATTTATATATCCAATATTTACAATGAGAGAATTATATAGAGAGAGACCACTTTACATAATCTCTCTCTCAATTTATATAAGCATCGATCATGTAAGATAGAGCTGTAGCACCATTAATAACTACACCAAGTTATATGGAATTATAAATCTGTCCAATTACTAAATTATAAAATTAAAGTATACTCATCTCATCACAAAGAGCTTTATTAATTTGGACCCATTTGTTCTATTTATTAGGATCCATTTATTCCATTTATTTCCGATATCCCTCTATTCCATCTATAAGTCTCTTTCTTTTTACACGTGAATTAAAAAATATTATTATTTTATATATAGTGAATAATTGTATTAATAGTGAATGGTGGGCCATATATAGGACCCTTTTATTATTAAAAGGGAAAAATGAAGACCTTTGAATGAGACACCGAGTATAATAAAATGAGGATCTTTCGGTGGGACATAAGGAGTATGTCATAAACTTGTATTAGATCGTCTCGCATGAAATTATTTTAACTTTTCGTAATTAATTACCACTTTTTATTAGAAATGTTATCATTTTTCTTTTTAAATATTATCAACTTTCAATATAATACAAATTGTTCATAAAATATTTTTACTCTTCTTCAATTTGGATATCAATTTTATAATTAAAATTATCACATTTTATCGTCTCACCAATTTATTAAAATCCTTTGAGATTTAAGTACACCTTTAATAAAAATAATGACTAATTACACACTAAGTCTAGAAGTTTATGATTTGAAAATGAAGGATATTCGCTTTCTTGTGAAACACAACTTATGCCTAGAGCATAAGACCAAAAATAACGTTGGAGATGTACCTACTTAGTTTGAGATAACATTAAATTAAACCAAATATATTAATTAATAAAAACTTGTACAACTTGTTTGGTAGAATAGGTGGATCATGGGACGGGATTGATAAGAGTAGGGGTGTCTTAATGAAGATAACACGTCATTTGAGCATAAATAATCGTACGTTAAATATATCACACAAATTGTATCGTGCATTGGCCACAATATTATATTTTTATCTTAAAATAATTAAGATTAAATTAGTCTAATACTGTATTTCTTAATTTATAGATAGATGTTGCAATACGATGTACTCTATTGTACAAATAATATATCTTTTATAACGAATTCTCTTATACATCTTGGTGCACTAATTTATAACAATATTTTGTGCACCTACATTTACAACTTATATATTCCCTTGGTCCCATGAAAAAAGTTACGTTTACTGTTTGCACAGAGATTAAAAAATATAAAATTTTAATGTATAATGGTTTGTGAGATTTAATAATTTAATGTATAGTAGATAGTTGTATTAGTGTTGTGTGTGGGACCAATAAAGATAAAGTAATTGTTTTATGTGGGTCCTATCAACAAAAAAAAAATGTAACTCTTGTAGCGTGACACCCTAATTAATAAAATGTTACTCTTGTAGCGGGACGGAGGGGGGAGTGTTAATTATGAATAAAAACATTTACACTAATTAAAAAAATTATAAAATTTATTAGTGAATGATATATTAGTTTTTTTTAATGAAAAATAGGGTATAAAAAGTTATATATTTACTAATGTTGAATTAATATTAATATACATATAGGTGCACGCGTGCTTCCAGGTACATCGAATATCAACTCATTTCTTATATTGAAGTAGTATACAAAAGACAAATTATTCTTTACACGGTAATTACATCCATATTTATACAGGAAATATTATTATTTAAAGCAATGTTCAATATTTCAATTTTCAATAAAGTTTAATAGAGGCAGTCTTGAGTGAGACCGTCTCATACTGAGACCATTTAATCCTTCATAATTTAGTAATCACCTTTTATTAAAAATGATATCACTTTTAATTTATATTATAAATTGTTGATGAAATAATTTACAATATCATTATACTTTTAATCAATAAGATATAATGGAAATCATTATACTTTTCATCACAATATCACTTTTCGTTATAATAGTTCACTTCGTCTGTTTCATAAAAATCATTGTGTGAAACCATCTCAATCACACAAGTCTTTGTCAAATTAATATTACTCCTGTTTAATTCTGTTATTTTATGTTATGAAAGGTGAAATTTGAGTGTACCGAAGATTATAAAATAAAAAAGATTAAAAAAATAAAAAAATAAAATGAATACCCCAAAACGGGATCGCATACTCCTACATAAATTTCCAAACTTTATGTATAATAACTAGGGAAAATAAAATTTTTAGTTCATTAAATTTATCTATTTTTGAAATTCATATCATTTCGAATATTTAATTTTTTGAAATTAAAAATATTTTAGTGTATTAAAGTTTCTCATTTCCAATTCAAATAACTTTCATTATAATTTATTTATTAAAAAAAAAGTGAAAAAGAGAGAGGCATGACTTCCAAGTTCCCTATAATTTCGGTGATTGCTGCACCTTTATTTGTTTTTTTTTTCTTTCTAATTTAGTTGTAAAAATATAATTATAATTTTATTCATGTGGTTAGGTATGTTTTATCCCAATGGTTAAAGATATATTTTAGGGTTTATTATTTATTTTTAAGGTTTGGTGTTAAATTAAGGATATAATTGTAATTTAAGGTATATTTCACCCCTTAAATTTAGGGTAAAATTGTAATTTTACCCTTTTAATTTAGAGTATATTTTATCCTTAGCAATGTTTGATTTGGGCACAATCTTTCATATTTAAATTTGTTAAATCTACTTAAATTTCCCCCTATATACACCCACTAGCCATATTAACACTAATACACCCTCCACTATACATTATCTCTAATCAATTAATATTTTTTCTTTCTTTCTCTCTTATTTTTATCTATTCTCTCAACTCAATTAATACTTGATTTTACATAAAGTTTAAACTTATTCTATTTAAACCTATTACAAACATAAAGAACTATTTATGAATTATTAAATGTTAAACCTAAATTCAAATAAAGCCACCTTAAATTATAGATAAATTCTCTTGTGAGACATTATATATGTAAGACGGTTTGTGAGACGTGTTAAAATATATCTATTATATAGATAAAGTATGTTTAATGGTTGTTAAAATATATTTTCTAAAATATGATAAATGATGAATTCAAGTATGATTTTACTTTGTTATAATATAATTCGTTATTAATATATTTTAACTACAAATAAGCATACTTTACCTATATAATAAGCATACTTTAATAATAGGTCGACCGTCTCACAAGAGAGTCTCTAAATTATATCCTTTCTTTTACATCTAAAAAATATAAAAAACTTATACTTAAATATAATGTAAAGCAAACATATACATTAACTTGGGGTGGAGGAGATAAGGAGGGAGTACGAAAATAATTACGTACGTAACTCTTAATTAATTAAAAAACCCCACTATTATTATGTAGCTAGCTAGCTCGTTAATCTTGAAAGATTATATCTTTTGGCACATTCAGTGGCGTAGCCAAACTTTTAAATTTCGGGTACAATTAAAAATTTACAAATTATTTCATTAGTTCAAAACAGATGTATCTTTTTTTATAGTTGTCTGCTTCATAATATTCATTTTCTTCTTGAATAGAGTATTACATTTACAAATTCATACTTCTTAACGTTCTATCTCTGTCCAATCCGTCTCCATTTTTTTTCTTTATTTTTTCTTTATTTTTCACTCCAATTCACATTTTCTTTTTTTAATGAAAGTGTCTCACAAGTCATATATGACCCACCAATCACTACTAATACAGTCACTCACTACATATAAATAATAATTCTCCACCTCATTTCCTAGTGCAAGAAAGCAAATGAGAATCTTTTGTGTGACGGAAGGGTATATAATAAAACTTATGTTTTTAAAAAGTAAAATTAATATTTTTTTGTAAATAAACAAAAAATTATTTTTTAGGTAGATGAAGTATTAATTTTACTGAAAAATATTGCTCATCAAATCTTAGATTCTAAATCACCAATAACTTTTAGTCAATGAGTTAAACTATTATTTTTTTTAAATATTTCTCTTCATTTTAATATGTTGTAATTTTTTATATTAATAATATTTTCTATTCATAAAAGAAATAATTTATTTTTCTAAAAAATTTCTTTTCAATAGGTGAAAAATTATGTGTAAACCAGATTCATAGAAGACTCATTTATATAGTATTATATTACAGAAAATCAAAGTAAAATATATGAATATTAACCCATACACACAATTACACATAAAAATTGTAAGGGAATAATATATATATATATATATATATATATATATATATATATATATATATATATATATATAATTTTTTTTAACAAATTGTAGTAGTACCTAAATTTTTTTTGGGTAAAAGTGTACCAAGTGGATCCGCCATTGGGCACATTCATTACCCAAAAAGCAGATTTCATTTTTCTCAGCACGCGCGTGTATTATATATATATATATATATATATATATATATATATATATATATATATATATATATATATATATATATTTTTTTTTTTTTTTTTTTTTGATAAATTAAAAAGACTTTTGTAACCTTGAAAAATTAAATACACTATTTAGTTTTTTTACTTTTTAACAACACATCATGCTTCAAGAATAATCGCTTTTTTTAATCAATAAATGTTAGTTATTAGTATAGGTAGTAGTTAGTTCAAAAGATATTATTTTCCCTTTCTACAAGTCTTATAACTCCTCTCCTAATTCATTCTTAATAGAAATTGAACCCAAGTCACACAAATTAGTGAAGAATCCAATGACCAAATGAACTAGCCCACCCAATCAACTATTCAAATTAAAAATCATTATGGTGGATTTGACTAGGCGAGCTAGCCCATTATGCTCATTAATTACATATTTTAACTATCCAAATAAAAAAATCAATTCTATATAAGGAAAACTGTCATAAAGAATTAGTACAGTGCAAGATTATAAAAATGTTTTATAAACATATAAAAATATTTCTTTTATAAATTTCATTTTTAAAATATAAAATAACATGAAGTATATTGTAATATAAATGCACAAAAGAAAAAAAAAATACAACAATTTAATTGTTTGCACATTAAACTGTTTCTCAAAACTTTTACACTTATTAATTAAATATATCTAGTTAAATATGCATATACGAAACATTAAAAAAAATTAAAATTACCAACGGATAATTGTCCTTCTGTAAATTAATTACTAATGCTCAATACCTCTAACCAACCACACCAGGGTGAAATTCAGTTTGTACTTTGTCCAGCTATAAATAAATGCCAAGTTCTAATTCATCACCTTCACATCACTAGTTAATCACAAATAAAAAAAAAATTCATACTAAATTAGTTAAATCTTATTCTTCATTGAGAAAAGCGGAGATGGAGAAACCCGATTTTACGGTGGATTTAAAGAAGCCACTTGCTTTTCAAGTCATATTTCACACGATTTTATGTTTTTTTTTTCTCTTGATTACTCATTTATTTATTTATCTGAGTTGTTTTAAATCTGCGTATTAGCTACAGGTTGGTCATCTTGGAGAAGCATATCAAAAATGGGTTCACAAGAGTATAATCACCAATGAAACACCAAGAATGTTTGAAAATGGAGTTGTTGAGGTGAGTCTATTTTGAAGTTAATATTTAAAAAACGACCAGTAATAGACCGTTCCGATTTTAGTCCTTTATTTTGTATAAATATATCTTTTTTCGTGCAATTTTGATCCTTTATTTATCAATTTTACAGACTATGCATAAACTATGGAGTTAAAAATATGAAACATCCCATACTTTTTATTTTTTTAATTAGAAATGGCTCCATCAAAAGTTAAAAAATTAATTTAGTCTCACAATTTTCGAAATTGCTTCAATTTTGTTCAATTTTCATAAAAAAAACTGATAAAATCACCGGAATTACACACGTGCCGACCCTGTCACCAAAAAATTTGGGACTTTCCTAACAAACATCTCATGATGCGGCATTCAAGTGTGGCCATCTATACCTTTTTACTTTTCGAAATGGTCCAACGAAAGTTAAAAAAAAAAAATTCGAATCTCATACCTTTTGAAATTGTTTAGGACTTAATCAAAATCCAATGAATGCTTGATTATATTGACGCAAGTTTAAAAAGGTGTATGATTAAATTGAAGTTTTTTTAGCTTTAGTAAGAAAATTTCAATAAAATAAAATGTTGGGACGTTTTCATTTTAAACTCATGATATATGACTATTCACACATTACATCGATTTTTGTCATATAACTAGGAACACTTTTGTCGTTTCAAGGTTACAAATTTTTATATTATTTTATACACTTAAAACAACTTTTTTTAGTTTTCTTTACATAAAAATACATGCACAAATATCAGGACGAAGAAAGAAAATATTAAGTATTATTAAAAATTTTAGGATAAAGTTTAAACTTAAAACTATATTTGTTTTGAGTTTACAAATTCAAATTATAATTTGTAAGTAGGCTTTATTCTCATTTAGAAAAGAAAAAAAAAACTTGGATACATTTAGAAAACTTTGCTATAGTCTTTGATATATAATTGTACGTTGTTGAAGGAGTAAATGCCAATTGCCAAAATGATCCCATTTGACTGTTGGGTTATTTTAGGATCGATAGGTTGGGAAAGTATCACTTTTATTAAGGGCTCACAATATATTTTACAATACTATACACTCAAGACACACACTCTTGGATGTACCCTCTCTTGTGCTCACGCACAAGTCTCACTCATAAAGCACATCCACTAACTCTCTCTTGGACACTCAAAATCTTATAAGAGATAGGACACACCACTCTTGTTTGTGCCACTTTCACAAATGACATATGATGCCTATTTATAGTAATCTATAGAACCTTCTAAATAATTCTTTATTATTCCATTTGATCTTGATCTAGATCCTCCATGTAATGCCAACTAGCGATGCTTCTAGATAATTCCTTTAGCACCTCATCTACTTGAATGTTCTAGACTCTCTTCCAAATATTCTTGTTGCTTCTAGAATATTCCGAAATCGGTGTTGCTCTTCAACACTCTCTCTCAACACCGACTTCCTTCTTCGGATCATGTTCATCTGCTCTCGAATATGAGTATGCCATAATCTCCACACTTTGTAGTACTTCCCTTGGAATCTCCTTCGACCTTGAGATTGATCGTTTCGATCATCACACTTACGTGCTCCCCGTGAATGAGCACACCACGGCTGACTCGATTCGTCGCCTTCTTGCATTGTCTTCTTTGAGAACAATGCCTCGAGAGTGTTCCAAGCCTTCTTCGGAGTACTCGCGTCTCGTATATACTCCAAGAACTCTTTGTCGATCGTTGTCTTGAGTGCGAACAACGCCTTTCTTATCTTGTTCTTCCACTTTTTCAAGGCTCCGGCTTCTTCCAGTTGTTCAACGTCATCTCCACCAACTACTTTCCACAAATCATGACCTTGCAGATACACCTCCATGCAGGTCCTCCACGTGGTGTAGTTTCGATTATTGAGCCTCTCCATCCACCCTACCGCTTGTAGGTCCATCATCGTGAACTTGGATTACCTCTTCGTATCCAAGCAAGCCTCCTCGCTTCACACACTCTTGTTGTGCACGATGCCTTCGCTCAACAACCTCCTTCAACTTGAGACGACAACGAGCCCGACTCCTCACGTACCTCCTCGTATGCTACTTGCACTTCCCCAACGTCCCGTAGCTCTGATACCACTTGTTGGGTTATTTTAGGATCGATAGGTTGGGAAAGTAACACTTTTATTAAGGGCTCACAATATATTTTACAATACTAATACACTCAAGACACACACTCTTGGATGTACCCTCTCTTGTGCTCACGCACAAGTCTCACTCATAAAGCACATCCACTAACTCTCTCTTGGACACTCAAAATCTTATAAGAGATAGGACACACCACTCTTATTTGTGCCACTTTCACAAATGACATATGATGCCTATTTATAGTAATCTATAGAACCTTCTAGCTAATTCTTTATTATTCCATTTGATCTTGATCTAGATCCTTCATGTAATGCCAACTAGCTATGCTTTTAGATAATTCCTTTAGCACCTCATCTACTTGAATGTTCTAGACTCTCTTCCAAATATTCTTGTTGCTTCTAGAATATTCCGGAATCGGTGTTGCTCTTCAACAAAAAACTAGAAGCTTCTACATTTGGGCTCATGGATAGGTTAAAGAATAATCTAGATCAATGTAGTAATAGAATGATCTAGAATAATGGCATGTGATCAAATTGGAGAATTATCTAGATTTATTAGGAAGAAACTAGTGTAGAATTCTCTAGAACATTAGAGATTATACCATTGTGTAGTATAAATAGGTGGTGGTGTATCATTTACAAGTTGTACCCAACCAAAAATTTAATAAAGTGTGTTTTATTCCAAACCTTGTTCTTTCCTTCAAAACTCCTTCTATCACCCTTTATTCATCCAACTCACTAATCCCTACACCCGTCCACAAACCTATACATATCCCTCCAACCTTTTAACTCCTACAAAGTGGTATCAGAGCCATAAGATCCTCCTGTGAGAAATGGCCAATAACCTTCAATCCTTTCAAGTCCCGTTGCTCAACAAGAGCAACTTTGATAATTGGAGTATCAAGATGAAGGCACTCCTAGGTGCTCATGATGTTTGGGAGATTGTAGAGAAAGGATACGAGCAACCGGAAGACGAGGCGGCACTATCTCAACAACTAAAGGATAAGTTGAGAGATTCAAGAAAGAGGGACAAGAAGGCTCTCTTCCTCATCTACCAAGCTTTGGGAGATGATGATTTCGAGAAAATCTCGAGTGCAACTACCGCCAAGGAAGCATGGGATAAGCTCCAAGTATCATGCAAAGGAGCCGATCAAGTTAAAAAGGTACGCCTTCAAACTTTAAGAGGTGAATTTGAGTCCCTACATATGAAAGAGTCTGAATCTATTTCAGATTATTTTACAAGAGTTTTGGCGGTCTCTAATCAAATGAAAAGAAATGGTGAAAAATTAGAGGATGTTAGAATAATAGAGAAAATATTACGTTCGTTGACTCCCAAATTTGAGCATATTGTGGTAACTATTGAGGAGACTAAAAATTTGAAGGAGATGACAATTGATCTCTTAATGGGGTCGTTACAAGCTTATGAAGAGAAACAAAAAAGAAAGCAAGATATGGTGGAGCAATTGTTAAAATTGCAAGTGAGTGCAAAGGAGAAAGACGAAGGCCCAAGTAGCAGTCAAAGTCGTGGCCAAGGACAAGGTCGAGGTCGTGGACGTGGACGAGGAGGCTATGGAAATCATGGAGAGAGAAAAGCATTTGGTCGAGGAAGGAGCAACCAAAAATCGAGGTACGATAATTCTACTATAAAATGCTATAATTGTGATAGATTTGGGCATTATGCTTCCGAGTGTTGGAAAGCAAAACAAAAGGTTCAAGAGAAGGCCAACTTCATTGAGAGCAAGAAGGAAGAAAATGCAAGTGTGCTCTTGGCGTACAAAGGAGAAAATAAAAGACAAGATGATACTTGGTACCTCGATACGGGAGCGAGCAACCACATGTGTGGCAAAAGGAGCATGTTCGTGGAGCTAGATGAATCGGTAAGTGGCAATATCTCATATGGTGATGAATCTAAAATTCCGGTGAAAGGAAAAGGAAAAATTTTGATTCGCTCAAAAAATGGAGGTCATGATTTTATCTCGAATGTTTATTATGTGCCCAACATGAAAAATAATATTTTGAGTTTGGGACAACTCTTA
The DNA here is from genome assembly GCA_023678885.1 of Pogostemon cablin. NCBI lineage: Eukaryota > Viridiplantae > Streptophyta > Magnoliopsida > Lamiales > Lamiaceae > Pogostemon > Pogostemon cablin. The sequence goes on from CM042973.1 coordinate 6,011,377, forward strand.
GAGAAAGGTTATGATATTCACTTGAAGGATTATAACCTTTCAATAAGAGATAAGGAAAATAATTTGATAGCAAGGGTGCCAATGTCAAAGAATAGAATGTTTCTACTAAATATTCGGAATGATGTGGCAAAATGCCTTAAAGCTTGCTTTAAGGATAAGTCTTGGTTATGGCACCTACGGTTTGGGCGCTTAAATTTCGGAGGATTGGAGTTGTTATCAAGGAAGGAAATGGTAAGAGGATTACCATCCATCAAGCATCCCGACCAATTATGCGAAGGATGTATACTTGGGAAGCAAGCTAGAAGGCCATTCCCAAATGAGTCAATCTCGCGAGCAAAGAAGCCGTTGAAGTTAATCCATGCCGATGTTTGTGGCCGATCAAGCCGAGTTCTCTCGGTAACAACAATTATTTCTTACTCTTCATTGATGATTTTTCTAGAAAAACGTGGGTGTATTTCTTGAAGCAGAAATCAGAAGTATTTGAAGCCTTCAAGAAATTTAAAGTTGTCGTTGAAAAGGCGAGTGGGCTAGAAATAAAATCCATGAGAACCGATCGAGGTGGTGAATTCACATCCAAGGAGTTCATGGCGTATTGCGAAGCAAACGGGATCCAGAGGCCTCTCACTGTTCCAAGATCTCCTCAACAAAATGGTGTGGCGGAGAGAAAGAATAGAACCATAGTGGAGATGGCGCGCAGCATGTTGAAGACGAAGAATCTTCCAAAAGAATTTTGGGCAAAAGCAGTGGCGTGCGCGGTGTACCTGTCCAATCGTTCTCCAACTCAGAGTGTATGGAGAAAGACTCCACAAGAAGCATGGAGTGGGAGAAAGCCTGGAATCACTCATCTAAGAGTATTCGGGAGCAAAGCATATGCTCACGTAGCAGACAAGATAAGAAGAAAGCTCGACGACAAGAGTGAGCCATACATATTCATCGGGTATGACTCTAACTCTAAAGGTTACAAGTTATATAATCCCCTCACAAAGAAAAGCGTGATAAGTCGAGATGTGGAGTTCGACGAGGAAGATGCTTGGGATTTCGATTCCGACATCAATGATCACAACTTTGTAACTCCACAATTTGAAGATGAAGAGAAAATAGAGCAAGCAGGTGAAAGTGAAGAGACAGTGACTCCACCCGCCTCACCAGCAAGAGAAGTTGGAGACTCGCCACCATCTTTCTTAAATGAAAGAAGAACATTAAGAGTGAGGAGCTTGGATGAGATCTATGAAGACACTGAAAGGTTAGAGGATCTCACCTTACTTTGTTTATTTGCTGATTACGAGCCAGTAACTTTTGAAGAAGCTACACAAAGCAAGAGATGGAGAAATGCAATGGACGAGGAAATTAAGGCCATTGAGAAGAATGATACGTGGGAGCTTGCAACATTGCCAAAAGATCACAAGGCCATTGGAGTTAAGTGGGTGTATAAAGCAAAGAAGAACTCCAAGGGTGAAGAAGAGAGAGACAAATCAAGACTTGTTGCAAAAGGATATAGTCAAAGAGCCGAAATTGACTATGACGAGGTATTCGCTCCTATCGCCCGACTAGAAACTATCAGACTAATCATTTCTCTTGCAGCCCAAAATAGATGGAAAATCTATCAGATGGACGTGAAGTCAGCCTTCTTGAATGGTGTTCTTGATAAAGAAGTCTACATCAAGCAACTACCAGGCTACGAGGTGAAAGGGCAAGAAGAAAAGGTGTTGAAGTTGAAGAAGGCCCTATATGGATTAAAACAAGTACCAAGGGCGTGGAATAGCAGGATTGACAAGTACTTGGAGGATAATGGTTTCTCCAAGTGCCCACATGAACATGCCCTCTACGTCAAAATCAAAGGTGATGATGTCTTAATTGTGTGCTTGTATGTGGATGATCTTATATTCACAGGAAACAACACAAAGATGTTTGAGGAGTTCAAGAAGGCCATGACTAAAGAGTTTGAGATGATGAATATTGGGCTCATGGCATATTATCTTGGAGTTGAAGTTAAGCAGCTTGAGGAAGGAATCTTCATCACACAAGAAGGTTATACGAAGGAGATCCTCAAGAAGTTCAAAATGGAAGATTGCAAGGCAATCAACACCCAGTGGAGTGTGGAAGTAAACTATCCAAGCATAAAGATGGAGAAAAAGTGGATACGACGCTCTTCAAAAGTTTGGTTGGAAGCCTAAGGTACTTAACTTGCACAAGGCCAGATATACTCTACGCAACAGGGCTTGTGAGTAGATTTATGGATAATCCAATCACAACGCACTTGAAGGCGGCAAAGAGAATTCTTCGATATCTCAAAGTACGCTCAACTATGGCCTACTTTATTCAAATACTAATAACTATGAGCTTGTGAGCTATAGTGATAGTGAATGGGCTGGAGATAATGATGATCGAAAGAGTACAAGTGGATTTGTGTTCTTCTTGGGAGATACCGCTTTCACTTGGATGTCGAAGAAGCAACCAATAGTCACATTATCTACGTGTGAAGCCGAGTATGTAGCCGCCACATCCAGTGTTTGCCATGCTATATGGCTTAGGAGTTTGTTACGAGAGCTCGGATGGACACAAGAGAATCCTACGAGGATTCGTGTGGACAATAAGTCAGCGATTGCATTGGCAAAGAATCCGATATTTCATAATCGGAGCAAGCACATAGACACTCGCTTCCACTACATCAGAGAATGCATTGCAAAGAAAGAAGTTCAAGTGGAGTATGTCAAATCAAAAGACCAAGTAGCCGACATCTTTACAAAGCCGCTCAAGTATGAAGAGTTCGCAAGACTCCGGAGTTTACTTGGAATGCAAAATCAAGTTTAAGAGGGGGTGTTGGATAGTAAACTTAATTTTGTGGAAGACTTCATGATAATTCTAGAATGATTGAGATTATAAGAATCATCTAGATTAGTGGAGATGTTGGTAAAACTAGAAGCTTCTACATTTGGGCTCATGGATAGGTTAAAGAATAATCTAGATCAATGTAGTAATAGAATGATCTAGAATAATGGCATGAGATCAAATTGGAGAATTATCTAGATTTATTAGGAAGAAACTAGTGTAGAATTCTCTAGAACATTAGAGATTATACCATTGTGTAGTATAAATAGGTGGTGGTGTATCATTTACAAGTTGTACCCAACCAAAAATTTAATAAAGTGTATTTTATTCCAAACCTTGTTCTTTCCTTCAAAACTCCTTCTATCACCCTTTATTCATCCAACTCACCAATCCCTACACCCGTCCACAAACCTATACATATCCCTCCAACCTTTTAACTCCTACATTGACGTCCAGCAATTTTGGTGTCTTACAAGTTAACATTTTTTTTTTGTGTTACAAGTTAACTTTGGCAAGCATGTCAAGTTGAAGAAGTTGTGTAGCTTACTAAATACACCTCACATATGAAACAGTTTTTGACGCGTGCTCCTTGGTGGTCCGTTCCTCTTGTCTGGCCACCCGTGATGTGCTTCTTCGTCTCGTCTTCTATATATCACGGCATTCATCCAAGTCGAGTAGCACCTACGATTATAGCTGGCGTCTTCATATTTACATTCTTGGAGTACTTGATTCATCGCTTTCTTTTCCACCTGCCAACCACCAGCTATTGGTAATACTCATGATCATATAGAGAATTATTGTGAGTTTCTTACATATATATATGAAGTCTCCATAAGTACAAATTACATGTGTTTCCAAGATTGGCATTGACTACATTTGATGGTCAAAATTGCATTTTAAATCTCATAGGAAATTTTTCATAATTTTCATTTTCATACCCATATAATTACACTAAAACAAGTATATTTTTTTTACTCCGTTCGTTGAATGTTAGACGTTGGAATTATTTTTGTTAAGCTTTAAAAGCTTAGGGCCTATTCGAGATGTATATTATTTTATTGAAAAAAAATCAAATTCATCCCCTTAATAAGTATACTCAAATTCGCTTTAAGTATTTCAATTCTCAATTTTAATCGGGTTTTTCAATGTTGGTCAATTTTTTAAAAAAATATTGCTCATTTCAGATCAGAAAATTTTAATTCTCACAAGATTTCTCAATTTTGATCATTTATAGTTCTCTAAAAAATGACAAAATTTGATGTTGAGATTTGAAACTTCTTTTTTTTTTCTCAAGGAAAAAAATACTTATTATTATGAGCACAAGTATTAAGTTATAGGAGTTTCCAAATCACATAACGTTAATAACAATGAAGAGATCCCAATTAGTTACAACATGTTGGGGTTGCCTACACCAGTCTAAAGAATTACGTGTATTTGGAGAGTTTAAGATATAAATAGTCTCTTACAAATTTATTTTATTGAAATAATCTATAAAACTTAATTCCTTTAAAGTGGACTCGTAACTTTTTAATTTGAAACTAAAATGGTCTTACTTTTAAAGGAAGAGTTCTATCAAAGCAAAAGTTTTAACACCAAATAGACTAATTTCAAAAGTTATGGAACAAAATTGATTTATTTTTTTTAGAAATCTGAACAACATTAAAGGTTTTGAACGAATTTATAAATCTTAACTATTTCAGGGAAAATATAAATCTTAACTATTTCAGGACTAATTTGAATAAAGTATGACTATTTATATTTTAAGCTCAGATTTAGACATATGTATACTTACAAGAAGGAATATGAAATTATCTCTATTTTTGTACTTCCTCCATCCATAAAATTTTTTACCTTTCTATTTTTATTCGTTCCACCAAAGTTTTAACTATCTTAAAAAAGTCTAAATAATTAATTTTCTGCATACACTTTATTTATAAAAAAAAAAATCACCCTACATAACACAACTAATTATATTCTATATAATTTATTTATTAAAAAAGAATCATAATATCCCTAAAATTATATTTGTTCTAATTTACATGTAAAGCAAAGTTAAAAACACAAGACTGAAAGAGTATATGTTATATAACTCTAAAACCTTAAACTATTAATTAATTAATGGATAGTCACTAAATAAAAAGGTTAGAGGTAGATAGCGGACAATTTGTGTCCTAGTTCAATAATGGTCCAATACAGATTTTTTTTTAAAATTTTATCAAAATTTGTGATAATTAAAATTGTAATGGAACTTGAACCGTGTAAAAAAAAAATACTCTCTTGTGAGACGGATTATTTGTGAGACGGATTGATCTATTACTAAAGTATGCTTATTGTATAGATAAAGTATGCTTATTTGTAGTTAAAATATGTCAATAATAAATTGTATTATAACGCGATAATATCATACTTTAATGCATAATCAAGTATACTTTAAAAAAAATACTTTAACAATCATTAAACATATTTTATCTAAATAATAGACATACTTTAACATGTCTCACGAAAGTAATGTCACAAGAGAATTTGTAAAAAAAAAAATTACTTGAACTCAACCGCATGCAATTCCCTCCTAAGATATTAATATACAGTTGTCTAAGTTGATGTGGCTAACTAGTTTGAGAAAATATCACTAAGTCGTCCTGTAAAGATGGTCAATTTCATCTTTAATAAGTTTTTATTTGTAATTTTATTTAGATAATTTTTTTTTTACAATTTTAATTTTTTTTTTCCAAATTTAATATTTCTTCGGATTTAGTTTTTTTTTCTCTTCTAAATTTAAGGCAAAGACTTTGTGTGAGACCATCTCACGTAAGGTTTACGTGAGATGGTCAGAAAGTGATAATTTTTATATTGAAAAGTGATATTAAATTAATGAAAATTGATAATGTTATTTCATGAACAATTTATAATATAAATGAAAAGTGATAAATTTGATGAAAAAAAATCAAAATTTGACAACGGATAAAATATGATCAAAACTGAGAATTGCAGAATTTAATTTTAAAATCAAACTATATAAATTTACTTTATTCTTTAAAAAAATTAGTTTCTCCGTAGTGCATATACTTCAGTGGAGTTTGCCCACAAAATCGAAATGTTTACAACCCGCTTTTTTCTCTTTCTTTTTTTTTTAAATTTAATTTTAGGAGTTTAATTGTAATTATATGTTTTGGATATATTTCACTCCTAGTGGTTTAGGACATATTTTACCCTTAGAGTTTATTGTTTATTTTTAAGGTTAATTATAAGGGTATAATTGTAATTTTACTCCTATTGATTTAGGATATATTTTATTTCTATGATTTAGAATATAGTATAATTGTAGTTTCACCCTTATTCTTTAGGGTATATTTTACCCTAGTGATCTAGGTTATATTTTACACTTATGGTTTAGGGTATAATTGTAATTTCACCATTGTAATTTAAGGTATAATTTATTCCAGGGTTTAGAGTATAATTGAACCATAGGGTTTAGAGTTTAAGGTATAATTGTAATTTTACTCTTTTGATTTAGAGTATATTTCACCCATAAGATTTTGGGACGTTTAAGGTATAATTGTAATTTTACCCTTGTGGTTTAGGTATAATAGTCTTTTAAATATAATAATAAAATTAAAAAGAAATAATTAACAAAACAATATTAGTTGAGAAGGGACCACATATTAATTTATTAGATTAATTAAGTGGGGACCAAAGGTTCTATTAATTTATTTGGGAGAATTGGTTCCACTCAATTTGCACTTTACTCCGAAATAGTCTCATAACTTTTAAATTTTCATCAAAATTGTCTTATTTACTTAAAAATGTTCAAATTCTATGAGATGAGATGAGATTGAATCGATACTTTTACAAAGTGATGAGACGAAATTAGTAAAAGAATATTATTTTAGAATGAAATCAGAACAAAAACTGAAAGGTTTGGGATGTAAATGAATGGGCTAATTATTTTAGAACTTTTTCAAATTAATTAAAAAGATATGAGATGATTCTTATTTTAAACTCGAGAATTACCAATAAAAAAAACTTAGAGACCATAATTGACAATGATATTTTCCAACTAGATTTTTTTTTTTTTGCTTGATAAATTTTCTAATATAATTAAAATCTTAAAATTTTTGTTACAGGAGTAACACAATACACTACATGTTCCATGGCTCTCATCACAAGCACCCAATGGATCACCTCCGACTCGTCATGCCTCCAGCTCTAGCATTAATCATAGTCTTGCCCGTATATACAATCTACACAAATTTCTTAATTATGTCAATTTTTTATCCCTCAAGAGGTTTGACGATTTCCTCTTTTCTTTTTTCTTATCAAAACAGACATGGTATTCGGTCAAGTTTATCGTACCCGAACCATACTGTCGTTCTTTATTCGGAGGTATGATGTTGGGTTATATCGTGTATGATTGCACTCACTACTATCTTCACCATGCCAAACCATTGAAGGGCGTATTATATGAACTCAAGGTAAATAGTTCATAGTAATTTCTATATATATAATTCCTTTATTGTAGTCTATATTTGTGGTAATATTATGCTGTTTTAATTTGTCAAATTGTAGAGATTACACATGACCCATCACTTCAAATATTTGGACAAGGGATTTGGAGTTACTACAACCTTATGGGACTGGGTGTTTGGAACCTACATGCAAAATAACTGATGATGGAGGAAGAAAAATTCAATTGTGTCTGAAATATATTATGTTATGTATTTTCCATGAAAGGACTAATAATATATACTATGTATTATGAATTGTTGATAATATTTTTGTTTTGACTGATTACGAATATACTTATTACTTTGTTATTAAGATATTATTTTTTCATTTTGATTATCCACTTTAAAAGTATTAATTTTTTATTTTTTAGCAAAAGTGTCCTACACATGATCCACCACTTACGACTACCCGTTCCTCGTCTGGCTATCCTTGGTGTGCTTCTTCGTCTCGTCTTCTATATATCACGGCATTCCTCCGAGTCGAGTTGGCCCTACTATTGTAGCTGGCGTCTTCAAATTTACATTCTTGGAGTACTTAATTCATCGCTTTCTTTTCCACATGCCAAACACCAGCTATTGGTAATACTCAAGAATTATTGTGAGTTTCTTACATATGAAGTCCCCAAATTATATGTTATTTTATTTGGAAAATATATAGCATAATCATACAGTTTGCTCGAATTTAGTTCTTCTAAAATTTGAATTCTTAGTCCGATTTTTTTTTTCTGTTCTTCTAAATTTTGCTCATTTCAGATCAGAAAATTTTAATTGTCACCCGAATTCTCAGTTTTGTTCATTTATATTCTCTAAAAATTGAAAAAAAATTGATTGATCTTGAGAATATTGTTCATGAATTTATTTATTTATTTAAGGAAAAATTACATATTATTATGAGGACAAGTACTGTTATAAGGAGTTTTCAAATCAATAACATTAAAGGGAGACCCAATTAATTACAACACATGGGGACAAGTACTAGTCTAAATAATTATGTGAATTTAGAGAGTTTAAAACACAAACACTCCTATATAAATTTACTTTTTTGAAAATAATCTCAAAAAAGGTAATTTCTTCTCATAACTTATAATTTGGCACCAAAGTGGTCATTTTTGCTTAAAAAGGAAGAGTTTGATCAAAACAAAAGTTTTAACACCAAATCGATGCATTTCAAAAGTTATGAGATAAAATTGTTTTATTTATTAATATTTTTTTGGATGAAATATGAGTAAAATAGGAAGGTTTGAGACGAAAATAGAAACCTTAACTATTTTAGGACCAATTTGAATAAAGTAAAAAGGTGCTGGACTATTTATGTTTTAAGCTCGGATTAAGACAAATATACCTACCGGACGAAATATGGTGTTTCTTTATTTTAGCACTCCCTCTATCATGTAAAAGTTTTTACCATTTCCATTTTCATCTGTTCCGCAAAATTTTTCACCATCCTAAAAAAGAAAAAAAATTAAGTCAAAATAACTAACATTTTACATACACTTTATTTATAAAAAAAGAAAAAAATCATCTTACTTAACACAACTAATATATTATACTCCCTCCGTCCATCCTCAATGTATCCATTTGCTTTTTGCACGTGGATTAAGGAGTATTATTATTTTATGTGTAGTAACTAGTTGTATTAGTGGAGGATGTAGATCCCATATTTTATTTATATTAGTGAAGGGTGTGGGTCCCGCAATCTAAAAAGGGAAATGGATAGATTAAGGATGGACGATCCAAAATGGTAAAATTGATAGATTGACAGTGGACGGAGGGAGTATCATTTATTTATTATAAGAAATATTATAATACTCCTAAATATTAGAGCATCTCCAAAAGCTTATGTATAATTTGGAGAGGATTTTGAATAAAATAAAGAATCTTTAAAATATAGATAGCTATATTTTTATTCATCTCCAACAACTTCTTTATATTTATTCTTTTTTCAATGATTATTTATTACATTTGTTCTTTCCTATATTTTTTGTTTCCACTTCTAATTTATTTTATAATTTTCCTCCACATAAATTTTTGTAGATCTATATATTATTTAAACATAAAATAACCATAATTTTAAAATATATAAAAAAAATTAAACGTACCTTGCCTTCCTATTTTTTAATTTTTTTGGATTTTTACTAATACTAGTATTACTTAAATCTAATCTTAATAAAATTTGAAAAACATCTATTTTTTTTAACGATAAAATCAAAATGAAATAACATTATTGCATTATAAATATAAAATAATAAATAACTAATTGAACATTTTAAGAAATTAAAGTGTTGGAAGAAGTGAAAATCTCAATACATTAAATTTTAGAGAGTTGGTTTGGCTCTCCAAATTTAAAGAGTCAAAAGCATTATGTAAAAAAAATTGTTATTTTAAAAAAGTTTTTGGAGGTATATTTGTATGTATAGCTCTTTAAATTATACATAATTTGTTATTTGGAGAGTCTTTTGGAGTTACTCTTACTCCCTCCATCCCATCCTAATAGTTACATATTTTCTTTTTGGGTGTATCATCCTAATGGTTACATTTCTTTTTTTAGAATATGGACCCACACAAATTAATTACTTCTTTCTCCATGGGCCCACACATCACATTAATACACCTACCCACTTAAATTAAAATATTATTTCTCTCACCTCAATACACATTAAAATACTATATTCATTAATCCACGTGAAAAAATAAACGTAATCATAAGTACGGAACGGAGGGAGTATACTTTTATTAATGTACATGTAAAGTTAAAGTTAAAAACTCAGACGTGACGGGGAAAGTAACTGATATAATTCTAAAACCTTAAACTATTAATTAATGGATAGTCCCTAGACAAAAAGGTTGGAGGTAAGATAGCGTACAATTTGTGTCCCAGTTCTATATAATAATGGTCCAATTAATACAGATTTTTTTTTTAAATTTTATCAAAAATTGTGATAAAATTCAAATGGAACTTGAGCAGTGTAATTAAAAAAAAAAAAAACTATTTGAACTCTTTCATTGGAACAACATGCAATTTCCTCGTCAGAAAATATCTCAATTCTTGGTAAAAATTTCATCTTTAATCTTTAATTATTTATTCAATTTTAATACTTTTTGTCTAAATTTAATATTTTTTAAATTTTTCTAAAATTATCCAAATCTAGTCATTTATGATTAATTTTATTCAATCTTGATCCAAAACATAAATCGAAATTGGACATAAAAAGGATTAAATTTGAAAAAAAAAGTAAAAACTGGACAAAAATGGATCAAAACTCAGAATTGCATATAAAAAAGAGTTAAACTTGAAACAGACCGTACTTGACGATGATATTTCCGAAGTAGTTATTTTCCCTTGATAAAATTTCAAACAAAAATTAAAATTTTAAAAATTTTGATACAGGGGTAACACAATAGTATACTACATGTCCCACGGCTCTCATCACAAGCACCCGATGGATCGCCTCCGACTCGTCATGCCTCCAGCTCTAGCATCAATCTTAATCTTGCCCGTATATACTATCAAAACAAATTCTTAATCATCAATTATTGTCAAATTTTTTATCCAGGATTCACGATTTCCTCTTTTCCTTTTCTTATCAAACCAGACATGGTATTCGGTCAAGTTTATCGTACCCGAACCATACTGTCGTGCTTTATTTGGAGGTATAATGTTGGGTTATATCGTGTATGATTGCACTCACTACTATCTGCACCATGCCAAACCATTGAAGGGTGTATTATATGAACTCAAGGTAAATAGTTAAAAGTAATTTCTATATAATTCCTTTAACAAGTTTACATTGTACATACTATATATTTCATATTTTGTGGTAATATTATGCTGTTTTAATTTGTCAAATCATAGAGATTACACATGACCCATCACTTCAAATATATGGACAAGGGTGTCACACCCCAATTTTAATAAATAAGATTTTACATAATATTTTCTCAAATAATGCACTAAATAGGGCATGACCAACCATTTTCAATAAACAAGTATTAATGCAAAGAAGAAAGAAATTACAATAGGAGCAAGTCCTATAAGTTTTATCAAAACTTTAAACAATTAATGCAAAGTAAAAAGAAGTTGAATAAGGACTAGTTCCTTTAAGTTTCTGCAATTTATATTAAGAAAAGTATTTATTGCAGAAGCTTTTTAAAGAAAAGGACTATAAGTTTATTTTGAAAATTAATAACCTACAAACTTACAGGAATTGACATGTATCCTAATATGCATAATATCATAACCCAACAGGTGGAATTTAGTAACATATATAATTTTGTTTAACCACTTCTGTCAGTCAAATAAAGATATGAAATACTTCACAATATATATTACTAACCAATAGTATGCTTCCACTCACAAAATTTCAACACCAAGAATTATTATTTTAAAAGGTATTTAGTGGACATGCATTCTGATTAAATTAGGAAACTATACAGACTAATATATTTACACATAACACTCAACATACACACAAACCCACACGTCTTATCAGAACTCATTTATTAGAAATTAAATCTTCCAGTACACAATCAATTGCAACCAACGTGTAAGTGAGACAGTGTAATTCCGTTCAAGGTTTTCGTGCTCAAAACATATTAAAATAAAATGTGAATTTGAGTGTACGCGGCAAACTGAAATTTATTGAAATCCTTATTAAGTCTTCTCTTGCCAACGCGCCCCCGCTCATACGCTACCGCCACGCTAACCAGAAAGGGAAGAAAAAGGGGGGTGAGCAACCACAGCTCAGTGAAGACTAAATCATGCTTATACATGTCAAATAATTCATGTGCAATAATTAAATAACTTACAATACAATCCTTTCATGTCAATATACATTACAAAATCCTGTCATGTCAATATACAATACAATCCTGTCGTGTCAATAACTTGTCGTGTCAATAAGGCACTTTTCGACCCATTATTCATGTAATACAATATCGTGATTCTTTAGTACGCACCCCTTTACGACCCTTACCCATGCTATAGTATGGCACTTTTACAGCTCATACCCATGCTATAGTATGGCACCATTACAGTCCATACCCGTGTATTAGTAAGGCACGATTACCATCCTTACCCATGTTATTTACAATTTCATAAAGTTCAAGTACGATCACAGACTCACACTGTGATACCAATTTCTAATTTATTTCAATTATCACATATGAAATCAATTAACACATATAAAAATGAGAAAATCCCCACATTAAACCTTGCGACTAGATTGAATTTTACATGTCTCGATCCGAATCTCTTGCGAAACCTCTCCTTTCTCTTGCGTAGCGGCGTGAGGAAAGAAAGAAACTGGAAGTGTCATCAATTGAAAGAAGGATTGAATTTTATAATAAAGCAGTTGAACAAAACGCGTAAAATTGTCAAACTTCCCTCAGTTAGGGGAGTCAATTTTAGGATTGATAAATAATCTTTGAAGATTAGAAAATATGATTTGATTTTTGATGAAGAGGAAATCTTCTTAATTAAGGAAAGTTTGTGATTCTGATTCCTCCCTTCTAATTCACGTGGTTTAAGAAAATGATAGGGCTTTGAAATAATTGGGCCAAAACATCTACGTAAATAAATCATAAAATTTTGGGGTGTTACATCCTACCCTTCTAATAAAAATTTCGTCCTCGAAATTTTAAATAATGAATGCTTTCATACCTCAATTGAAGCGGGCGTCGTACTCGATGGATGCGTAGCAAGAGATTTACTTTCATTTAAATTTTTTATTCAATTATGAAATCATATCATGTAATTCATTTAAATCATGTATATACGGAATTTAAATAAAAATTTCGACTAAGTATGCAGAACCGCATACCTGCTCTGATACCATTCTGTCACACCCCAATTTTAATAAATAAGATTTTACATAATATTTTCTCAAATAATGTACTAAATAGGGCATGACCAACCATTTTTCAATAAACAAGTATTAATGCATAGAAGAAAGAAATTACAATAGGAGCTAGTCCTATGAGTTTCATCAAAACTTTAAACAATTAATGCAAAGTAAAAAGAAGTTGAATAAGGATTAGTTCCTTTAAGTTTCTGCAATTTATATTAAGAAAAGTATTTATTGCAGAATCTTTTTAAAGAAGAGGACTATAAGTTTATTTAGAAAATTCATACCCTACAAACTTACAGGACTTGACATGTATCCTAATATGCATAATATCATAACCCAACAGGTGGAATTCTGTAGCATATATAATTTTGTTTAACCACTTCTGTCAGTAAAATAAAGATATGAAATACTTCACAATATATATTACTAACCAACAGTATGCTTCCACTCACAAAATTTCAACACCAAGAATTATTATTTTAACAGGTATTTAGTGGACATGTATTCTGATTAAACTAGGAAACTATACAGACTAATATATTTACACATAACACTCAACATACACACAAACCCACACGTCTTATCAGAACTCATTTATTAGAAATTAAATCTTCCAATACACAATCAATTGCAACCAACGTGTAAGTGAGACAGTGTAATTTCGTTCAAGGTTTTAGTGCTCAAAACATATTAAAATAAAACGTGAATTTGAGTGTACGCAGCGAACTGAAATTTATTGGAATCCTTATTAAGTTTCCTCCTGCCAACGCGTCCCCGCTCGTACGCTACCGCCACACTAACCTGAAAGGGAGGAAAAAGGGGGGTGAGCAACCACAACTCAGTGAAGATTAAATCATGCTTATACATGTCAAATAATTCATGTGCAATAATTAAATCACTTACAATACAATCCTTTCATGTCAATATACATAAAAAATCATGTCATATCAATATACAATACAATCTTGTCGTGTCAATAACCTGCCGTGTCAATAAGGCACCTTTCAGCACATTATTCATGTAATACGATATCGTGATTCTTTAGTAAGACACCCCTTTACGACCCTTACCCATACTATAGTATGGCACTTTTACAGCCCATACTCATGCTATAGTATGGCACTTTTACAGTCCATACCCGTGTATTAGTAAGGCACCATTACAGTCCTTACCCGTGTATTATTAAGGCACGATTACTGTCCTTACCCATGGTATTTACAATTTCATAAAGTTCAAGTATGATCGCATACTCATAGTGTGATACCAATTTCTAATTTATTTCAATTATCACATATAAAATCAATTAACACATATAAAAATGATAAAATCCCCACATTTAACCTTGCGACAAGATTGAATTATACACGTTTCGATCTGAATCACTTGCTAAACCTCTCGTTTCTCTTGCGTAGCAGCGTGAGGAAAGAAGCAAAATGGAAGTGTGATCAATTGAAAGAAGGATTGAATTTTATAATAAAGCAGTAGAACAAAACGCGTAAAATTGCCAAAATCCCCTTAGTTAGGGGAGTCAATTTTAGGATTGATTAATAATATTTGAAGATTAGAAAATATGATTTGATTTTTGATGAAGAGGAAATCTTCTTAATTAAGGAAGGTTTATGATTCTGATTCCTCCCTTCTAATTCACGCGGTTTAAGAAAATAATTGGGCTTTGAAATAATTGGGCCAAAACATCTGCGTAAATAAATCATAAAATTTTTGGGTGTTACATTCTACCCTTCTAATAAAAATTTCGTCCTCGAAATTCTAAACAACTTACCACTTCCGTTAGAGCGTGGATACTTTGTTTGTCGCCCATCTCTTCCTCCAAAATCACGGGCATTTCGCTTTGTGCACTGTCGAGCTTTATGTCCCGACTCACGACATTTGTAGCATACTCCATGTTCATACAAGCGTTCGCCTCCATGGTTTCTTCCACACCTAGCACAAGAGGGTCTAGGAGCTTGTTGAGTATTTGAATTTTGGTCCCCAACATTCACATCTTGCTTCTGCTGGAAGAACTCGTTCTCTACCTTCTCGCGATGCGATTGCGGGTAATACTTCTCAAGCACTGTCTTTCGGAATTCTTCCCGCGTGATAGCTTTTCGTTGCTCGTTCGACTTCATTTTCCAATAACCTTCCCACCACTGATCCGCATTCTCGACCAGTTGGTAAGATGCGCATAGTACGCGCTGCTCAATCGTACATTTCATTATTCGGAATATTCGCTCCAATGCCCCCAACCATCCTTCTACATATTTCGGCCCCTCACGCTCCTTGAATAGGGGTGGAGAATGAGCGAGGAACTCTTGAACTAAACGAGCGTGATCATTCGAATTGGTTGTTGAGTTGCAATGTGCTTGCACCAGTTGATAGAGAGCATTCTGAGTGTCCATTAATGTATCCTTAACGTTTGTCCATAAAGCTAATTAATCATACTATCTTTTTGAAGTATCTCATCATTTGCTAACATATTGAGGCATATAATTATACTTCTATGACCTACATGAGCATATAATCAAATTTAAGTTCAATAGCTCAAATCTCACATTAACATGAAAATATACATTCTGAATTTGAAATTAATCTTATAAATAATGAATGCTTTCATACCTCAATTGAAGCGGGCGTCGTACTCGATGGATGCGTAGCAAGAGATTTACTTTCATTTAAATTTTTTATTCAATTATGAAATCATATCATGTAATTCATTTAAATCATGTATATACGGAATTTAAATAAAAATTTCGAACAAGTATGCAGAACCGCATACCTGCTCTGATACCATTCTGTCACACCCCAATTTTAATAAATAAGATTTTACATAATATTTTCTCAAATAATGTACTAAATAGGGCATGACCAACCATTTTTCAATAAACAAGTATTAATGCATAGAAGAAAGAAATTACAATAGGAGCTAGTCCTATAAGTTTCATCAAAACTTTAAACAATTAATGCAAAGTAAAAAGAAGTTGAATAAGGATTAGTTCCTTTAAGTTTCTGCAATTTATATTAAGAAAAGTATTTATTGCAGAATCTTTTTAAAGAAGAGGACTATAAGTTTATTTAGAAAATTCATACCCTACAAACTTACAGGACTTGACATGTATCCTAATATGCATAATATCATAACCCAACAGGTGGAATTCTGTAGCATATATAATTTTGTTTAACCACTTCTGTCAGTAAAATAAGGATATGAAATACTTCACAATATATATTACTAACCAACAGTATGCTTCCACTCACAAAATTTCAACACCAAGAATTATTATTTTAACAGGTATTTAGTGGACATGTATTCTGATTAAACTAGGAAACTATGCAGACTAATATATTTACACATAACACTCAACATACACACAAACCCACACGTCTTATCAGAACTCATTTATTAGAAATTAAATCTTCCAATACACAATCAATTGCAACCAACGTGTAAGTGAGACAGTGTAATTTCGTTCAAGGTTTTAGTGCTCAAAACATATTAAAATAAAACGTGAATTTGAGTGTACGCAGCGAACTGAAATTTATTGGAATCCTTATTAAGTTTCCTCCTGCCAACGCGTCCCCGCTCGTACGCTACCGCCACACTAACCTGAAAGGGAGGAAAAAGGGGGGTGAGCAACCACAACTCAGTGAAGATTAAATCATGCTTATACATGTCAAATAATTCATGTGCAATAATTAAATCACTTACAATACAATCCTTTCATGTCAATATACATAAAAAAATCATGTCATATCAATATACAATACAATCTTGTCGTGTCAATAACCTGCCGTGTCAATAAGGCACCTTTCAGCCCATTATTCATGTAATACGATATCGTGATTCTTTAGTAAGACACCCCTTTACGACCCTTACCCATACTATAGTATGGCACTTTTACAGCCCATACTCATGCTATAGTATGGCACTTTTACAGTCCATACCCGTGTATTAGTAAGGCACCATTACAGTCCTTACCCGTGTATTATTAAGGCACGATTACTGTCCTTACCCATGGTATTTACAATTTCATAAAGTTCAAGTATGATCGCATACTCATAGTGTGATACCAATTTCTAATTTATTTCAATTATCACATATAAAATCAATTAACACATATAAAAATGATAAAATCCCCACATTTAACCTTGCGACAAGATTGAATTATACACGTTTCGATCTGAATCACTTGCGAAACCTCTCCTTTCTCTTGCGTAGCAGCGTGAGGAAAGAAGCAAAATGGAAGTGTGATCAATTGAAAGAAGGATTGAATTTTATAATAAAGCAGTAGAACAAAACGCGTAAAATTGCCAAAATCCCCTTAGTTAGGGGAGTCAATTTTAGGATTGATAAATAATATTTGAAGATTAGAAAATATGATTTGATTTTTGATGAAGAGGAAATCTTCTTAATTAAGGAAGGTTTATGATTCTGATTCCTCCCTTCTAATTCACGCGGTTTAAGAAAATAATTGGGCTTTGAAATAATTGGGCCAAAACATCTGCGTAAATAAATCATAAAATTTTTGGGTGTTACATTCTACCCTTCTAATAAAAATTTCGTCCTCGAAATTCTAAACAACTTACCACTTCCGTTAGAGCGTGGATACTTTGCTTGTCGCCCATCTCTTCCTCCAAAATCACGGGCATTTCGCTTTGTGCACTGTCGAGCTTTATGTCCCGACTCACGACATTTGTAGCATACTCCATGTTCATACAAGCGTTCGCCTCCATGGTTTCTTCCACACCTAGCACAAGAGGGTCTAGGAGCTTGTTGAGTATTTGAATTTTGGTCCCCAACATTCACATCTTGCTTCTGCTGGAAGAACTCGTTCTCTACCTTCTCGCGATGCGATTGCGGGTAATACTTCTCAAGCACTGTCTTTCGGAATTCTTCCCGCGTGATAGCTTTTCGTTGCTCGTTCGACTTCATTTTCCAATAACCTTCCCACCACTGATCCGCATTCTCGACCAGTTGGTAAGATGCGCATAGTACGCGCTGCTCAATCGTACATTTCATTATTCGGAATATTCGCTCCAATGCCCCCAACCATCCTTCTACATATTTCGGCCCCTCACGCTCCTTGAATAGGGGTGGAGAATGAGCGAGGAACTCTTGAACTAAACGAGCGTGATCATTCGAATTGGTTGTTGAGTTGCAATGTGCTTGCACCAGTTGATAGAGAGCATTCTGAGTGTCCATTAATGTATCCTTAACGTTTGTCCATAAAGCTAATTAATCATACTATCTTTTTGAAGTATCTCATCATTTGCTAACATATTGAGGCATATAATTATACTTCTATGACCTACATGAGCATATAATCAAATTTAAGTTCAATAGCTCAAATCTCACATTAACATGAAAATATACATTCTGAATTTGAAATTAATCTTATAAATAATGAATGCTTTCATACCTCAATTGAAGCGGGCGTCGTACTCGATGGATGCGTAGCAAGAGATTTACTTTCATTTAAATTTTTTATTCAATTATGAAATCATATCATGTAATTCATTTAAATCATGTATATACGGAATTTAAATAAAAATTTCGAACAAGTATGCAGAACCGCATACCTGCTCTGATACCATTCTGTCACACCCCAATTTTAATAAATAAGATTTTACATAATATTTTCTAAAATAATGTACTAAATAGGGCATGACCAACCATTTTTCAATAAACAAGTATTAATGCATAGAAGAAAGAAATTACAATAGGAGCTAGTCCTATAAGTTTCATCAAAACTTTAAACAATTAATGCAAAGTAAAAAGAAGTTGAATAAGGATTAGTTCCTTTAAGTTTCTGCAATTTATATTAAGAAAAGTATTTATTGCAGAATCTTTTTAAAGAAGAGGACTATAAGTTTATTTAAAAAATTCATACCCTACAAACTTACAGGACTTGACATGTATCCTAATATGCATAATATCATAGCCCAACAGGTGGAATTCTGTAGCATATATAATTTTGTTTAACCACTTCTGTCAGTAAAATAAAGATATGAAATACTTCACAATATATATTACTAACCAACAGTATGCTTCCACTCACAAAATTTCAACACCAAGAATTATTATTTTAACAGGTATTTAGTGGACATGTATTCTGATTAAACTAGGAAACTATACAGACTAATATATTTACACATAACACTCAACATACACACAAACCCACACGTCTTATCAGAACTCATTTATTAGAAATTCAATCTTCCAATACACAATCAATTGCAACCAACGTGTAAGTGAGACAGTGTAATTTCGTTCAAGGTTTTAGTGCTCAAAACATATTAAAATAAAACGTGAATTTGAGTGTACGCAGCGAACTGAAATTTATTGGAATCCTTATTAAGTTTCCTCCTGCCAACGCGTCCCCGCTCGTACGCTACCGCCACACTAACCTGAAAGGGAGGAAAAAGGGGGGTGAGCAACCACAACTCAGTGAAGATTAAATCATGCTTATACATGTCAAATAATTCATGTGCAATAATTAAATCACTTACAATACAATCCTTTCATGTCAATATACATAAAAAAATCCTGTCATATCAATATACAATACAATCTTGTCGTGTCAATAACATGTCGTGTCAATAAGGCACCTTTCAGCCCATTATTCATGTAATACGATATCGTGATTCTTTAGTAAGACACCCCTTTACGACCCTTACCCATACTATAGTATGGCACTTTTACAGCCCATACTCATGCTATAGTATGGCACTTTTACAGTCCATACCCGTGTATTAGTAAGGCACCATTACAGTCCTTACCCGTGTATTATTAAGGCACGATTACTGTCCTTACCCATGGTATTTACAATTTCATAAAGTTCAAGTATGATCACATACTCACAGTGTGATACCAATTTCTAATTTATTTCAATTATCACATTTAAAATCAATTAACACATATAAAAATGATAAAATCCCCACATTTAACCTTGCGACAAGATTGAATTATACACGTTTCGATCTGAATCACTTGCGAAACCTCTCCTTTCTCTTGCGTAGCAGCGTGAGGAAAGAAGCAAAATGGAAGTGTGATCAATTGAAAGAAGGATTGAATTTTATAATAAAGCAGTAGAACAAAACGCGTAAAATTGCCAAAATCCCCTTAGTTAGGGGAGTCAATTTTAGGATTGATAAATAATATTTGAAGATTAGAAAATATGATTTGATTTTTGATGAAGAGGAAATCTTCTTAATTAAGGAAGGTTTATGATTCTGATTCCTCCCTTCTAATTCACGCGGTTTAAGAAAATAATTGGGCTTTGAAATAATTGGGCCAAAACATCTGCGTAAATAAATCATAAAATTTTTGGGTGTTACATTCTACCCTTCTAATAAAAATTTCGTCCTCGAAATTCTAAACAACTTACCACTTCCGTTAGAGCGTGGATACTTTGCTTGTCGCCCATCTCTTCCTCCAAAATCACGGGCATTTCGCTTTGTGCACTGTCGAGCTTTATGTCCCGACTCACGACATTTGTAGCATACTCCATGTTCATACAAGCGTTCGCCTCCATGGTTTCTTCCACACCTAGCACAAGAGGGTCTAAGAGCTTGTTGAGTATTTGAATTTTGGTCCCCAACATTCACATCTTGCTTCTGCTGGAAGAACTCGTTCTCTACCTTCTCGCGATGCGATTGCGGGTAATACTTCTCAAGCACTGTCTTTCGGAATTCTTCCCGCGTGATAGCTTTTCGTTGCTCGTTCGACTTCATTTTCCAATAACCTTCCCACCACTGATCCGCATTCTCGACCAGTTGGTAAGATGCGCATAGTACGCGCTGCTCAATCTTACATTTCATTATTCGGAATATTCGCTCCAATGCCCCCAACCATCCTTCTACATATTTCGGCCCCTCACGCTCCTTGAATAGGGGTGGAGAATGAGCGAGGAACTCTTGAACTAAACGAGCGTGATCATTCGAATTGGTTGTTGAGTTGCAATGTGCTTGCACCAGTTGACAGAGAGCATTCTGAGTGTCCATTAATGTATCCTTAACGTTTGTCCATAAAGCTAATTAATCATACTATCTTTTTGAAGTATCTCATCATTTGCTAACATATTGAGGCATATAATTATACTTCTATGACCTACATGAGCATATAATCAAATTTAAGTTCAATAGCTCAAATCTCACATTAACATGAAAATATACATTCTGAATTTGAAATTAATCTTATAAATAATGAATGCTTTCATACCTCAATTGAAGCGGGCGTCGTACTCGATGGATGCGTAGCAAGAGATTTACTTTCATTTAAATTTTTTATTCAATTATGAAATCATATCATGTAATTCATTTAAATCATGTATATACGGAATTTAAATAAAAATTTCGAACAAGTATGCAGAACCGCATACCTGCTCTGATACCATTCTGTCACACCCCAATTTTAATAAATAAGATTTTACATAATATTTTCTAAAATAATGTACTAAATAGGGCATGACCAACCATTTTTCAATAAACAAGTATTAATGCATAGAAGAAAGAAATTACAATAGGAGCTAGTCCTATAAGTTTCATCAAAACTTTAAACAATTAATGCAAAGTAAAAAGAAGTTGAATAAGGATTAGTTCCTTTAAGTTTCTGCAATTTATATTAAGAAAAGTATTTATTGCAGAATCTTTTTAAAGAAGAGGACTATAAGTTTATTTAAAAAATTCATACCCTACAAACTTACAGGACTTGACATGTATCCTAATATGCATAATATCATAGCCCAACAGGTGGAATTCTGTAGCATATATAATTTTGTTTAACCACTTCTGTCAGTAAAATAAAGATATGAAATACTTCACAATATATATTACTAACCAACAGTATGCTTCCACTCACAAAATTTCAACACCAAGAATTATTATTTTAACAGGTATTTAGTGGACATGTATTCTGATTAAACTAGGAAACTATACAGACTAATATATTTACACATAACACTCAACATACACACAAACCCACACGTCTTATCAGAACTCATTTATTAGAAATTAAATCTTCCAATACACAATCAATTGCAACCAACGTGTAAGTGAGACAGTGTAATTTCGTTCAAGGTTTTAGTGCTCAAAACATATTAAAATAAAACGTGAATTTGAGTGTACGCAGCGAACTGAAATTTATTGGAATCCTTATTAAGTTTCCTCCTGCCAACGCGTCCCCGCTCGTACGCTACCGCCACACTAACCTGAAAGGGAGGAAAAAGGGGGGTGAGCAACCACAACTCATTGAAGATTAAATCATGCTTATACATGTCAAATAATTCATGTGCAATAATTAAATCACTTACAATACAATCCTTTCATGTCAATATACATAAAAAAATCATGTCATATCAATATACAATACAATCTTGTCGTGTCAATAACCTGCCGTGTCAATAAGGCACCTTTCAGCCCATTATTCATGTAATACGATATCGTGATTCTTTAGTAAGACACCCCTTTACGACCCTTACCCATACTATAGTATGACACTTTTACAGCCCATACTCATGCTATAGTATGGCACTTTTACAGTCCATACCCGTGTATTAGTAAGGCACCATTACAGTCCTTACCCGTGTATTATTAAGGCACGATTACTGTCCTTACCCATGGTATTTACAATTTCATAAAGTTCAGGTATAATCGCATACTCATAGTGTGATACCAATTTCTAATTTATTTCAATTATCACATATAAAATCAATTAACACATATAAAAATGATAAAATCCCCACATTTAACCTTGCGACAAGATTGAATTATACACGTTTCGATCTGAATCACTTGCGAAACCTCTCCTTTCTCTTGCGTAGCAGCGTGAGGAAAGAAGCAAAATGGAAGTGTGATCAATTGAAAGAAGGATTGAATTTTATAATAAAGCAGCAGAACAAAACGCGTAAAATTGCCAAAATCCCCTTAGTTAGGGGAGTCAATTTTAGGATTGATAAATAATATTTGAAGATTAGAAAATATGATTTGATTTTTGATGAAGAGGAAATCTTCTTAATTAAGGAAGGTTTATGATTCTGATTCCTCCCTTCTAATTCACGCGGTTTAAGAAAATAATTGGGCTTTGAAATAATTGGGCCAAAACATCTGCGTAAATAAATCATAAAATTTTTGGGTGTTACATTCTACCCTTCTAATAAAAATTTCGTCCTCGAAATTCTAAACAACTTACCACTTCCGTTAGAGCGTGGATACTTTGCTTGTCGCCCATCTCTTCCTCCAAAATCACGGGCATTTCGCTTTGTGCACTGTCGATCTTTATGTCCCGACTCACGGCATTTGTAGCATACTCCATGTTCATACAAGCGTTCGCCTCCATGGTTTCTTCCACACCTAGCACAAGAGGGTCTAGGAGCTTGTTGAGTATTTGAATTTTGGTCCCCAACATTCACATCTTGCTTCTGCTGGAAGAACTCGTTCTCTACCTTCTCACGATGCGATTGCGGGTAATACTTCTCAAGCACTGTCTTTCGGAATTCTTCCCGCGTGATAGCTTTTCGTTGCTCGTTCGACTTCATTTTCCAATAACCTTCCCACCGCTGATCCGCATTCTCGACCAGTTGGTAAGATGCGCATAGTACGCGCTGCTCAATCGTACACTTCATTATTCGGAATATTCGCTCCAATGCCCCCAACCATCCTTCTACATATTTCGGCCCCTCACGCTCCTTGAATAGGGGTGGAGAATGAGCGAGGAACTCTTGAACTAAACGAGCGTGATCATTAGAATTGGCTGTTGAGTTGCAATGTGCTTGCACCAGTTGATAGAGAGCATTCTGAGTGTCCATTAATGTATCCTTAACGTTTGTCCATAAAGCTAATTAATCATACTATCTTTTTGAAGTATCTCATCATTTGCTAACATATTGAGGCATATAATTATACTTCTATGACCTACATGAGCATATAATCAAATTTAAGTTCAATAGCTCAAATCTCGCATTAACATGAAAATATACATTCTGAATTTGAAACTCATCTTATAAATAATGAATGCTTTCATACCTCAATTGAAGCGGGCGTCGTACTCGATGGATGCGTAGCAAGAGATTTACTTTCATTTAAATTTTTTATTCAATTATGAAATCATATCATGTAATTCATTTAAATCATGTATATACGGAATTTAAATAAAAATTTCGAACAAGTATGCAGAACCGCATACCTGCTCTGATACCATTCTGTCATACCCCAATTTTAATAAATAAGATTTTACATAATATTTTCTCAAATAATGTACTAAATAGGGCATGACCAACCATTTTTCAATAAAAAGTATTAATGCATAGAAGAAAGAAATTACAATAGGAGCTAGTCCTATGAGTTTCATCAAAACTTTAAACAATTAATGCAAAGTAAAAAGAAGTTGAATAAGGATTAGTTCCTTTAAGTTTCTGCAATTTATATTAAGAAAAGTATTTATTGCAGAAGCTTTTTAAAGAAAAGGACTATAAGTTTATTTTGAAAATTTATAACCTAAAAACTTACAGGACTTGACATGTATCCTAATATGCATAATGTCATAACCCAACAGGTGGAATTTAGTAGCATATATAATTTTGTTTAACCACTTCTGTCAGTCAAATAAAGATATGAAATACTTCACAATATATATTACTAACCAACAGTATGCTTCCACTCACAAAATTTCAACACCAAGAATTATTATTTTAACAGGTATTTAGTGGACATGTATTCTGATTAAACTAGGAAACTATACAGACTAATATATTTACACATAACACTCAACATACACACAAACCCACACGTCTTATCAGAACTCATTTATTAGAAATTAAATCTTCCAATACACAATCAATTGCAACCAACGTGTAAGTGAGACAGTGTAATTTCGTTCAAGGTTTTAGTGCTCAAAACATATTAAAATAAAACGTGAATTTGAGTGTACGCAGCAAACTGAAATTTATTGGAATCCTTATTAAGTTTCCTCCTGCCAACGCGTCCCCGCTCGTACGCTACCGCCACACTAACCTGAAAGGGAGGAAAAAGGGGGAAGAGCAACCACAACTCAGTGAAGATTAAATCATGCTTATACATGTCAAATAATTCATGTGCAATAATTAAATCACTTACAATACAATCCTTTCATGTCAATATACATAAAAAAATCCTGTCATATCAATATACAATACAATCTTGTCGTGTCAATAACATGTCGTGTCAATAAGGCACCTTTCAGCCCATTATTCATGTAATACGATATCGTGATTCTTTAGTAAGACACCCCTTTACGACCCTTACCCATACTATAGTATGGCACTTTTACAGCCCATACTCATGCTATAGTATGGCACTTTTACAGTCCATACCCGTGTATTAGTAAGGCACCATTACAGTCCTTACCCGTGTATTATTAAGGCACGATTACTGTCCTTACCCATGGTATTTACAATTTCATAAAGTTCAAGTATGATCGCATACTCACAGTGTGATACCAATTTCTAATTTATTTCAATTATCACATATAAAATCAATTAACACATATAAAAATGATAAAATCCCCACATTTAACCTTGCGACAAGATTGAATTATACACGTTTCGATCTGAATCACTTGCGAAACCTCTCCTTTCTCTTGCGTAGCAGCGTGAGGAAAGAAGCAAAATGGAAGTGTGATCAATTGAAAGAAGGATTGAATTTTATAATAAAGCAGTAGAACAAAACGCGTAAAATTGCCAAAATGCCCTTAGTTAGGGGAGTCAATTTTAGGATTGATATATAATATTTGAAGATTAGAAAATATGATTTGATTTTTGATGAAGAGGAAATCTTCTTAATTAAGGAAGGTTTATGATTCTGATTCCTCCCTTCTAATTCACGCGGTTTAAGAAAATAATTGGGCTTTGAAATAATTGGGCCAAAACATCTGCGTAAATAAATCATAAAATTTTTGGGTGTTACATTCTACCCTTCTAATAAAAATTTCGTCCTCGAAATTCTAAACAACTTACCACTTCCGTTAGAGCGTGGATACTTTGCTTGTCGCCCATCTCTTCCTCCAAAATCACGGGCATTTCGCTTTGTGCACTGTCGATCTTTATGTCCCGACTCACGGCATTTGTAGCATACTCCATGTTCATACAAGCGTTCGCCTCCATGGTTTCTTCCACACCTAGCACAAGAGGGTCTAGGAGCTTGTTGAGTATTTGAATTTTGGTCCCCAACATTCACATCTTGCTTCTGCTGGAAGAACTCGTTCTCTACCTTCTCACGATGCGATTGCGGGTAATACTTCTCAAGCACTGTCTTTCGGAATTCTTCCCGCGTGATAGCTTTTCGTTGCTCGTTCGACTTCATTTTCCAATAACCTTCCCACCGCTGATCCGCATTCTCGACCAGTTGGTAAGATGCGCATAGTACGCGCTGCTCAATCGTACACTTCATTATTCAGAATATTCGCTCCAATGCCCCCAACCATCCTTCTACATATTTCGGCCCCTCACGCTCCTTGAATAGGGGTGGAGAATGAGCGAGGAACTCTTGAACTAAACGAGCGTGATCATTCGAATTGGCTGTTGAGTTGCAATGTGCTTGCACCAGTTGATAGAGAGCATTCTGAGTGTCCATTAATGTATCCTTAACGTTTGTCCATAAAGCTAATTAATCATACTATCTTTTTGAAGTATCTCATCATTTGCTAACATATTGAGGCATATAATTATACTTCTATGACCTACATGAGCATATAATCAAATTTAAGTTCAATAGCTCAAATCTCGCATTAACATGAAAATATACATTCTGAATTTGAAACTCATCTTATAAATAATGAATGCTTTCATACCTCAATTGAAGCGGGCGTCGTACTCGATGGATCCGTAGCAAGAGATTTACTTTCATTTAAATTTTTTATTCAATTATGAAATCATATCATGTAATTCATTTAAATCATGTATATACGGAATTTAAATAAAAATTTCGAACAAGTATGCAGAACCGCATACCTGCTCTGATATCATTCTGTCACACCCCAATTTTAATAAATAAGATTTTACATAATATTTTCTCAAATAATGTACTAAATAGGGCATGACCAACCATTTTTCAATAAACAAGTATTAATGCATAGAAGAAAGAAATTACAATAGGAGCTAGTCCTATGAGTTTCATCAAAACTTTAAACAATTAATGCAAAGTAAAAAGAAGTTGAATAAGGATTAGTTCCTTTAAGTTTCTGCAATTTATATTAAGAAAAGTATTTATTGCAGAAGCTTTTTAAGGAAAAGGACTATAAGATTATTTTGAAAATCATAACCTACAAACTTACAGGACTTGACATGTATCCTAATATGCATAATGTCATAACCCAACAGGTGGAATTTAGTAGCATATATAATTTTGTTTAACCACTTCTGTCAGTCAAATAAAGATATGAAATACTTCACAATATATATTACTAACCAACAGTTTTCTTCCACTCACAAAATTTCAACACCAAGAATTATTATTTTAACAGGTATTTAGTGGACATGTATTCTGATTAAACTAGGAAACTATACAGACTAATATATTTACACATAACACTCAACATACACACAAACCCACACGTCTTATCAGAACTCATTTATTAGAAATTAAATCTTCCAATACACAATCAATTGCAACCAACGTGTAAGTGAGACAGTGTAATTTCGTTCAAGGTTTTAGTGCTCAAAACATATTAAAATAAAACGTGAATTTGAGTGTACGCAGCAAACTGAAATTTATTGGAATCCTTATTAAGTTTCCTCCTGCCAACGCGTCCCCGCTCGTACGCTACCGCCACACTAACCTGAAAGGGAGGAAAAAGGGGGGTGAGCAACCACAACTCAGTGAAGATTAAATCATGCTTATACATGTCAAATAATTCATGTGCAATAATTAAATCACTTACAATACAATCCTTTCATGTCAATATACATTACAAAATCCTGTCATATCAATATACAATACAATCTTGTCGTGTCAATAACCTGTCGTGTCAATAAGGCACCTTTCAGCCCATTATTCATGTAATACGATATCGTGATTCTTTAGTAAGACACCCCTTTACGACCCTTACCCATGGTATAGTATGACACTTTTACAGCCCATACCCATGCTATAGTATGGCACTTTTACAGTCCATACCCGTGTATTAGTATGACACTATTACTGTCCTTACCCATGTATTAGTAAGGCACGATTACCATCCTTAACCATGTAATTTACAATTTCATAAAGTTCAAGTACGATCATAGACTCACAGTGTGATACCAATTTCTAATTTATTTCAATTATCACATATGAAATCAATTAACACATATAAAAATGAGAAAATCCCCACCTTTAACCTTGCGACAAGATTGAATTTTACAGTCTCGATCCGAATCTCTTGCGAAAGCTCTCCTTTCTCTTGCGTAGCGGCGTGAGGAAAGAAAGAAACTGAAAGTGTGATCAATTGAAAGAAGGATTGAATTTTATAATAAAGCAGTTGAACAAAACACGTAAAATTGTCAAACTTTCCTTAGTTAGGGGAGTCAATTTTAGGATTGATAAATAATCTTTGAAGATTAGAAAATATGATTTGATTTATGATGAAGAGGAAATCTTCTTAATTAAGGAAGGTTTGTGATTCTGATTCCTCCCTTCTAATTCACGCGGTTTAAGAAAATAATTGGGCTTTGAAATAATTGGGCCAAAACATCTACGTAAATAAATCATAAAATTTTTGGGTGTTACATCCTACCCTTCTAATAAAAATTTCGTCCTCGAAATTCTAAACAACTTACCACTTCCGTTAGAGTGTGGATACTTTGCTTGTCGCCCATCTCTTCCTCCAAAACCACGGGCATTTCGCTTTGGGCACTGTTGAGCTTTATGTCCCGACTCACGGAATTTGTAGCATTCTCCATGTGCATACAAATATTCGCCTCCATGGTTTCTTCCACACCTAGCACAAGAGGGTCTAGGGGCTTGTTGAGTATTTGGATTTTGGTCCCCATCATTCACGTCTTGCTCATGCTGGAAGAACTCGTTCTCTACCTTCTAGCGATGCGATTGCGGGTAATACTTCTAAAGCACTATCTATCGGAATTCTTCCCGCGCGATAGCTTTTCGTTGCTTGTTCGACTTCATTTTCCAATAACCTTCCCACTACTGATCCATATCCTCGACCAGTTGATAAGATGCGCATAGTACGCGCTGCTCAATCGTACACTTCATTATTTGGAATATTCGCTCCAATGCCCCCAACCATCCTTCTACATATTTCGGCCCCTCACGCTCCTCGAATAGGGGTGGAGAATGAGCGAGGAACTCTTAAACTACACGAGCGTGATCATTCGAATTGGCTGTTGAGTTGCAAAGTGCTTGCACCAGTTGATAGAGAGCATTCTGAGTGTCCATTAATGTATCCATAACGTTCGTCCATAAAGCTGATTAATCATACTATCTTTTTGAAGTATCTCATCATTTGCTAACATATTGAGGCATATAATTATAATTCTATGACATACATGAGTATATAATCAAATTTAAGTTCAATAGCTGAAATCTCGCATTAACATGAAAATATACATTCTGAATTTGAAACTCATCTTTTAAATAATGAATGCTTTCATACCTCAATTGAAGCGGGCGTCGTACTCGGTGGATGCGTAGCAAGAGACTTACTTTCATTTAAAATTTTTATTCAATTATGAAATCATATCATGTAATTCATTTAAATCATGTATATATTGAATTTAAATAAAAATTTCGAACAAGTATGTAGAACCGCATACCTGCTCTGATACCATTATGTCACACCCCAATTTTAATAATGATTTTACATAATATTTTCTCAAATAATGCACTAAATAGGGCATGACCAACCATTTTTCAATAAACAAGTATTAATGCAAAGAAGAAAGAAATTACAATAGGAGCTAGTCCTATGAGTTTCATCAAAACTTTAAACAATTAATGCAAAGTAAAAAGAAGTTGAATAAGGATTAGTTCCTTTAAGTTTCTGCAATTTATATTAAGGAAAGTATTTATTGCAGAAGCTTTTTAAAGAAAAGGACTATTAGTTTATTTTGAAAATTCATAACCTACAAACTTACAGGACTTGACATGAATCCTAATATGCATAATATCATAACCCAACAGGTGGAATTTAGTAGCATATATAATTTTGTTTAACCACTTCTGTCAGTCAAATAAAGATATGAAATACTTCACAATATATATTACTAACCAACAGTATGCTTCCACTCACAAAATTTCAACACCAAGAATTATTATTTTAAAAGGTATTTAATGGACATGCATTCTGATTAAACTAGGAAACTATACAGGCTAATATATTTACACATAACACTCAACATACACACAAACCCACTCGTCTTATCAGAACCCATTTATTAGAAATTAAATCTTCCAGTACACAATCAATTGCAACCAACGTGTAAGTGAGACAGTGTAATTCCGTTCAAGGTTTTCGTGCTCAAAACATATTAAAATAAAATGTGAATTTGAGTGTACGCGGCAAACTGAAATTTATTGAAATCCTTATTAAGTCTCCTCTTGCCAACGCGCCCCCGCTCGTACGCTACCGCCATGATAACCTGAAAGGGAGGAAAAAGGGGGGTGAGCAGCCACAGCTCAGTGAAGATTAAATCATGCTTATACATGTCAAATAATTCATGTGCAATAATTAAATCACTTACAATACAATCCTTTCATGTCAATATACATTACAAAATCCTGTCATGTCAATATACAGTACAATCCTGTCATGTCAATAACCTGTCGTGTCAGTAAGGCACATTTTGGCCCATTATTCTTATAATACGATATCGTAATTCGTTAGTAAGGCACCCCTTTATGACCCTTACCCATGCTATAGTATGACACTTTTACAGCCCATACCCATGCTATAGTATGGCACTTTTACATTCCATACCCGTGTATTAGTATGACACTATTACTGTCCTTACCCATGTATTAGTAAGGCACGATTACCATCCTTAACCATGTAATTTACAATTTCATAAAGTTCAAGTACGATCATAGACTCACAGTGTGATACCAATTTCTAATTTATTTCAATTATCACATATGAAATCAATTAACACATATAAAAATGAGAAAATCCCCACCTTTAACCTGGCGACAAGATTGAATTTTACAGTCTCGATCCGAATCTCTTGCGAAACCTCTCCTTTCTCTTGCGTAGCGGCGTGAGGAAAGAAAGAAACTGGAAGTGTGATCAATTGAAAGAAGGATTGAATTTTATAATAAAGCAGTTGAACAAAACACGTAAAATTGTCAAACTTTCCTTAGTTAGGGGAGTCAATTTTAGGATTGATAAATAATCTTTGAAGATTAGAAAATATGATTTGATTTATGATGAAGAGGAAATCTTCTTAATTAAGAAAGGTTTGTGATTCTGATTCCTCCCTTCTAATTCACGCGGTTTAAGAAAATAATTGGGCTTTGAAATAATTGGGCCAAAACGTCTACGTAAATAAATCATAAAATTTTTGGGTGTTACATCCTACCCTTCTAATAAAAATTTCGTCCTCGAAATTCTAAACAACTTACCACTTCCGTTAGAGCGTGGATACTTTGCATGTCGCCCATCTCTTCCTCCAAAATCACGGGCATTTCGCTTTGGGCACTGTTGAGCTTTATGTCCCGACTCACGGAATTTGTAGCATACTCCATGTGCATACAAACATTCGCCTCCGTGGTTTCTTCCACACCTAGCACAAGAGGGTCTAGGGGCTTGTTGAGTATTTGGATTTTGGTCCCCATCATTCACGTCTTGCTCATGCTGGAAGAACTCGTTCTCTACCTTCTTGCGATGCGATTGCGGGTAATACTTCTAAAGCACTATCTATCGGAATTCTTCCTGCGCGATAGCTTTTCGTTGCTTGTTCGACTTCATTTTCCAATAACCTTCCCACTACTGATCCATATCCTCGACCAGTTGGTAAGATGCGCATAGTACGCGCTGCTCAATCGTACACTTCATTATTTGGAATATTCGCTCCAATGCCCCCAACCATCCTTCTACATATTTCGGCCCCTCACGCTCCTCGAATAGGGGTGGAGAATGGGCGAGGAACTCTTAAACTACACGAGCGTGATCATTCGAATTGGCTGTTGAGTTGCAAAGTGCTTGCACCAGTTGATAGAGAGCATTCTGAGTGTCCATTAATGTATCCTTAACGTTCGTCCATAAAGCTGATTAATCATACTATCTTTTTGAAGTATCTCATCATTTGCTAACATATTGAGGCATATAATTATAATTCTATGACATACATGAGTATATAATCAAATTTAAGTTCAATAGCTGAAATCTCGCATTAACATGAAAATATACATTCTGAATTTGAAACTCATCTTATAAATAATGAATGCTTTCATACCTCAATTGAAGCGGGCGTCGTACTCGGTGGATGCGTAGCAAGAGACTTACTTTCATTTAAAATTTTTATTCAATTTATGAAATCATATCATGTAATTCATTTAAATCATGTATATATTGAATTTAAATAAAAATTTCGAACAAGTATGTAGAACCGCATACCTGCTCTGATACCATTATGTCACACCCCAATTTTAATAAATAAGATTTTACATAATATTTTCTCAAATAATGCACTAAATAGGGCATGACCAACCATTTTTCAATAAACAAGTATTAATGCAAAGAAGAAAGAAATTACAATAGGAGCAAGCCCTATAAGTTTCATCAAAACTTTAAACAATTAATGCAAAGTAAAAAGAAGTTGAATAAGGATTAGTTCCTTTAAGTTTCTGCAATTTATATTAAGAAAAGTATTTATTGCAGAAGCTTTTTAAAGAAAAGGACTATAAGTTTATTTTGAAAATTCATAACCTACAAACTTACAGGACTAGACATGTATCCTAATATGCATAATATCATAACCCAACAGGTGGAATTTAGTAGCATATATAATTTTGTTTAACCACTTCTGTCAGTCAAATAAAGATATGAAATACTTCACAATATATATTACTAACCAACAGTATGCTTCCACTCACAAAATTTCAAAACCAAGAATTATTATTTTAAAAGGTATTTAATGGACATGCATTCTGATTAAACTAGGAAACTATACAGGCTAATATATTTGCACATAACACTCAACATACACACAAACCCACTCGTCTTATCAGAACTCATTTATTAGAAATTAAATCTTCCAGTACACAATCAATTGCAACCAACGTGTAAGTGAGACAGTGTAATTCCGTTCAAGGTTTTCGTGCTCAAAACATATTAAAATAAAATGTGAATTTGAGTGTACGCGGCAAACTGAAATTTATTGAAATCCTTATTAAGTCTCCTCTTGCCAACGCGCCCCCGCTCGTACGCTACCGCCACGATAACCTGAAAGGGAGGAAAAAGGGGGTGAGCAACCACAGCTCAGTGAAGATTAAATCATGCTTATACAAGTCAAATAATTCATGTGCAATAATTAAATCACTTACAATACAATCCTTTCATGTCAATATACATTACAAAATCCTGTCATGTCAATATACAGTACAATCCTGTCATGTCAATAACCTGTTGTGTCAGTAAGGCACATTTCGGCCCATTATTCTTGTAATACGATATCGTAATTCGTTAGTAAGGCACCCCTTTATGACCCTTACCCATGCTATAGTATGACACTTTTACAGCCCATACCCATGCTATAGTATGGCACTTTTACAGTCCATACCCGTGTATTAGTATGACACTATTACTGTCCTTACCCATGTATTAGTAAGGCACGATTACCATCCTTAACCATGTAATTTACAATTTCATAAAGTTCAAGTACGATCATAGACTCACAGTGTGATACCAATTTCTAATTTATTTCAATTATCACATATGAAATCAATTAACACATATAAAAATGAGAAAATCCCCACCTTTAACCTTGCGACAAGATTGAATTTTACAGTCTCGATCCGAATCTATTGCGAAACCTCTCATTTCTCTTGCGTAGCGGCGTGAGGAAAGAAAGAAACTGGAAGTGTGATCAATTGAAAGAAGGATTGAATTTTATAATAAAGCAGTTGAACAAAACATGTAAAATTGTCAAACTTTCCTTAGTTAGGGGAGTCAATTTTAGGATTGATAAATAATCTTTGAAGATTAGAAAATATGATTTGATTTATGATGAAGAGGAAATCTTCTTAATTAAGGAAGGTTTGTGATTCTGATTCCTCCCTTCTAATTCACGTGGTTTAAGAAAATAATTGGGCTTTGAAATAATTGGGCCAAAACATCTACGTAAATAAATCATAAAATTTTTGGGTGTTACATCCTACCCTTCTAATAAAAATTTCGTCCTCGAAATTCTAAACAACTTACCACTTCCGTTAGAGCGTGGATACTTTGCTTGTCGCCCATCTCTTCCTCCAAAATCACGGGCATTTCGCTTTGGGCACTGTTGAGCTTTATGTCCCGACTCACGGAATTTGTAGCATACTCCATGTGCATACAAACATTCGCCTCCATGGTTTCTTCCACACCTAGCACAAGAGGGTCTAGGGGCTTGTTGAGTATTTGGATTTTGGTCCCCATCATTCACGTCTTGCTCATGCTGGAAGAACTCGTTCTCTACCTTCTTGCGATGCGATTTCGGGTAATACTTCTAAAGCACTATCTATCGGAATTCTTCCCGCGCGATAGCTTTTCGTTGCTTGTTCGACTTCATTTTCCAATAACCTTCCCACTACTGATCCATATCCTCGACCAGTTGGTAAGATGCGCATAGTACGCGCTGCTCAATCGTACACTTCATTATTTGGAATATTCGCTCCAATGCCCCCAACCATCCTTCTACATATTTCGGCCCCTCACGCTCCTCGAATAGGGGTGGAGAATGAGCGAGGAACTCTTAAACTACACGAGCGTGATCATTCGAATTGGCTGTTGAGTTGCAAAATGCTTGCACCAGTTGATAGAGAGCATTCTGAGTGTCCATTAATGTATCCTTAACGTTCGTCCATAAAGCTGATTAATCATACTATCTTTTTGAAGTATCTCATCATTTGCTAACATATTGAGGCATATAATTATAATTCTATGACATACATGAGTATATAATCAAATTTAAGTTCAATAGCTGAAATCTCGCATTAACATGAAAATATACATTCTGAATTTGAAACTCATCTTATAAATAATGAATGCTTTCATACCTCAATTGAAGCGGGCGTCGTACTCGGTGGATGCGTAGCAAGAGACTTACTTTCATTTAAAATTTTTATTCAATTATGAAATCATATCATGTAATTCATTTAAATCATGTATATATTGAATTTAAATAAAAATTTCGAACAAGTATGTAGAACCGCATACCTGCTCTGATACCATTATGTCACACCCCAATTTTAATAAATAAGACTTTACATAATATTTTCTCAAATAATGCACTAAATAGGGCATGACCAACCATTTTTCAATAAACAAGTATTAATGCAAAGAAGAAAGAAATTACAATAGGAGCAAGCCCTATAAGTTTCATCAAAACTTTAAACAATTAATGCAAAGTAAAAAGAAGTTGAATTAGGATTAGTTCCTTTAAGTTTCTGCAATTTATATTAAGAAAAGTATTTATTGCAGAAGCTTTTTAAAGAAAAGGACTATAAGTTTATTTTGAAAATTCATAACCTACAAACTTACAGGACTTGACATGTATCCTAATATGCATAATATCATAACCCAACAGGTGGAATTTAGTAGCATATATAATTTTGTTTAACCACTTCTGTCAGTCAAA
The DNA here is from genome assembly GCA_023678885.1 of Pogostemon cablin. Classification (NCBI taxonomy): domain Eukaryota; kingdom Viridiplantae; phylum Streptophyta; class Magnoliopsida; order Lamiales; family Lamiaceae; genus Pogostemon; species Pogostemon cablin. The sequence continues at coordinate 6,047,350 of CM042973.1, forward strand.
TAAAGATATGAAATACTTCACAATATATATTACTAACCAACAGTATGCTTCCACTCACAAAATTTCAACACCAAGAATTATTATTTTAAAAGGTATTTAATGGACATGCATTCTGATTAAACTAGGAAACTATACAGGCTAATATATTTACACATAACACTCAACATACACACAAACCCACTCGTCTTATCAGAACTCATTTATTAGAAATTAAATCTTCCAGTACACAATCAATTGCAACCAACGTGTAAGTGAGACAGTGTAATTCCGTTCAAGGTTTTCGTGCTCAAAACATATTAAAATAAAATGTGAATTTGAGTTTACGCGGCAAACTGAAATTTATTGAAATCCTTATTAAGTCTCCTCTTGCCAATGCGCCTCCACTCGTACGCTACCGCCACGCTAACCTGAAAGGGAGGAAAAAGGGAGGTGAGCAACCACAGCTCAGTGAAGATTAAATCATGGTTATACATGTCAAATAATTCATGTGCAATAATTAAATCACTTACAATACAATCCTTTCATGTCAATATACATTACAAAATCCTGTCATGTCAATATACAATACAATCCTGTCGTGTCAATAACCTGTCGTGTCAATAAGGCACCTTTCGGCCCATTATTCATGTAATATGATTTCGCGATTCGTTAGTAAGGCACCCCTTTACGACCCTTACCAATGCTATAGTATGGCACTTTTACAGCCCATACCCATGCTATAATATGACACTTTTACAGTCCATACCCGTGTATTAGTAAGACACCATTACAGTCCTTACCCGTGTATTAGTAAGGCACGATTACCGTCCTTAACCATGTAATTTACAATTTCATAAAGTTCAAGTACGATCACAGACTCACAGTGTGATACCAATTTCTAATTTATTTCAATTATCACATATGAAATCAATTAACACATATAAAAATGAGAAAATTCCCACCTTTAACCTTGCGACAAGATTGAATTTTACACGTCTCGATCCGAATCTCTTGCGAAACCTCTCCTTTCTCTTGCGTAGCGGCGTGAGGAAAGAAAGAAACTGGAAGTGTGATCAATTGAAAGAAGGATTGAATTTTATAATAAAGCAGTTGAACAAAACGCGTAAAATTGTCAAACTTCCCTTAGTTAGGGGAGTCAATTTTAGGATTGATAAATAATTTTTGAAGATTAGAAAATATGATTTGATTTTTGATGAAGAGGAAATCTTCTTAATTAAGGAAGGTTTGTGATTCTGATTCCTCCCTTCTAATTCACGCGGTTTAAGAAAATAATTGATTTTGAAATAATTGGGCCAAAACATCTACGTAAATAAATCATAAAATTTTGGGGTGTTACAAAGGGACTTGGAGTTACTACAACTATATGGGACTGGGTGTTTGGAACCCAACATGCATAATAACTGAGGATACTGGAGGAAGAAAAATTCTATTGTCTCAAATGTGTTATACTATGTATTTTCCATGAAAGGACTAATAATATATAATATGTATTATGAATTGTTGATAATATTTTTGTTTCGACTGGTTAGGAATATACTCATTTGTCCATTAATAAGATATTCAATTTATCATGTTGATCGTCCACTCTAAAGATATTTATTTTCCATTTTTATAAAAAGTGCCCTACACCCTATACATGTTACACTAATCGTTACTAATATATCTAACCACTTTATAATAATAATTTTTAATTCATGTACAAAAAATAAATAAATAAATACCTTGTCGATGGACGGAAGAAATATCTATTAAGCAACTGCATGGTACAATTCACAATGAATTTTTGAAAATGCCCGTACCGAAGGTTTGGAACGGATTTTAAAAGTAGAATATATATATATATATATATATATATATATATATATATATATATATATATATATATATATATATATATATATATATATATATATATAATACCACACTTAAATTCAGTTAGGATTTTTTATAATTCTATTGGAGATTCAATTGGTTAGTAAAGGCTAATTATTAAATAAATCACCAATTAAATAAAATAAAAGTAATGTATGAGTGTAATTTGGCTCACATGATGGAGAGGTTACACAGAGCTTAAAGAGTATTACTACAAATTAATATCCCACGTTAATGTGCGAAAAGAATCCTCAAATCGGTCACACTTGAGCTCGAGTTCAATCAAGTTCCACAGCCCGTGAAACCTGAGCTCTCTCTATAGCTGGTTAGTTGAACCTGGACGTAAACAAACTCTGCATTGATGGTTGCAATTAACGAGAAATTCACGTCCGTCAGTAATTATGGCCGCAATCAACGTCCTTTGCCATTGTGGCTGAGTGACTGTTTTGCCTATAAAAAGGTGCATCCCATGTTTTCTCCAAACACGCCCAAATGCACTTGCATCATCACAATCACATAAGCAATCTAGTCCTAGATGATCCAATCTCCACCATCAGTCCTTGTATAATTCGTCGGAGTTCCTGCGGTAGCGGTTTCGTCATTTCCGAAAAGGAAAGTAATTTCAATTTTGGGGTAAATTCGTCAAAATTGAAAACATTATGGGGCCGTATTTCATCTTGCAAAGAGAGTTCTTCTCGACTCGACTCCTTTACGATGAAGATTTCAAGACATTGAAGACATAATTCCTCTTCATTTATTTGGTTGTAATTTTTTAGTTTTTCACTAGCAATTATTTCCCACAATTGTCGAAATCATTGATTGGTGTACGGGATACCCAACAATTCCATCACAGATCGGTATGGATTTTATGTTGAATTCGGAATGGTACGGTTTGGAAATATTGATATACAACGTGCATATTCTAAATGGAACACTCAAATTATTATACACATTCTGTCTCGCTTCTTTTTTCACATTATATATATATAAATTAAGAAAATGGTACGTTTTAGGGTATTTTGATATTATTTTATAATAAATAAATGATAGAGTGTGTTAGACTGTTCGGTGTATTAGGTAAGGATGATATTTTTATAGATAAAGTGTATGAGAAAGGTTAGTTGTTTTGAATTTTTTACCATTCATATGTAAAAACTTTTGTGGGACAAATAAAAATGAAATACGTAAAAATTGGTTTGGAATGAAAGGAGAATTTTTTAATGTATAGTTTCTAAAATAAAATATAAATATTTATGTTAATAACATTGTGTAGATTGTTAAAAGTCTGCCTAAAATTTGGAACGGGTGAAAATAAAAAGTTTATAAAGTTATAAGCACAAGAACCAGATTAATAATAAAAAAAAAGCAGATAATATTTTTATGAGATAGTTATATTAGATACACTACATATTTCAAATTTACTAGAAGATACACAAATTTTTAAATCATTACTCTTCACTACATTATTTTATGGTTAATTTTCGATTTTAACTTTATTTTAATCAAATGCACGAAATGCAAATTTCCCTCAAATCCGATTTCTCCTCCAAATCCCGTAATTAATGGGATTTCCCCCCAAATCCCGCAAACCCATTAATTATCGATTAGATTAGGGATTTCATTTACTTTTTATAATATTCTTTTACACATTATGCAAAATTTTTTTAATATTCTTCTTTTGCACATTTTGCATTTCCCTTTTATACCGCAAACTCATTTTATAATATTCTTCTGCACATTGTGCATGTTATATAATTATAAATTTTATATTTTTCTTCTGCACATTGTGGAAAGGACAATTAACAATCCTCAAATTGCAAACGCATAGAAATTGGAATCAGATTTTGTGGATGGTAAAGAAAGTATTTATTTCTCAATCTGCAATTGCGTGAAATAGGAACAGATGTGTTTAAGATAAGGCTAAAATTTGTGTGCCCCGAGGAAACCTTGCGCCTAGACACCCTTTAGAATTAGATGGTATATCCTTTAGTATAAGGACGTGTACCATTTATTTTCTGAAAAATAAAATAAAAATTAATAAAAGTGTATACCCTTTAGAACAAAATATTGTACCCTTATTAATTAAAGTATATACCATTTAGAAGAAAATATTATATCCTTACACATCTTGTACAGGGAAATAGGTGACCAACTCTTAAGATAATGTATATTAAGGGAAGTATTAATTATATTTGTTTGAGGTTATAATGGGTATTATAACTTTTTAATTTGTACCCACAAGTAATTTATTTAAGATTAGATATAGTAAGTGTGTACTAAAAAGTAATAATTTCTATTTTTATAAATTAAATATATAATTAGAATATATATGTGCTATTTAATTAGTTAATGATGAACGCAAAAATTACTAAGAAGAGTTAATTATTTACATGATTTTACATAATTAGAATGGTGTGGAAAATTTGGAGCTGCAAGAACAAGACCAATCTGAGAGAGATACATATAGTTGTACGTGAAGATTAATGGTTGAAAAAAGGAAAGAGAATGGGTGCTGGTGTATGCAGGTGTATGCAGTTTTATATGATGCTGTCAATTGTCAAATTCATTTTAGGGAGTGGAAATGGGACTTTTATGACTTCAAAGTGATTGTAAAAGTACAAAGCACCACTGGTGCTAGGATGTAATTCGGTCAGTATAATAAATTTCATTTTGTTTGATAAAAAAAAAATTATGCTTGATTTTAATTAAAATATACCCTTTTCATTTAATTATTAGAGAAAGGGTCTTTTAATGCTACTTATATACGACTTTCAGGATAAAATTAAGTTCTAAAAGTGAAATAGAAGACATCAGAATGAAATTTAGCCCATACGCAACAAATTCTCTCTTTTTTTATGGTGGGCCTACTTGGATTAAAAAGATCGAAGGCAAGCATAGATATTAAATTTAGCCCATACACCACTAATTGGTATTAAGGGCCCACTAAATTTAGCCCATTAACAGCCGCAAATTTCTACTGCATGTTGCCCATTTTTCTTTTATGCCAAGTAATTCCACGCAATTGTATTGAGGGCCCACTAAATTGCATATAAAAGTTGGCCCATTTTTCTTTCAGCCACTCCCATTTTTCACTTTCTTTCCCAATCCACCCATCAATCCATCTTTCATCCACCCATTCATACTCCACTTTTCATTCCATAAATTCACCAGAGAAATCTAAAGAAGTAAGACTGATTGAGAATTGCAAGAGAAAATAGAAGTTCCAACTGAAGAAATTTAAGAGGAGCATTTATTTTATTTTGTAATTTTTTTAGTTAATTTTTATGGTATTTTTTATGACAATTCATCTTATTTTACTTGATGCTATGTTAGGTCAATCTCCTTTGTGAGATTAATAACATGATATGTTTTTTGAAAATTTTGAGTTTTCAAATGAATGATTATATTGATTAGGCTTGTTGTATTTCTATCATTGACGTTGATTGCTTGATTTATATGTGTGATTTATGTGGTTAATTGTCTTTGACATATAGTTAAAATGAGAATTTAGTTATGTGTTTGGGAATTGTTAATTGAATCATTTCATCATACACTTTATTTACATTAGTATAGGATAAAATAGATATGTCCTCCTATACTTAGAACTCATTGATATAACACTTCATTAGCTAGATCGAGAGGTCGATTGATTAAGTGCGGTGACACAACCCTTAGTGGATTATAATACATAAAAAGGAAACATAGATTTGTTTAGTACCTTCTTGGGGAATTATAAGTACTTATTCGGAGGTGTATTATTCGGTATCGATCTTAGGAGTCATTTTGAGATATTTGTCAGGATTTACATCCTCTTCATCTCGAGAGAGAGTTTAGGTGAAAATCATAATCACCCTTATTCTTAGTCCAAGAGATATATGGGTTCATTGCATTGTATCAAGAATTTTCATGCCTCTAGAGTTGCTGGTCTCACCTTTTATCTACTTGATGATTCATTCATCTTCCATTCATCTATTTTATTGCTTATATTTTTTATTGATTGATTAATTGTCATTGCCTTTTCAATCTATATCCTCTTGTCATTTTCTCTATAAAACTATGAAATACATTAGACTGCTTAGACTCTTGCCTTTATTTCCCATTGTTCGATAATTAAACTTGTTTGTTTATGGACTACATCGATGGTGTACACTTCTTCTTTTGCATAAAAGAAAATACACATCAGTTACTTGACTATGAACTACTTGTATAGATTGTCACTTTTTAGAGTGTGCATAAGTTTTAAATCGAATAAAAATAGAAAGTGTGAAGTAAATAGTAGAACGATGAGAGTATTTAATAAAATGAAGTGTGACATGGCAAGATAATTGGATTAATTTTGTGGAGGGATGCCACACAAGTAATATTCGTGTGATTTCCCAATTTCATGTATCACATGTAGTTAAATGATTCGACGAAATTTTAAAATTTCGGCATAAATAGGGCGTATTTTGATAAATTAAAAGAGTTATGGTTCTAAATTAAAAAAAAAACTGTTTTGGGATCAAAATCGAATTTATAACTATTTTAGGACCAAAATCGAAAACTTATATCTACTTCATTGGAATCAGAATGCCACGTGCAGTTCGTGATGATTTCCTGCAAAAATTTAGCTTTCCGGGCAATATTGGACGATAATCGATATGTCTAGGGTTATGAGACTAAATTGAAAATAGCTCTTTTGGTACTGAAATCAAAATTTCATTTTGTTGTGAAACTAAAAATGATTTTAAATCAAATGAACACTAAGATCTAAAAATAAAAATTAAACTTAATTAGGAGCAAAGTAACACATGAATCATAATGTTCCATGAATAGAAGGATAAAATAAATTATGAACCATAAAGATAAAATAAATCATGAATAATAATGCTAGTTTGATTTTTGTCACACTTATTATGTTTTGTCTTTCTCAAAACTTTCTATTTTCATATTATGTTATCTCTGTTGTTACAAACAATTCCATATAACATCAAAGTTATAAGTTGATAAGTTTCGGTGGAAGTTATCAACAACTTGAAAGTTGTTACTAACTATTCCTAGTAGCATCAAGAGCGGTCTGTAGCGGACAAGAAGCGGGAGGAGTTTTCAATGAATTTGAATTAAAGATAAGTTTTAACATTAGAAGTTGGAGGAGTTATCAACGAATTTGAATTAAAGGAGAAGAAGTTTTGAGTGTTATCTAAAAGTGTTTTTTTTTTTTTTATAGAAGTTAGCAATGTATCCATTAATTGAAAAGTTTATAATCTCATGGACGAATACCAATTTCAGTGGAGCTTTTGACACTATCATTCATAGAAACTTAGAGAGTTTCAATTGTAAAGAGATTAGTTTTTTAAGCTGGCCCCTCACATGCAGCCGGTAAATTTTTGCCTCAAGCCTTGCATGTGGAATTTTTTCATAAATGGGCGCCGGTGAGATTTGAACCATAGACCTTTGTTAACCATGAGCTCTGATACCATGTTAAATGATCACCTCAACTAAAAGTTTAAACTTGTAGAAAGGAGTGTCGTTTAATTTTTAATCAAGATACTCTAACACTTGTCTTATAATTATTTTTTAAAACTTATCAATGACGAAGATTGTTTTGCTTTTGTAGGCCAAAAGTACCCTCTGGATAGTTTTGAAATTGTATATCTATCTATATATTTCTCAGGAAAATAAAACAACGAAAAATATGTAGAAACAAACTATTGCATTATTGTTACTTAGGGGTAGATTGTTATTTCATAGATTATTTAATTACATTTTTTTTTCTTTTAGCAAGGATTAAAAATATGTAATTTTAAATTGACACGTCTAGGGATGGTGATCAATCAGGAAGTTTTCGTGGATTTAAAGAAACCACTTTCCTTTAAAGTCATTCTTCCAAACTACTTTAGATTACCGTTTTAATTATTTTTATTATTTAACCACAGGTTGGCCATTATTGTGAAGTGATTGTAATTTTGCTTATGTGTTTATAGAGTAAGAAATACTCTATCGTTGTGTACGACGGAGTGACCAAGAATTAAAAATCGAACCAAGGGAGGTAGATACTAGAGCTTAAGCGATCTCGCGTTTCTTGTAATTTATAGAGACGAATCATGAGTGGATTTGAGTGTGATTAAGCAAGTAAATGAAATTAATCTAAGTAAACAAGCAATTAATGAACAAGCAAATAAAGATAAAATAAAGATGAGTGGTTTTCCAAGTTAAGTAAAAGTGAGATTAACAATACTAGGGATGTGGCAATTCTAGGATTAATGCATTGAATTCACATGTATTATGGGTTAATAATTAAGGGCCATCACTAATTCCACCTGAACTCCCTCTCGAGATGGATAGGATGTAGATCATTGCATAGGTCTCAAAATGGCTCAAAGGATATGTACTCAATCAAACAATTCCAGCTAGATACTAAGTTTAATATGAGTGTCCCCTCACCCGATCAATCGACCTTTCGATCTAACCAATCGAATGTTCTATCAAAAGGTTCTAAATCTATAAGGACATCTCTATCTCTTTTAGAGTTCAAAGTTTTTTTGTCCCATAACTATTTAAAATTTTAGATTTTGTCCCAAAAAAGATATTTGTATCAATTTTGTCCCATAACTATGAGTTTTATTTTAATTTTGCCCAATTTTCGCCAAAAATTAGTCACGTGCAACGCACGTGACTGATGAATTTGCGGGTTTCGGGCAAAAATTAGGAAAAATTGAAATAAAACCCATACAATTATGTGATTTATTTGTTGTGATGTTATCTTGTGATGTTTATTTCTCTATTTAAATTCTTTAGTCCATTGCAAATCTTGTCCTCACAGATAATATTTTGCTTTATAATTTATGAAGTTCTTAAAAATAGTTAAAAAAGATATTTTGATTTTGTACAGTAAATGAGGTTAAATTTTTTTATCCCATAACTTTTTAAACTATAAATTTTGTCCCAAAAAAGATATTTGTATTGATTTTGTCCCATAACTATGAGTTTTATTTAGATTTTGCCTAATTTTAACCGGAACCCTCAATTTTCGCCGGAAATTGGACACGTGCGTTGCACGTGACGGATGAATTTGGGGGGTTCCGAAAAAAATTGGACAAAATAAAAATATAACTCATAGTTATGAGACAAAATTGATACAAATTTTTTTTGGGACAAAATCTAAAGTTTTAAATAGTTATGGAATAAAAAAACTTTTAACTCATCTCTTTTTTATTTAATGTACATGAAGTGTATGACAAAATGATTCAATTAATTATCCTAAACATATAATTGATTTCTCAATCTAATCATATGCTCAAAACAACGAACCACACAAATCATCATAAACATCAAGATCTAAAGCATCAATGATAGAAAATCTATAAACCCAATCAATATATAAATTTAAATGCATAAATCCTAAAATCATCCAACACCATTCATGTTGCTAACTTTACAAAGGAGATTAACCTACTATATTCATAAAGAAAACAACATAGACCATTGAATCTTCACAAACCATAATAAAACTGTAAGGTTGAATACAAGAATTGGATGAAAACTCCCTTGAATTGCTCCAAAGGCAATCCCCTTCCTCTCATTGCACTTTTCCTCTCTCCCTTGCTTCTTTTCCTCACTTGGATGATGGTTTTGATGGAAGTATGATGGTAGATGATATGGATGAAAAATGGATGAAGATGATGGTATAAAATGAAGAAAATGATGTGTGATGTGTGTGTGCAGGTGAAACCCTTCAAAATATAATTGAAATGTTGAAATTGGGGGTATTTAGACCCCTTTGGAAAATCCTGAAATTCACTTGACAGCTGTACTTTTGACCCTAAAATTCGACCGAATTTCCTTGCTTCGGTCGAATTTTCATGCAAAATACGTTTCTTCAAATTGGTGCACGTTTTCTTCCTCCAAAGTGCACAAAATTTTGACCGAGTTTCTCCGCTTTGGTCAAAATTTTTTGACTTTTTCCTGTTTCTCAAATCTGCGCGGTACGAGAAATTCGACCAAATTTCAAGAATGACATGAGAATTTTTGGTGAAGATTTGAAGCCTGCAGTATTGAAAAGCTACCCATCAATGAAGACCTTAAACTCAGCACCTTTGAACAAAATGGTCCAACAATGCAATACCAACTCAACATGGAGATCACCAACAGTCAGTCAAATTAACGAATTTATCTGTTTTGATTGGCAAGGAGTTATGGTTCATGCCATATACCATTGGAAAGCTCTTGAAGTCTAGGTTTCTACAAAATTTACGGATCTCAAAAATAATATTCCTACAGAAAGTTATGGCCATTTGATTGAAGTGTGGCAGACTGTTCAAATTACGAAAGTTGCTGGACCAACTTCGACTTTGCTGATTTTTGATGGTTCGTCTCTTCATTATGGACATTGATATCTACATATTCTTAGTCTTTGATTATCTTTCATTAAGTTTACATTTATTAGAGTCTAAGTTCTTATTTTCTATGTGCATTGAGAATGTTTAATCTCATTTATTTCCTTTGACTCACTTGGAGGGTTGTTCCAAGTCTTGCCTATATAATGGCATCATTTGTAAGCTCTTAAGCAACCAATTTGAAAATTAAACTTATCTTGAGCTTTTAAGCTTGTTTAGAAGATGTTATCTTTTTGTATCTTACTCTAAACTCTTTTGGTGGATTCCTAGAGCGGTGAGTGCACCTCTTAGTCTTTCGGTGGATTCCTTAAGACGACGAGTTTATTCCAAACTTGTGGTGGATTCCATAGGTGAGGAATTGTATCCGAGTGTGTGATTGTGTTGCCTCCTACTTCTCTAAAATCCCGGTATCAAAGAAATTCGGCCGAGTTTTCATGACAATTCTTTGAGCCCAATGCGGTACCAGAAGTTCGATCGAATTTCTAAAATTCGATCGAATTTTTATGACCTTCTTTGGATTTTCGATTTCGTCTCTACGTTTGCTCCGTTTTTAACTATTTTTCAGACATTTAAACTCATTTTCACACATTTTCATAAAAACACAAAACACCATCAAAATATACACAAATACGGATAAAATAATATGAAAGTACACATAAAAAAGATACTAAAATATAGGTGAAATTAGCGACAATCATGAAGTATATAAAGAAGAGAAACAATACTTGTGTGAATATCAAGTTTAATAGAGTATACCTAGAGTGACCAAGGAATCCTCGCAATTGTTCGAAAATGGAGTTGTTGAGGTGTCTATTTTTATTTAATTAATATCAGGAAAATCTAAATTTATTTTTTTATACTTATTATATTTTGTCTTTTTCAAGACAATCTATTTTCATATTATGTTATCTCTATTGTTACAAACATTTTTATATAATAATAACATCATAGCGGATAAGTTTTAGAGTGAAACTTCATTCTTAAAACGGCTTTTAATTATTCTTCGAAATAATTAGAATGGTAGGTTTTATTCTCCTTTTTTAGATCTTATCACTTTGATCGATTTTGTAATTTAAGATTTCACTTTCCAAGTGTTTTCTTATAATATTTTTGTAATCTCATCAATGATAATATTATTGTAATCTCATCAATGGTGAAGATTGTTTTGCTTTGAAGGCTGAAAGTACCCCTCTGGATAGTTTTAAAATTTTTGTGTCAAATTCTTTCTGTATGTATACTACTATTTTCTCTACTTGAATTGTCTATCAAAATAAATTTTTATACTGACTATAATCGATTCTCTTGAGGAATTTGAATAATGCTCTTATTTCTCTTGGAGAATCGAATATGGGTTTATAATGAATGACAAAAAATAACTTATTTATAGGCGGGATAAGAGAGAAAATTATGGAATATTCTTTTTTTTCTCTATATATATTTTTGATTTGATACTAATTTAATTTATTTATATTGAAAGATTTAATACTCCCTCTGTCCATCCAAATATATTCATTTGTTTTTTACACATGGATTAAGAAGTATTATTATTTTATTTGAAGTGAATAGTATTAGTGGGGAGCTGTTGGAAGTGGTGGGCCATGCGTGGGCCTTTTCACTAAAAAGAAAAAATGAATACTTTAAGAGTGAACGACCCAAAATATCAAAATGAATACGTTAGTGATGGACGGAGGGAGTAATTGATTGCAATTGATTGCAATTAATATGCTAAAATAGATAAAGGCAAAGACTTTAATACAACAGGCTTTTTTTTCAATTTCTGTAAGATCAGATCCTTTATTATAAAATGGGTTAAAATAATTAAACGGGTTACCACTCTTCTCTCTTCTCCTTCGATCTCCCCTCCTTCCTTCTTCAATCCCTAAATCCCCCATTATTCACTCTCATCTTTCTCTCTACATATAAATTCTTCGGCGCCCGCCGTCCATCTTCCCGACTTCGAGATCCCACTCCGACGACCCAGAAGCTTGATTTCCCCTCAGCTGGTTGAATCTTTGAAGGATATCTTTGTTGTACAAGTTGCTTAGGGAATTTCCTTACTGCTGTGTTGTCAAGAGAAGGCAGGGTTTACAAATTTTCTTGGGGAAATAAAAGCAAGCTCGGCCATACAAGTTCCTGTAATGGCGTCAACTCTTGGATGTTGTTTTCTCAACACTGGTCATCGAGGTAATGCCGCTTTAGTGCTATGTATTCCCTTATTTAGCTTCTTTGAATTGAATGAATCCTGTATTTCACCAGTTTATCTTGCTATGTTATCTGCATTTCCATAAAAAAAAGGAATGGAGCAGCTTTTGTTTTGTAATTCATTGTTAGCTTGCAAACACAATTATGTTATTTCTGTTTGTTTTCAGTCAGTGTGTGTGCTTTTCTTTTTTGTGCGACTATGATGACACAAAGAAGTTCAAATCTATTAGCATTTCTTTTGTCCACTTGTTGTATGTTTGTCATTTTATTGAGCTCCATCAAAATCTTATAGTAATAGTAGTTAAAAATGTTATCAAATGCTTTGGCTTGTTTATATTAATGTGTTTGTGTTATAGGTATTTCATTGTGGCTGAAGTCTGGACGAAATGTAGAAGACTTTTTATTGTGGCTTTGCAATCGCAAAGGGCTGCAGCAATTTCCAATCTTATAATGCCTTTTATACAGATTTCTTGATAAAAATTCAATATTTTCTAGTTTTTTTTGTAAATTTGAAGTTGCGTGATGGATCTTTGTGATGAAAATACAAACTTTTAACACTCTTCTACCACTGCTTCAACTTCAGGGTAACTCTTAAATCTTTCTGCAACACAACTACTCTTTATTTCAATTTCCAACATAGTAAATGTATGTAACTCTTGTCCGTGTTGCAGCAGTGTCCACCAGATTTATTGAGACAATGACAAATGAAGGATCAAGATGACAGCATGACATCCTGAATTATGCAATCTATTATTTTGTCATTTTGTAGACGTTTGCACTTTCTCTTCTGTTCAATCAAAGTTTCACCCCATCTTTATTTCTTGGAATCAATACTCACCCAAGGAATGCCTACACCATATCATATGGGCTGCCCGCGTTTGGACTTTGGAAGTAGCATTTTGTTCGTCGCAACTACAACGCTCTTACGGGGGTTTCTGCCTATTTCAACTCCTCCAAGCTATATTTGGTCTTCAAGTTAAACTATTGCTCTTCATATGGAATTATTTTTCATTTCCATAAAATGTAACCAATTTCATGCCTTTATTGTTTTTACCCTTCTCTTTATGTTAATATCATTAAGAATTAATAATTATTAATTGCAATCAGTCCCTTTTTCTTTCAATTCCCTTATCTATTTTTGTGAGGTTAATTTTATTTTATTTTATTTCATTGAGAATTATATATTGTTTTGTTTCGTTAATATCTTCTAAGTTCTGTTTGATCAACAAGGTTACTTTTTTATATTAATTAGATTATTCTTTATAATGAATTGGATTACTTTTTATATTGATTTGTTTATATATTATTCTGTTTGATCATCTTCTAGATTACCATTTTTAATTATTTGGGTTACTCTTTATAAATAAATAGGTTACTATATATAAGATTCTGGATTACTATTCATATTGATTTGGTTATATATTGTTTTGTTTGGTCAATATTTTCTAGGCTACTTTTTTCTATTAATTAGGTTAATCTTTATAATGAATTAGATTAGAAAAAATGTTAGATCACTCTATAGAAATAATTAGGTTACTCTTTGGAATTAATTATGTTACTCTTTATAATGAGTTAGATTACTCTATAGAAAAAAATGTTAGATACTCTATAACAATACTTATGTTATTCTTTAGAATTATTTAGGTTACTCTTTATAATGAATTAGGCTACTTCATAGAAAAAATGTTAGATCACTCTATAAAAATACTTAGGTTACTCTTTGGAATTTATTTGATTATTCTTTGTAATGAATTGGATTACTCTTTCATTTAAGACTCCGATTTTCTAATAATAAAGTCTTTTTTATAAAGAATTAATTGGACTACCCTATAAAGATAATTAGGTTACTCTTTGAAATTTATTAGGTTACTCTTTATAATAAATTGGATTACTCTTTAGTAAATGTTACTATCTTTTTGTAATGCACAAGGGACATATTTAGTCAAGATAATGAAGAAAAATGATTGGTAAAAACTACCAATATTCTATGATGAAATCAATTCTCCCTAGTACGACCTGAATATTCATCGCCAAAATAACAATAAAAATAAGTAGAAAAAAATAGAATAAAATAAAAATCGTCATCTCAACTCTTTTGAGAGAAACTTAATGGCGTAGCTCCACCTATGAGAATTACACATCAGCAGGTAATCATGTATTGGAGCTTATGTGTGTATATCATGTGGAACTTATCATAAAGAAAAGGATGTGTCACTCCCAAATTTCTTTACTTAGCTTGGTCACTCGTTCCTGCAATGTGCATCAGACAATTAACCAGTTCTCTAATCTAAATAACTTAGCAAAATGAAAATGATGTCGACTTAAGACAACACTTGAGAAGAAATGGTGTTAGTCACAAATAATGATCACATGTCATCTTTTACTAGCTCCTAAAAATAAGGATGAATGTGACCACACCTTCAAGATATAATGGCCTTTGCATTTCAATCAGAGGAGAATCATGCACAATTCAAATCGTATATTCACATCCATTTTGAAAAGCTTCCTATTTATAATATGAAAAATGATAGATAAAATTAAGCCTAGTATTTATGACATTTCTTCTTTGTATATAAGTATATATTCCTCCAAATTTGTAATTCAATTCAAACTTTTGTCTGTTTCATATACCCTATTTAGAGTTAAATATTTGTTTGGTCCCGTAACTTTTTTTCTTTTTAATTTTAGTCCCAAAAAAGATATTTGTTTATAATTAGTCCCATAACTTTAATTTTTCTTTAATTTTGATCCAATTTTTATCGGATTTGCCACTTGTTGCCGGAAACCGACGAGCGATGCTGACGTGGCTAGTCCAATTATTTCTCAACCAACCAAAGATTGATGAAACTTAAGAAGAAGAATGAAGACAACACCAAAGATTGCAAAAACGTTTATAGTCACCCCATACATAAATATTTTGCAATTTTTGGTGTTATCCTTCTTCTTCTTCTTAAGCTTCATCAATATTTGGCTGGTTGGACTCGTCATGTCAGCATCACTTGCCAATTTCGGAAACAGGTGGCAAATTCGGCGAAAATTGGACCAAAATTAAAGAAAAATGAAAGTTATGGGACTAATTATAAACAAATATCTTTTTTGGGACTAAAATTAAAAAGAAAAAAAGTTATGGGACCAAACAAATATTTAACTCCGCTATTTAACAATCACTTTTTTTTATGAATGAATCAAAACATCCATCCTATCACAGTCTCACATATAGAGAATAAGTCTAATTCTAAACATTATCACCTTCCTCAACCTTTCTGTCTCAATTCCCAAATTCAAAAACTCAAAGAATAAATTCATCAAAATATGCCAATAAATGACATAAAGCCAATCAGATCCATCAACAATCTCACATAGTGTTTGTTGCACTCCCAAATACCCCAGATGCACATAACTCAGACAACACATTATTTGACGCAGATCATTCGAAATATTCTATTCTTCACTCCCTACCACACTTTTAACAATAGATTTATCCACTTAACAAGAACTTATTCTCCATCTTGCAACGGGGAAAGATGCAACCAAATTTGGACAAGCCCCTAAAACCACCAATCTACCATATATTTCCAGTTTAGACAGAAAGAAAAAGGACAGAGTAACAACTGATTTCAAGAATACAAGGAGCGAAAACATGGGTGGCGGGCCAGGGTAGCGGCGAGGCCATTGGCGGTGAAGGCGGGGATAAGATGGAGATGGCGGGGACATCGTGTGTTCCGGCAAAGAAGACGAGAGAGATGGAAGTTTGAGGAAACATACAATTTGGGAGGGGCTGTTCTCAAATTTAACCCATTTGAATAACCGATAGAAGAAGAGGATTCGGTTCTACCAATTTTTTGTATGACTGGTCCTACTATAGTCATTCACATAGATAAATCATATGTACAGAGAATAAATATATTAATATATTAGTTAAAAAGAAAAATATAAAATAAGTAAATTAATTGAAGGAAAAAAATATTTAAAATTTAAAAAATTGAGGAAATTACACGTCACTTCGGAGAGTTCTGGAGACGACACGTGGGCAGAAAAAAATTCTGCTATGGTATATTTAATATATATATATATATATATATAGGAAAAGACTTGTGTGAGACCGTCTCACGTAAAGGCTTACGTAAGACGGGCGAAAAGTGATAACTTCTATGATAAAAAGTGATAATGCTATTTCATGAACAAATTATAACATAAATGAAAAGTGATAACCTTTTATAGCGAAAGTGATAACTATTTTAAAAAGTGTAAAATGATCTCACGTGAGACGGTCTCATACAAGACCTACACACACACACACACACACATATATATATATATATATATATATATATATATATATATATATATATATATATATATATATATATATATATATATATATATATATATATATATTTCATTGATTTGTTCATTTAAAAATATAAAATAAAAATAGAGGAACAGAGATTATTTTACGTTTTTTATTGTCTTTCCCAAAATTGCCCTTAATTGTTATATGGGGTTGGTTCTCATGACTCAATAACATAGTGATTGATAAGTCCACACTATCTAATACAACTACCAATTATACATTAAAATATTATATCTCTCCTCAATACACATTAAAATACTATATTTTTTAATTCCGTGCAAAAAAGCTAAAGTAAACATTTTATCGTAACATAAAATGACTACTCCATTTAACACATTTAAAGGTATATGTTCAAAACTTATCTTATTTGATGAGCTGATACCATAAGATCACATGACATTTTTATATTTGAAGTCTGAACCTGATAAATTATAATTTTGATTATTATGAATTAACCAATTAGTCTCACTATTTAAATATATATTTTTATTTATTTATTTATATATATATTATGAGTTTTATTAAGATTTTAAATTGTATTTATAAATTAAAATTAGTTATAATATATATTTAAAGTTGGGTCAATAAATATTAGGTACAAAATGTATTTAGATATTACTAATTCATACATTCGCTATAGAAAATTACGCAAAGATACAAAATTTAATTTTATTTTTCCCATATTACCTATACTTACTGAACATTAGTGTGTAACGTGTGAAGCAAATTAAAGAAAAACATGATTAAGTATTTATATGTATATACATCACTGTGCATTCATTTGAGATAAATAATTTTTGGGGAGAAAAAATTAAATAAACTATTTATATAAATATACATCAGTGTACATTTAGGTGAGATAAATAATTGTCGAAGATAGAGTCATTGAATACAACCCTAATTTACACACATGTGTGCACAATGTACTTAATCAATCTGAATTTTGATTAATTAATCGGAAACTTGTCACAAAATGAAGAATGAAATCACAATAAGAAGAACGAAGACGAATATGTACATTGGCGTTCATTTAAAGAGAGAAATAATAGAAAGTGGCCGCAGAGAGAATTAGTAAAATAATTTTTTCCTAAATTATTTCTTTCAAAATCTATTCACCAGCATGCATTTAGAGAGAGGAATAAAAGAAAGTGACCGCATAGAGAATTACTGAATTCCCTCTTCTAAAATCTCGAGTGATAAGTATAATAATAGTGTACATCGGTGTACATTGACAAAAGAAAGGTTAGTGTATAAACATTGAATATATAATGTTGAAATTTTTTTTTCCTAAATTCCCTCCCCTAAAATCTTGAGTGATAAGTATAATAATAGTGTACATTGGTGTACATTGACAAAAGAAAGGTTAGTTCTGTATAAACGTTGAATATTAAATGTTGAATATTAGTGTACATTAGTGTACACTAATATTAAACGTTGAATATTAGTTTTGATGTAGTGTGTACATTAGTGTTCAACGACATTATTGTTTTGTATAAACGTTGAATATTAAACGTTGTGAACAAGGGTAAGTTTGGAGAAAAAAAATCGTTATGTATCCCGCAGTAATTATATTGGGTTAATATATTTTTTAATAATTAGATTATAAATACACGTACCTATAATTAATAAACCCTTTAAAGTTTCCGTAATTTTTTAAATTTTTTACCAATTTTTTTATTTAAATCTTAGGTAAACCATTGTACACGTGGTATGCCAATTAAAAATGTTTATTAATTTTAATTTAATATGTAGCATAGTAGGGATGTCTACGATTATGATCGATTTGTCATTATTCTTGATTAGCACACCCTATTCGGTACCATCCATACATAGCTCCTTAAAAGATGTCTTTCGCCTATACCATGTGATTAAATCTATCTATATATTTCACAAAAAAAAAAAGAAAAGAAAAATAAGCAGAAACAAATTCTTGCATCATTGTTACCTAAGGTAGATTATAATTTCCTTGCTCATTTAATTACATTCTTTTTTTTTTTAGCAGAGATTGAAAGTGTTTAATTCTAAATTTACAGGTTTGGGGGATGGTGATCAATCAGGAAGTTTTCGTGGATTTATACAAACCACTTGCCTTTCAAGTCATTCTTCGAAACTATTTTAAATTAATGTTTCAATTAAGCAATTTAATTAATTGAAATTGATTCATTATTGAGTTATTTGTGTTATTTAACCACAGGTTGGCCACCTTTGTGAAGCATATGAAGACTGGGTTCACCAGAGTATAATCAGCAAGGAATCCCCACGACTGTTTGAAAATGGAGTTATTGAGGTGTGTCTATTTCAGTATTTATTAATTTAATATAACGAAAATTGATTTTTAGTTAATAAAAATATATTACTATTATTCTTCTTGGTGCTATTTTTATTATATATTAGTTTGGGGGATCATTACAAACATTTGGATTCCTCTTTGAATACCCGTTTAGTGTAATTTTGTAAAATATAAATATATATCGAGTCTCTGGGTTCGTTGTCTCACAAAAAAATTCTTTATGTGAGATCAGGACAAGCTGATCATTTTTTTTCTAGATTCCTTATTCCATTTTGTATAATATTATTTCAATTCTATGTTATACGGTGTTTGGATGGATGACACGCAGGAGAGATTAAAAATTACTCCCTCCGTCCCATGAAAAGAGTTACATTTACTGGAGATTAAGAAATATAGTATTCGTACCATGTAAAGAGTTACATTTACTGTTTGCATGGAGATTAAGAATAGTATTCTAAAGTATAGTGGAGTGAGAGATATAATAATTTAATTTATAATAGGTAGTTAGTGTTGTTTGCGTAAGAGATTGATTAGAGCTATTTTCACTTATATTTTAGTGTCTTTTTATATGTGTTTTCGTATGATTTTATCCATATTTTATGTGTTATTTGGTTGTGTTTTGTATTTTTATTGGAATGTGTGTGAATGAGCTTAAACTTAAGAATGTAGGAAAAAGCGGATCTCAATTCGGAGTTAAAACGAGGGAGAACGAGCCAAAACAGTGAAGAAATGCAGGAACCAGCACCAACACGGGCAACTTCAGGTCGTGTCCAGTTGCACGAGTCGAGTCGGAAGCACGAGCCGTGTCGCCAACACGGCCCTGTAAGAAGTGGCCGTGTGGCGACATCAGAAGAGCCAACACGACCACCCTGTGCCCGTGTTACAACACACGACTCGTGTTGGCAGCACGAGCCGTGTCATCAACACGGTCCTGTAAGGCGAGGCCGTGCGGCAGCATCAGAAAACACAACACGGCCACCTCGTGGCCGTGTTGCAGAGAACGACTCGTGCTGTGTATTTTCCTGCAGAAATTTCCAGATCCTTCTAGAAGCCTCCATAGGGATATAAATACCCCTTTATTCAACAATTGGAAAAAGATCCGAAAATCCCATCATCTACACACACATCACACACCATTTCTTCCATTTTCCACCATCATCTTCATCCATCTTCATCCACCCATCATATCTTCCATTTTTGGTGCTAAAGACTTCAAAATCAAGAGCTAGATGTGGAGATCAAGAAGAATAGAAGATTCTCTTCAAGAAATTGATAGGGAAGAATCCATTCATTTTGTATTTCTTTAGATCTAAGACTATGGGTATTTGTAATGAATCATTTATTTATTTTGTTACTTTTATCATGATAGGCTAATCCCTCTAGAGGGATTAGGAACATGAAGAGCATATTAGATTTATATTATCATGTGGATTAAATTAGTTTTTGATTTAATTGATGTTGATTTCTATTCATGGAGTTTAATTGTCTTGATGTTGTGATGGCATGGTTTGTTATTCATGAATGTTTATTGGTTTAATGGATTGTTGATCAATGGATTATTTGTGGTAATTAAATGCTATCAAGATGTTCATGTATGTATTGCTTGGAGTGAGACGGAAACGACCCTTTATAGTATTAGGAAGGCATGAATAGACATTGAGTTTGGGTTTGACCGAAAGGATATTTGAATTCAATGAGGGGAACCAATCCATTCGTTGGCCTTAGTACACAAAAAGGGAGATTTTAATCTAACTAGTACCTAGATGGAAGGGGTTAATGTTGGGCTTTGATCTTAAGTGCTTTTGGGAGTCTAAAATGGATCAACAACCTTTGTAACCCGAAAGGGAGCTTAGGATATAATCGTGATCACCCTTAGTCTACATCAATTAAGTTGGATTCCTTTTGCATGATAATATGAATTGAGTATGCTTGGATGTTTCTAATCCCATGTTTTTCCATACTTGAACTTTAGCACCCATTTTCTTTACTTGTCATTTCTCTTATTTGCTATTCTTATTTACTTGCTCCTTGCTTTAGTTGTTAATCATCTCAAAACCCCCCGGTCATCTTTACAAAAACGACATGAACATGAGCTCACATATTTTGCTAGTCCGAACATAACTCCTTTGTGGATTGATAATTTTTCTTGGGATATACTACTACAACGATCGAGTATTCTTGCTCGTGAGTGCTACAAAATAGGCAAACAAGAAAATGGCGCCATTGCCAAAGGGGAGTTTGACGGACTAGTCGAGTACTGTGTTATTGTTTTAGTTGTTCTTGATAAGGATTCTTTTTATTTTCTTTTATTTATTATTTGTGTTTGTGGTCTCACTCTTTGCTTTTTCGTAGGTGTTTTATGATCACAAGATCAAAGGGAAATCAATCGATCATTCCTTTGAATTTGGAGATTGAAAGGACCGCACGACAAAGGAAGCGAGAGAGGCGTAAAGCTAGAAAAGGAACAAGAATGGAGAATCAACGGGGAGACAATGTTAATTATGACCCACCCCAAGATCCTTTACAAGATCAAAGGGGGGTACAAGAAGGAGTGCAAGAGAATCAAGCGGAGATAATGAGGAATTTCTTTGCTCAAAATCAAAAATATATGCAATTGCTTGCCAATCAAGAAGCTCAAAGGATACTCCAACAACAAGAGGCACAACCACATGTTCGTAGAAATGTCCAAGAGATGGTTAATATGTTCAATAACCAAGCTATGCAAGGAAATGTGCAAATACCTCAAGAGAGGCCAAGGCCTAGAGCAATCCGGGATTACTTTCAATCGAGAGCCGTACACAACATGGTTCCTCCGGTTCAAGCCAACAATTTAGAAATCAAGACCGGATTGATCAACATGGTCAAAGAAAATCAGTTTGGGGGAGGTCCTCTTGAGGATCCAAACATGCATCTAGCTAGCTTCTTGGAGGTTGCAAATACCATTAAGATGAATGGAGTATCGGAAGATGCTATTCGGATGAGGTTGTTCTCTTTTTCTTTAAGAGACAAGGCTAAGGCATGGTATAATGCAATTCCTTTGGGAAGTTGTAACACATGGGAAGATCTTGAGCAAAGGTTCCTAAACAAGTACTTTCCTCCTTCAAAGACGCTTGATAGGCTTTTTCTATGCACTATAATTTAATCCTCAAGTATAAGGATGTCAATTGTAGCACAAGTACCCAAGTTAAATTATCGATCCCACTGAGACAGCTAATTATTTATTTTACTATTAATTACTAATTAATTAGAATTGAGTAACCAATTTCCAATGTTTTGAAGTAAATTATCTAAATAACGAAATATTAAATAACTGAATTAATTAAAAGCAAGGAAAAATAAAAGCAAGTGTCTAATCAAGATATAACAAACAGTTCTAAGGTATCAGGTATTGATCAATTAATTTGGGTTATTAAACTTACGATTGTTCATTCATGCAGTTTTACTGAAAATACACCACATATCCCTGTTATCCCACCGAATATGATTCGATTCTAAGCTAACAGTATAATCTGGTTTAAATCCTAAGGTGCGCAAATATTACCAAGTCTTATTCCTAGATACTAATCCAGCGAACAACAATACCTCCGGATGGTAAGTTCGACTAACAAGATATTTTCTGGAATTACTACAAGGTTCTATTCACTTCCTACTTGATTGTCTAATTGCATTGTTCCACTAAACTAATCAAGTATTTGATTAAGCAGTTCATGAAATTAAAGTGCTTATAGCGGAGCTACTCTAATCCCTAACAGATGGACAATACCAATCATGAACGCACACAAGCTAACACAATAATCCAAGCATTATAGCGGATATCATGAATATATTATGAAGACGTTACGAAGCAGATTAACATGTCTTAGTAAAATAAGTAAAATCAAAAGCTCAACTGCATAAAATCCCAATCTTTGGTCTAAATCCCCAAATCAATTAAATCAATCCATCAAACCCTAGAACTGTATAGGAAATTAGCCCATGAGATTACAAGCAATCCTCATGGCTAAGCAATTCATAACAATAATCAAAGTAATAGAAAGGAATAGATAAGAATTGTGAAAGCCTAGTGTAGGAGCAATCTCACGTTCCTTCTCCGTCTCTTCAATTGCTTGATTCTCCCTCGATTAGCACTTGGAACCCTTGTAGAATTGGATGGATGGCGAAATCAGGTTGTAATCTGATATGGGTATGAAAGGAGTGTGGATTGATGATGGTTTATGGCTGGGCTCTCTCCGATTGACGTCTCGATCTCCCTAATTGTTTCTAAGATGGATGCAGGGCTGTTTTCGCGACGACTCCACTTCTGAATCGCGTCTGGAAGGTATTTATACAGTGTTGAATCGAACAGGCCCCGTCTGGGCTCTGAACTGGGCCGCTCGGCACCCAGCTCGGCTCGAGCTGGGTCTGGACCCAGCCGAGCGGCCTGCCACGTCACTGGCCACGTCACTGGGGTCCAAGTGGGACCCCACTCGGCACCGTTTACCACCGCTCGGCACCCAGCTCGGCTCGAGCGGCTCGCCGAGCTGCTCCCGAGCTGGGCCGTTCCGGGTCTGTTTTGCTCCTCTTCCGATCCTGCCCCGTTTTACCCTGTTTCCTGCCTTCGAAACTCACAAAAACACCTTAATAGCCTTAAAATCGTGTAAATACTTAAACATACACAATTCCATGCAAAAATGATCAATTTCCTAAGCAAAATGGTGTAATGTGCACACATAAAATGTGTGAAATTCCACTCTCAACAACGCTCCAATTGAAAAGCCTTATAACTCAATTTAGGCAACTTCCGGATGAAAGCTTTTATGAAGCATGGGAACGCTACAAGGAGATGCAAAGAAAGTGCCCTCAACATGACTTTCATGAGAATCAACAAGTGCCTTTCTTCTATCAAGGGTTGAGCCAATAACATCGGATGCATGTAGATGCCTCATCCGGAGGATCTATATTCGGATGGATGCGATGAAAGCTATGGAAATTTTTGAAGACATTGCGATGAATGCTTATCAATGGCCTTCCGAGCGAGTAATAGGAGGTTATGCATTTGGAAAGGTAGCCCAAGTGGAGAGTGTGAATAAAGTGAAGAGTGATGTGTTTCAAAATGAAGGAATAAAAGAATTCAATGAGAACATTCAAGCTTTAACAAAGCAATTGAATTTGATCACTCAAGGAGTAAGTCAAGGGGGAAGCACAAGTGCTATTGTGAATGATGAGAGCCATGTTATGCAAAGTATAGAGGATGTTGCCTACTTAGATAGGAGAAATTACCAAGGGAATTTCCAAGGTAATTATCCTTCTAACCAAGGTAACTTTCAAGGAGGATATCAAGGACAAGCTCGGGGAAGCAATTTCAATCAATCAAGTGGAAATTATCAAGCTCCAAGGAAGCATGAAAATCTTTCTTACTCTAATCCTCAAGCCGCCGTGTCATTTCCTCCGGGATTCGATCCAAGTGCCAAACCAATGAATGGAGAAGGTAAGTCATCATTGGAAGAGACATTGCTAGCATTCATGAAAGATACAAGGGCTTATATGGAAAAAAGAGATGCTAAGTTTGAAGCTAGAATGGAGGAAAATGAGAAGAAATCCGACAATAGGATGAGAGCATTTGAGCATCAAATGGGGCAAATTGCTTCCTCTGTTGGATCTCAACACCAACAAGGAAAGTTCCCCTCTACCACGGTAACTAATCCTAAGGAGCAATGTTTGTATGTTACTGTGTGCAACATGGAAAGTAAGGTGGAGAAAGGGTTGGTGGAAACAACAAACATTGGTTCCAAGGTTGAAGAAGTAGTTTGTGATGAAATTGTGTCAAACGTGGAGGACAGTGGCATTGATGAAGATTGGTCTTTGGATGATGAGATGATAATTGGTGAATTTTTGTCTTTGTTGGATGAGGAAAGTAAGTGTGATGAAGAGATGATGTTGAAACAAGATCATTACATTGTTGAAGTTGATGCTTCATTAAAGGTGGAAGACCCCGGTAAATTTGTTCTTACTTGTAAAATTGGAAATGGGGAACACTTTAATGCTATATGTGATCTTGGTTCAAGCATTAATGATAGGCTTTTTCTGCGCACTATAATTAAATCCTCAAGTGTAAGGATATCAATTGTAGCAGCAAGCACCCAAGTTAAATTATCGATCCCACTGAGACAGCTAATTATTTATTTTACTATTAATTACTAATTAATCAGAATTGAGTAACCAATATTCAGAGTATTGTAGTGAATTAATTATCTAAATTACTGAAATAATAAATAACTGAATTATTAAAAAGCAATAAAAATAAAAGCAAGTTTCTAATCAAGAGATGACGAACAGTTCTAAGGTATCAGGTAGAGACCAATTAATTTGGGTTATTAAACTTACGATTGCTCATTCATGCAGTTTCACTGAAAATACACCACATATCCCTGTTATCCCACCGAATATGATTCGATTCAAAGCTAACAGTCTAATCTGGTTTAAATCCTAAGGTGCGCAAATATTACCAAGCCTTATTCCTAGATACTAATCAAAGCAAGCAACAATACCTTCGGATGGTAAGCCCGACTAACAAGATATTTTCTGGAATTACTACAATGTTCTATTCACTTCCTACTTGATTGTCTAATTGCATTGTTCCACTAAACTAATCAAGTATTTGATTTACCAGTTCATGGAATTAAAGTGCTTATAGCGGAGCTACTCTAATCCCTAACAGATAGACAATACCAATCATGAATGCACACAAGCTAACACAATAATCCAAGCATTATAGCGGATGTCATGAATATATTATGAAGACGTTACGAAGCAGAAAAGCATGTCTTAATAAAATAAGTAAAATCAAAAGCTCAACTGCATAAAATCCCAATCTTTGGTCTAAATCCCCAAATCAATCAAATCAATCCATCAAACCTAGAACTGTATATAAAATTAGCCCATGAGGTCACAAGCAACACTCATGGCTAAGCAATTCATACCAAAAATCAAAGTAAAAGAAAGAGAAAGATAGGAATTATGAAACCCTAGTGTAGACGTAGTCTTTCGTTCCTTCTCCGTCTCTCCAATTGCTCGATTCTCCCTTGATTAGCACTTGGAACCCTCTTGGAAGTGGATGGATGATGAAATCAGGTTGTTAACCTGATATGGAGGTGTTGGAGGTGTGAATTGATGATGGGTTATGGATGGGTTCTCTCCAATTTGTGTCTTGATCTCCCTAATTGTTTCTTGGACTGATGCAGGGTTTTTTCTCGATCGAAAACCGCTTCAGAATCGCGACTTGAGGGTATATATACGCTGCTGCATCGAACAGGTCTCGTCTGGGCCCGATTTTGGGCCGCTCGGCACCTTGCTCGGGCCGAGCTCATGACCGAGCGGCTCCCAAATCAGCCGAGCAGCATATGGGTGAAACGGGAACGTCGTGTAGGCTCTGAAGACATCCCACTCGGCTGGAAATTCGCAAAATATTGGTCCCGCTCGAGCCGAGCGGCCTCCCGAGCTTCGGAGACTGCACTGCGCGACTTCACCGTTTTGAGCATAACTTCTTCATACTGACTCCAATTTGAATGATTTTTTGCGCTCACGTGTTCCTCTTTTCCTTGGCTTTCTATACATATAAAGAACTCTGAGAAACTCCAACATTTGAATATGTAAAAAATCATGAAAAGTGGCTGCTAGGTACAGCATGTGCGACGTTGCACTTTGATCATAACTTTCTCGTTTGGAATCCAATTGGGGTGTTCTTTATGCCAAAATGACCCTCTCTTCTGTGGCTTTTCAACCATATATCACATGATCAATTTGGACTTCTATAAGAATACAGAAATTTATGCAACGTGGACTGTATTTTTCAGCATTCCTTCTCACTTTCACTCCTCATTCTAACTTTGAACTTTTGATCATGTTTTACCCTTCAAAACTCAACAAAACACCTTAGTAGCATCAAAATCATGTAAATACTCAAATGTACTCAATTCCATGCAAAAATAATAACTTTCCTAAGCAAAACGGTGTAATGTGCATATGTAAAATGCGTGAAATTCAACTCTCAACAATTAACGTGATACCTTTGGGAATTTTTGAAAAACTTGGCATTGGGAGGCTAAATAAAACGGATATAGAAATTGAAATAATGGATGGTTCAATGATGAAGCCCCATGGAGTTGTGGAGGATATGATAGTGCAAATAGAGGATTTTGTATTTCCGGTGGATTTTATGATAGTTGAGAAGCAAGCGGATCCTTGGATTCCATTAATTTTTGGAAGACCATTTTTGGCAACCGCAAAAGCAAAATTTGACATGGATAGGAAGGAACTCACACTCCGATCAAATGAAAGAGAATTGGTGTTATCAAGCAAGAATGAAAAAGGGGGAAATCTTCATTTGAAACCACCCATTAAGCCTCCGGATATTCGAGATGAAGTGGTAAGTGCGATTTTAAAAGATGAAGAATTAATTAACTTTATGCTTGAAATTGCAGGAAATGTCTCTTCAAAAAGAGATACGCTTGGGGGAGATCCACATGTTGATTTGAAGATTGATAAAGAGCCTCCGGGATGTAAGAATTTGAGGAAAAGAGGAAACGAGGTGAGTTCAAGTGTTAAAGAAGCACGAAGTGTGGATAAAAAGGTTGTTAAAGAGATGTTTAAAGTGAAGATGAGGCCCGATGGGGTCTTGGATTTCTCCGACTGTTAAGAGCTTACATTCATCCGGCTTGAAGACGTTAAACTTAGCGCTAAATGGGAGGCAACCCATTCTTTTTATTTTTTGTTGCTTGTTTGTTTTGGCCTTGTAGGTTGATTGTGCTCATGGAGAAAAATGCATATTGAAGAAAAGAGAAATGCTTCATGGATTCAAGTTGACATGTTCCACCATTTGTTGCAAACTTAATTCGTGACTCTTGTCTAGAGTTAAGTTTGGGGGGTGTTAGTGCGTGGTGGACATAGCTTGAGTCATGTGGATGCGGTTACTTCTCTACAAGAAGATCACCAAAGAAAACTACAAGGGTAAGTCTCACCACTTTTTGCAAACTTAAGTCTCAACTCTTGTTTCGATTTAAGTTTGGGGGGAGAGTGTGTGGTGTGACTTACCACTTGAGTATGATTCTTGTGAAAATTGGGTGAATTTTAAAATATTTTAAAATTTTTCTCATGAGTTTGGGTTGATTTTGGCATGATTGATGGTGTTGAAGTGCATGATAGTCCATATTTATAATGAAATTATTGAAATAATGGTGTTTGTTGAGTGTTTGAGCATGAATGAGAGGTATTGAAAGCATGATGGAGCTTGGAGCTAACGCTTTCCTTACTAAATGTCTATCGAGGGAGTACTCCACACCTTATCATTTTATTACTTGAAATGAATTGATTTTGATTTGGATTGTTGTGACTAGCATGATACTTCATATGTTATGTTTGTGGGAGGTTTACTTTCGTAACTTAGGATTTCCTTTTCAATAAAGGTTGGGATGAATGTGTGCTTAATTTTCTTATGGATGATGGTATTTTGTGTTTTTGCATGTTTTGTGTTTTTGTTGTGTCTTGTTTGTTGAGTCCTTATTTGTATGTTGTGTGTATTTTCATTCTTGTCTTGGGATGTTTAGTGGTTTGTTTAGGGATGTCGTGAGTCATTTTTGAATGTGAGTGATGATAGATTGTGGTGATAAGTGATGACAAATTATGATTAAGAATCTCTACACTTTCAAATTGTGACATGTTTTACTTAACTTGTTCAATTTTGAGATAAATGTGGTGTAATAAGTTCCTTAAGGTCCGAGCACAAGCTTGTGAGCATTTGAGCCTCAACCATGCATACATGGTATTTCTTCATGAGTGGATCGATGGTGTTTGATAAGTTAGAACTTGCTCAAGGACTATAGCAACGAACCCGATTAGTGGAGATTGGTGAAATGATCTAAGGCCATCCTTGTTATTATAGTCATTGCCATATATGTTCCCTACCATGAACATCATCCTTAGTTAACCATTTTGAGTCTATAAGCCTATTTATTGTGAATTTAGCACATTACAAGCCTTAATTACCCATTCAAGCTTATATATATCTTTGTGTGGGTGATTGAGGAGATGGTAGCTAGAAAGGATTGATTGATTAGCAAAAGAAGAAAAAGGGAATGGTAAACAAGCAAGAAAAAGGATGAAAAGAGCAAAAGTAAGAAATGCACATGCAACCTCAAAGCAAGAGAAGGAGCAAAGCAACATCAAAATGCTCAAGTAAACAAAATTCAAAGATAGGAAGCATGCATCAAAAGAAGCTCAATCCAAGGAAAGTAAATGAATAGTGCTTTAGATTGTAAAGATAAGAAAGAAAGAAAGAAAAGTGGAGAAGTTGAGGAAATTGGCCATCTCATTGATTACTTACACTTGTTGAGTTACTCTTATCCATATACTTCCTACCCGACCAAAGAGCCTATCATTACATCCTAATTAAAGACCTTTTTGATCATTAATTGAAACTTTGGTGGGTTGTGAATATAGTCCGTGAGCAAGCTTATAGCGAGTCGAGCCAATTGATTAATGAGTGTGATTTACCCTATTTCAAAAGAGTGTTGAGAGACATTAATATTCATTGTGAGGCTTGGACTTAAAAGGAACTATATTACACTTTATTCTCTTTTGATTGAACTTGTTAATTTCTCATGTCATGATTTTAATGTTGTAGGATGACTTAGCATAGTTTGTAGTTATTATTGCTAACGATTTGTTATTGCTTATGTTCGTTTAGTCTTTTTCTAGGTGAAAATTTCTCCTTTTGATTTGTCATTTTCGTTGCTCGGGGACGAGCAACACCTTAAGTTTGAAGGGTTGATTAGAGCTATTTTCACCTATATTTTAGTGTCTTTTTATATGTGTTTTCGTATGATTTTATCCATATTTTATGTGTTATTTGGTTGTGTTTTGTATTTTTATTGGAATGTGTGTGAATGAGCTTAAACTTAAGAATGTAGGAAAAAGCGGATCTCAATTCGGAGTTAAAACGAGGGAGAACGAGCCAAAACAGTGAAGAAATGCAGGAACCAGCACCAACACGGGCAACTTCAGGTCGTGTCCAGTTGCACGAGTCGAGTCGAGAGCACGAGCCGTGTCGCCAACACGGCCCTGTAAGAAGTGGCCGTGTGGCGACATCAGAAGAGCCAACACGACCACCCTGTGCCCGTGTTACAACACACGACTCGTGTTGGCAGCACGAGCCGTGTCATCAACACGGCCCTGGAAGGCGAGGCCGTGCGGCAGCATCAGAAGACACAACACGGCCACCTCGTGGCCGTGTTGCAGAGCATGACTCATGCTGTGTATTTTCCTGCAAAAATTTTCAGATCCTTCTAGAAGCCTCCATAGGGGTATAAATACCCCTTTATTCAACAATTGGAAAAAGATCCGAAAATCTCATCCTCTACACACACATCACACACCATTTCTTCCATTTTCCACCATCATCTTCATCCATCTTCATCCACCCATCATATCTTCCATTTTTTGTGCTAAAGACTTCAAAATCAAGAGCTAGAGGTGGAGATCAAGAAGAATAGAAGATTATCTTCAAGAAATTGATAGGGAAGAATCCATTCATTTTGTATTTCTTTAGATCTAAGACTATGGGTATTTGTAATGAATCATTTATTTATTTTGTTACTTTTATCATGATAGGCTAATCCCTCTAGAGGGATTAGGAACATGAAGAGCATATTAGATTTATATTATCATGTTGATTAAATTGGTTTTTGATTTAATTGATGTTGATTTCTATTCATGGAGTTTAATTGTCTTGATGTTGTGATGGCATGGTTTGTTATTCATGAATGTTTATTGGTTTAATGGATTGTTGATCAATGGATTATTTGTGGTAATTAAATGCTATCATGATGTTCATGTATGTATTGCTTGGAGTGAGACGGAAACGACCCTCTATAGTATTAGGAAGGCATGAATAGACATTGAGTTTGGGTTTGACCGAAAGGATATTTGAATTCAATGAGGGGAACCAATCCATTCGTTGGCCTTAGTATACAAAAAGGGAGAGTTTAATCTAACTAGTACCTAGATGGAAGGGGTTAATATTGGGCTTTGATCTTAAGTGCTTTTGGGAGTCTAAAATGGATCAACAACCTTTGTAACCCGAAAGGGAGCTTAGGATATAATCGTGATCACCCTTAGTCTACATCAATTAAGTTGGATTCCTTTTGCATGATAATATGAATTGAGTATGCTTGGATGTTTCTAATCCCATGTTTTCCATACTTGAACTTTAGCACCCATTTTCTTTACTTGTCATTTCTCTTATTTGCTATTCTTGTTTACTTGCTCCTTGCTTTAGTTGTTAATCATCTCAAAACCCCCCGGTCATTTTTACAAAAACGACATGAACATGAGCTCACGTATTTTGCTAGTCCGAACATAACTCCTTTGTGGATTGATAATTTTTCTTGGGATATACTACTACAATGATCGAGTATTCTTGCTCGTGAGTGCTACAAAATAGGCAAACAGAGATTGTAATTCTTGTGTATATTCAACTGGTACAAAGCTTTTATATATATATATGTGTGTGTGTGTGTGTGTGTGGAAGCGGAGACGGGGAAGTGCCTTGGTTAGAATATCAGCTAGCTGGTCTAGAATGATTACATGTGAGACTCGTAGAACATCTTTCTCCATTAGATCACGAACAAAGTAAATGTTGAAGGTTATGTGTTTCATACGGGAATGGAACACATGATGTAAAGCAAGCTTGGTGGCGTTGATATTATCGCATAATAAACGAGGTGGTAGGCGAACTATAACACTAAGATCATGAAAGAGATGTTTCAACCAACACACTTCAGCAGCAGTCGAGGCTAGAGCACGTTACTCAACTTCTGTAGAAGAGCGAGCTACGCCAATTTGTTTGCGAGATCTCCAAGAGATTGCATTTGGTCCAACAAAAATGACATAAGCTGGTGTAGATTTTCTATCGATCAAGCTGCCCCCAAAGTCATAGTCAGAGTATGCAGTGATGGACAAATCTGAAGGTCGTCGTAGAAGAAGGCCAAGACATATTGTGCCTTTGAGGTAACGAAAAAAATATTTCATAGAAGCCCAATCATGAGTAGATGGAGTAGACATCAATTGTGCTAATATGTTGACAAAGAATACAATATCTGACCAGGTGAGACTGGGGTATTGTAAGCCTCCTATAGCTCGACGATATTCTGTTAGATCAAAAGGTGAAGGCGGTTCAATAGGCGGATGATTAGTCACTAGAGTCGAAAGTGATTTAGCACCATACATGTGATGTCTTTGTAGTAATTCCACCAAGTATATATGTTGGGATTGTTGGGATAGAAAAATGCCTTCTTTACATGTGGCTACTTCAACTCCAAGAAAGTAAGAGAGAACACCAAGATCTTTAACAGCAAAGTGAGATTCCAGATGTGAGATATCACATGTTATTTGATCTGTATCAGAACCTGTAATAAATAAGTCATCAACATATACAAGCACAAATATATGAAAGGAGTTGTGATGAAGAGTGAAAAGAGAAGTGTCCGTTAGAGACTGAAGAAATCCAAACTTGAGCAATGCCGAGCTAAGGGTTTGATACTAAGCTCGTGGGGCTTGTTTCAAACCATAGTGTGACTTGTGGAGTTTGCAAACATGTAAGGGATGATTAGAATTTGTAAATTCAGGCGGTTGACGCATGTACATTGGTTTATCAAGTGTTCCATGTAAGAATACATTAGAAATATCAAGCTGCCGAATATGCCAACCATTCATAAGAGCAATTGAGAAAACTATTCTTATGGTGACCGGCTTAATTACTAGACTAAATGTGTCATTGTAATCAACCTCAGGACGTTGATGAAAGCCTTTAGCGATGAGGCATGCTTTATATTTGTCGATCAAACCATCAAGTTTCCTCTTAATCCGGAAGATCCACTTGAACTTAATAATATTTGCATTTGGTGCAGGAGCTACTAAATCCCAGATGCCATGATTGAGCAAAGTAGTAAACTCATCTGACATTGCCTCACGCCATTTAGGATTTGATAGGGCTTTAGAGATGGTTGTTGGTTCAACATCATCCGGTAAGGGGTGCTTTGTTGAAGCATTGAATAACTTTGTCTTGAAGATTCCATGTTGACTGTGAGTAACCATATGATGAGTACGATCAATCAGCGGATGAGTAATACTAGTATTAGGGACAAGATTTGAAGTAGGAGATTCCATAGAGTTAGGAACCGAGGTAGCAGCGGGGAGATCATTTGTGTTTGGAGAGCCATTTAAAGAAGGATTCGGTGAAAGCTGATTTAGGTGAACAGTAGGAGGCTTAGAACCTGTTGGGAGTAATAAAATAGATGACTTTAGGTTTGTTGGCATGTAGAACGGGTTAGGTGATTTTAGAGTGCGCTCTTCCTTTGTAGGAAAATGATTTTCTATGAATTGTACATGTCGAGAGATGAAAATTCGATTATTGACGGAGTTCAAACATTTGTAAGCATTTTGACTTGTTGAGTAGCCAAGAAAGATACAAGGTCGTGAAGGGCAATCCAATTTATCTTTGGTATAAGGCTTTAGCCACGGGAAACAAAGGCATTCG
The DNA here is from genome assembly GCA_023678885.1 of Pogostemon cablin. Classification (NCBI taxonomy): domain Eukaryota; kingdom Viridiplantae; phylum Streptophyta; class Magnoliopsida; order Lamiales; family Lamiaceae; genus Pogostemon; species Pogostemon cablin. The sequence goes on from CM042973.1 coordinate 6,081,012, forward strand.
AAGACGCGAAGCTTTCTTAAATTTGGCATTCGATGAAATAGTTTCTCAAATGGAGAACGTCCCTACAAAACAACTGTTGGCATTCTATTAATTAGATAAATAGCAGTTTGAAAAGCATATGACTAATATTTTACGGGAAGTCCCGCATGGTGTAGTAAGGCTCGTCCTGTTTCAAGAATGTGACTGTGACGACGTTCTGAAGTTCCGTTTTGTTGAGGAGTTTGTGGAGAAGTAGTAAACCAGCTGATACCATTTGAATTCAAGTAAGTACGCAAGGTCAAGTACTCACCTCCATTATCACTGTAAAAAAATTTTATTTGAAAAATCAATTTGTTTCTCAACTAGTAATCTAAAATTGGTGGAAAACAGAGGCAACTTGGGATTTGCTAGCAATAGGAAATAAGCAACAATATTTGTAAGGTGATCAACAAATAACATATAAAATTGAGATCCATCATCAGAAGTGGCAACAGGTCCCCATACATTAGTGTAGATATTATGTAATGGATGAACAGAGAGTAATGAAGTTTCATGAAATGATAAACGATGTGTCTTACAAGCATGACATAAATCACATGGATCAATTGATGTTTTTTTATTATTTAAAATAGACAAATCAAAAGATGATATAATAGAACGACTTATCTTTATGGAAGGGTGACCAAGTAGTGCGTGCCATGTTTATGATGTTATACGATCACCTAAAGTGGCAATGTTAGTAGTAGGTATTAAATTAGGAGATGGAGGTCGAAAATAATACACGCCATCAGTGCATCGCCCTCGTGCCAGTGGTGCTCCCGTGACCTGATCCTTTACGAGAAAATAAGATGAATAAAATTCCAAGGAAATATTATTGTCTCTAGTAAATTGATGAACATATAGTAAATTTTGTTTGCAGTAGGGATGTGTAGAACATTTGATCACTTGAAATTTTAAGTAGGAAAATTTAAAAACGAGATACCTGTATTTTGAATGGGAAGGTCAGATCCATCAGCAAGACGAACTTCCTCGGTGCCATCGTATTCAGAGTGAATAATAAGATTATTAATATCTGCGGTGAGATTATGGGATGCTCCAGAGTCAACAAGCTAAGGTTGAGATGGTGCTGTTAATGTAGGTGAGCATACAACATGTTGGATTGTATATTAAAAGCCTAGCTTTAGTATGAACAATATTATAACAATATTTGAAATAAGAATCATTGATCAAATATTTTGCATATTATAATTGATTTATATTTCATTACAAAAGTCCATTTACTTTATACTGTAGATAATATTGTGCGGCGTCGCACGAAAGATCATATTATCGGCTCCTTATAAAGTATAAATAGTTGCTCACAACCGAGATAGATGGGGACAATCTATTAAGATGGTTGTAGTGTGATTTGGTATTAGTTTGTCTTGACTATAAAATCACATTAGTGCACTTTGTGTGTATTGAGCAGGACCGCATGAGATCGTTCGATTTATACTGACTATATAGGAGAACAAGATCTCAGTTATTATGGATGTTTGTGCTCTTAATCCCTATATAATTACCTCGACATGTAAGTCAGTATTTGTTTCTTTGATTCATCAAAGGGAGAGATTTATTCATTAAATCAATATACTCGGTGAGTTGGGAGATAGTGCTATCACTATAGTGTGCTGTTGATTGTAAAAGGAATTCATGCCCTATTAAATAGGCTGGCGATGTCCCCTTGAGGAGCTCATAAGGATTATCATGTAAACCCTGCAGGTGGATTTATTCTGGCATGATAACAAGGTTGAGTGATACTACTCTTGGATAGGAGATTAATTAATGGAGTTATCAGTAACTTAATTAATTAATGAGTATTGTATATCTTAAACACGGGGAGATTAATAGGCTCATAATAAGAAGGAGCTCATAACGTAATTTGGGATTAGAGTGGCAATGCAGTAATAATACTTTAGTGGACGTATTATTATTATTGGACTTAAGTATAAGTTTTGAGCTAAACTTGGATATTTAAGTCCAATGGAAGACCCAACTTTAATTTCTCCTTCTGGTCCCTATTGTAGCCCATGTATAAGCCACCTCATTAATCCTGAAACCCTATTATTGGCGCCTAATACCGCAGATAAAAGAAGGAGGATTACAGATTGAGAGGGTCTTGAAGATCATCGCTCACATGACGTCAAGACTAGGCTTTGGAATACAACAGAAGATCAGAGAGATCGTTTCATCAACCTGATCGAGTTCTTCAACCCTGATGAAAGGTAATACGATTTTATATTCTTACTTCCATTGATATAGAATCGCATGGAACCCTAACAGTTCACATTAACCAAAAGATCCGAACGCCATCAAAAAATTGGCAGATGCATTAAACCTGCAACAAAAAGGAACTGTATGTCCTGGGTACCCACATAGTTGACAAACGATGGGCCCACGATGATTGTGGCCTCTTCCCGGGAATGATCCTCTGCGGTTGTTTGGAATTTCTATTGATGGTGTAATATCGACCATTGTTGTGAGTAGTTCCACCATGGGAATTATTGCTTCTGCCACCCTTGTAGGGGTGTTGTCATCCACGATAACCAGTATATTGTCTTGCTGAAAAGTGTCCTCCGCTAGCAACATTTGCAGTAGCCACTAGATTAGTAGTTTGGAGATCAATTTGCTTTAAGTAGCTTTGATGTGCGATGACCTTGTGGTATTATTCAGAGAATGTGATTGGAGTGTTACGAGCCTAAATGAAGGAGGCTAATTCACCGTAATTTGGGCCAAGCCCATCTAAAACGTAGAAGGTAACATCATTGTCAGGAAGTCGACGATCAATAACAACGAGCTCATCAACTTTTGATTTGATTTGTTGTAAAGGCAATTTGAGAGCCAAGTTGGATTTTTGTGAGATCCTTCTTCAACTAGAAAACTCGTGATCTCGACGAACTTGCATTAGTCCGGGATAAAGTAGTATATGCCTCAGCAGAATTTTTGGACGAGGCTACCAGAGAGTGAGTCTCTGATGAAAGAGATCCAAGGATGGCTGCAAGCAGCAATTGATCTTGCTGGAACCATGAGGAGTAGGTAGTAGCATCTTTCGCTGGAATAGATTTAGTGTCTTGATATGAAATGAGACCAAGCCCATTTAAAAGGGCCATTAAGTGGGGCACGCCAAGCCGAAAAATTGAAAGCAATGAGTTTGATCGGAAGACTTTGGTTAGAATTGATATGTATGATCTGTGGTGTGGTTGATTCAGCAGTGGCGTTGGTCGATGAAGTGGGTGTGATAGACATGATTGTGTGATAGGATGAAGTTTGCTGTGTGAAAAAAATAATTTTGGACCGTAAACTCGTCAGAGAGAACCTCGTGATACCATGTAAGAAATTGTAATTCATGTGTGTATTCAATTGGTACAAAGCGTACATATATATACACATATTACATTAAGAATAAACGGTAATAAAATGAATACAAATCCCACAATTATCTTCTTGAATTATGGGAGGATATTGCGTAAAATATCAATTGATCAATTTGAATTTCCTTCTGTAAAAGTGTGTGGGCCTCATGAAAATAAAGTGATTGAGTTATGTGGGTCTCATCTACTAAAAAAAGAAATATAACTCTTGTAGCGGGACGCCCTAATTAGTAAAATGTAACTCTTGTGGCGGGATAGAGGGAGTATTACCTTAAAAATGAAAGTATCAATTCCAAAGGTAAGGGTTGATTTTTTTTTTATCCTCTTACGTGCCAATAATAAAATACGGTGTTTTCTAAAAATAGCGATGATGTAAAATAGATTAAGTGAATTGAATATCAAATGTAAAATAGTAAAGAAGCATATGAAAACTTTGTCATATTTGATGCATGCAGTATAAATTATTATAAATGTCTGGCAAATTACTAATTCAGTTGGGAGTGTTTAGTTTATATTGAGTTAATAATATATATATTTGAGCCTTAAAAATTTATTAAAAATACGTCTTGGATGTTCTGTTACACTTAGTGTTACACCTCCTATTACACGTGTTAGATGAGCGACACGTTTGCGAGGAGAAAAATCTCAACCATTGACCTTATGGTTTAAGCATTCTTTTCAGGGTATATGTTTTATTATATCATACTTGTCAATCATCTAACGGTGCGCAACAGGAGATGTAACACTAAAATGTAACAGACCGTTATAAATAAGGAAGTTTACACACTAATGGCACTTAAAAGGGCTTAATTTTCTTCTAAATCCTTTAAAACTAAGGGCGGTGTATTAAAATTAAGGAGAGGAGGTGGGTTATCATATCCAATGTAACTAATAAAGAATTAAGACGATTCATTTGGTAATTCCTTTTTTATGATCTTTTAAAGCTTTGTTAACCAACGTAATAAGTTTAATAAACCAAATTGGCAACTTGATGTTTACTTAAGCTCTTCCTTCATGGTTTTATATCTTTTTGTGTATATATATTTTTTCAAATTGGCTCGTGTGTATTTACATATGAACAGTTGTTGATGTGTGCTCCTTGGTGGACGGTTCCTCTGGTGTGGCTGCCGGTGGCGTGCTTGTTCGTCTCACTGTCAAATTCATATTTCCCTATATAGTAAATGAGACTCATATAAAATATTTTAATATTTATATGGGGCCACAACACTATACTAACACAACTATCAATTATACATTAGAATATTATATCTCTCTCCTGAATACACATTAAAATACTACTCCCTCCGTTCCAGAGAACCGTTCACCTTTCCTTTGTAAATTACAAAGGAAAGGTGAACGGTTCTCTAGAACGGAGGGAGTATATATTTTAATCCCGTGCAAAAAAGCTAGCGTAAACATTTTATCGGAACATAAAATGACTATTTAACACATTTAAAGCTATATGTTCAAAACTTATTTTATTTGATGAGCTGATACCATAAGATCGCATGACATTTTTATATTTGAAGTTTGAACATCATAAATTATAATTTTGATTATTATGAATTAACCAATTAGTCACACTCTTTAAATATATTTTTATTTATTTATTATATATATATATATATATATTACGGGTTTTATTAAGATTTTAAATTGTATTTATAAATTAAAATTAATTATAATATATATATATATATATATATATATATATATATATATATATATATATATATATTTAAGTTTCTGTAATTTGTTAAATTTTTTACTAATATTTTAATTTTCTCACAGATGAAGATCCTAACTAAGTAATCCAACAATTACTCTAAGAATTCACAACTAATTCTGAAGATTGAGAACAAGAAATTGATCACATATGATAACAACTATGAAAGTGTGTGTGTGATTGAATGAAGAAGAAAGGATTTATAGTGGTTCAGCTTGTTTTCACAAGCCTACGTCCACTGTGAGAGAGAGATCTATTATTGATTGAGAGAATGAAAGTGTTACAATGAGCTCATGCATAGATTACATCATTATATACACTCTATGCATTCACAGAAAAGTTACAGGACCAATTCGAGTAACCAACTTCCAGCTGGATTTCCAAGTCGCTAAATCGAATCTTTGCGGTTTCAATTGACTCCATCACATAGCCTGCATGACGAGCTATGCATCCATGTGCGGAACCTTCCAGAAGCCGCACACATGCCATCTATACAACAGCCATAAACCGCCCTGGTTCCCACTTGCACACATGGCACCAATTGTGATGCTTTGTGTTGCCATCAGCTCGTTTGCTGCTGATATACCCATTGCATGCATACATCATTACCATCCTTAAACTGAAACACATAACACCCTACCTCCTAATGGTTTTCATCACAATTCTCCACCTAAAACTTCATACTTAACCAACCTCAATCACTCCTTCACCCCACTGTTTTATTAAGACAGCAAACTTGTACACTGCTTTTATGAGAGCAGCTGAACTCTTCACTGATATGTTTAGCACACATTGATAAGACTCTTGCATAATTCAAACTTTGAACTAGGCAAGGCCGTAGTGAGAAAATCAGCTGGATTCTTTGCTATTTCAACCTTCTTGACAACAACCTTTCCTCCTTCAACTAAGTCTTTAACAAAATACATTCTTACATCTATGTGCTTTGTCCTTTCATGATAACCCTGATGTCTTGACAAGTGTATAGCACTAGAGTTATCACAATGCACCAATACTGACTCTTGTATTACTCCAAACTCAGACAAAATTCCCTGCAACCACAAGCCCTGTTTTACTGCCTCTGTAAGTGAGATAAACTCAGCCTCAGTTGTAGACAATGCAACCACTGACTGATGTGTTGATCTCCAACTTATAGCTGTACCAAACAAGCAGAATACATAGCCTGATAGTGACTTCCTTGTGTCTAAGTTTGCAGCATAATCAACATCCGCATAACCTGCAAGAAAATCAATGTTAGAAGTGAACTTATTAAAATGCAAACCTGTTGCCAAGCTGCCTCTGATGTATCTCTGAATCTACTTAACAGCTTCCCAGTGATCTTTCCCTGGATTCCCCATAAACGTGCTCACCAAACTCATTGCATGAGCTAAGTCTGGCCTGCAGCACACCATTGCATATATGAGACTGCCAACTGCATTAGCATAAGGAACCCTTTCCATCTCTAATACTTCTTCACTTGTTCTGGCTGACTGCTGAGTTGACAGACCCAACCCTTGCTTCATAAGAGTAGTAACAGCTTTGCTTTGATCTATATTATACCTCTTGAGAACTTTCTCTATGTATAAACTCTGATGTAGTACTATAGAACCAGCTGATCTGTCCCTCTTGATCTCCATTCCCAATATAACAGTAGCTTCACCCAAATCCTTCATATCAAACTCTGATTTCAACATCTCCTTCACAGCTGTGATCCCTTCCATAGACTTGCAAGCAATTAATATGTCATCAACATACAATAATAAGAAAATATACCACTCATTGTCTTGTTTGATGTACACACAACTGTCAAACTTGCTTCTCTCAAAACCACATTTGATAATGTACTCATCAAATCTGATATACCATCTCCTAGGACTTTGTTTCAATCCATATAGTGACTTCAGAAGTAAACAAGCCTCAGTAGTTGAGTTTTGAACTGAGACTCCCTCTGGAACTGTCATATAGATCTTCTCCTCCAAATTTATATGAAGAAAAGCTGTAGTCACATCCATCTAATACAATTCCAAATTAAACTGAGTAAATAATGCTAACAGTATCCTAATGGAACAATGTTTCACAACTGGAGAGAATATCTCTGTATAATCAATGCCTTCCCTTTGAGAAAATCCCCTGGCAACTAATCTTGCTTTAAACCTGACACCATCAGTCCTCTCTGGTGAGGCCTTTTTCTTGTAAATCCATTTATAGCTCACTAACTTCTGATCCTTTGGTCTCTGAACAATTCTCCAGGTCTGATTCTTCTCTAATGAAAGCAACTTTTCTTGCATAGCAGCACTCCACTTTGCACTATCCTTACTGTTCATTGCTTCCTGATAGCTTCTTGGTTCATATGAATCAATATCCTCTGCAGAGTATAGTGTAAAGGACACAATATCAGCATCTGCAAACCTAGCTGGAGTCTTAAAAGACCTCCTTTGTCTATCCCTTGCCAACTGATAGATGTTGAGCAGCTTATCAGTATTAGATGTGATCTGATCATCTTCAGTTGGTGAACCAGTTTCTTCTTGCACTGTCTCTTCTTCAATTCTAAACTGATCCTTCTGAATCTTGTTCATAAGCTCCACCTCAAGCTCAGCTTCATACTTATTTTGATCTTGAGGTTTCAATGGCATAACAACTTCATTAAAGGTAATATCCCTGCTTATCATAAACTTTTTACCTTCAATGTTCCATAGTTTGTAAGCTTTAACACCTTTGAGATATCCAATCATGACACACTTGATAGCTCTTGGAGTTAGCTTATCTTGTTTAACATGTGCATAAGCTAGACAACCAATCACTCTGAGCCTGGTATAATTAGCAGTTTTTCTAGTCCATACTTCCTGAGGTGTTTTGAGTTTAAGAGGTGTTGATGGACACTTGTTGATTAGAAAAGCTGATGTACTAACCAACTCTCCCCAGAAGTCTTTTGAAAGACCAGAACTACTTAATATATACCTTACTCTCTCAAGTAAAGTCTGGTTTAACCTCTCTGCAATACCATTTTGTTGTGGTGTACCTGGTACTGTCTTATGTCTCATGATCCCCTTTCTTTACAAAACTTATTGAACTCATCAGAACAATATTCAAGACAATTATCAGTTCTTAATATCTTAATCTTATTATTGCAACTATTCTCTACCTCAGTCAACCAATTCTTGAAAGTAATGAAAGCTTCATCCTTAGATTTCAGTATATATATCCATATCTTCCTACTGTAATCATCAATAAATGAAATAAAATACCTGCCTCCACCTTTTGTTAGTGTTCTTGCAGGTCCCCACAGATCTGAATGGATATAATCAAGTTTGGATTTGCTTGTATGTTCACCAATGCCAAACTTCAGCCTCTTAGCTTTGCCAAAGATGCAATCCTCACACTGATCCAGCTTGTCTGTTGATCTGATACTGATAACATTCTGTCTTGACAATTCTTGTAATCCTTTCTCACTTATGTGAGCTAGTCTTCCATGCCATAAGTGAATTTCATCACTTCCAGTTGAGATAAGATTCTGTCCAACCACTGTGTGTCCATCAAGAATATACAATCCATTTTTTCTGATTCCTTTCATCACTTCATACTCATCTTTCTCAACAATGAGTACCCCTCCCCTTGATCTAAACTCATAACCTGAAGCATCTAAGATACCTAAAGAAATCAAGTTTCTCTTGAGTTCTGGAATATACCTCGCACCTGTCAGAATCCTGGTAACTCCATCATGCATCCTCAATCTGATGGATCCAACACCTCTGATCTGACATGTGTGATCATCCCCTAACAATACTGACCCAGTATTCTGCAACTTGAGATCAGTAAACCAATGCTTCATAGGAGACATATGGAATGTACATCCTGAATCAAGGATCCAATCCATGGATCCTTTTGATGATCCAACCATCAGTGCCTCAGGATAATCAGTAGCCTGATTCTGATTATTTACCACCTGATTTGCTTGCATTCTTTGTTGTCCATCTTTACCAGCATCTGTTTTTCTTTTCTTTTCTGCTTTGAACTTGTAGCAGTTCTTCTTGTAATGGCTTGGTTCATGGCAGTGAAAACACTTCCTTCCCTCTTTATCTGAGTTTGACTAATTAGTCTTGTTTCCTTGTTTCTTTGAATCATAATTGCCTTTCTTGTTATTCTTCTTATCATGATCATTCCTCTTGATCATTAATCCCTGTTCTTCAGAAACTTTCTGAAACTCCTTTGTCTTCAGAGCAATTTCAACTTCATCAAGACATAGTTTCTCTATTTTCAAACAGAAGTGTGTCCTTGAAACTTTCAAAGGGCTTTGGAAGGGCTGACAACAATATTGAGGCCTTATCTTTTTTTGTTTTTAGTTTTAACATTAACATTTTCTAGATCATCTTACACCTTATTGAATTCATCAAGCTGCAATAAAACTGATCTATCCTCAACCATCTTAAATGAATATAGTTTCTGCTTTAAGTATAAACGGTTAGCAAGAGATTTTACCATGTATAGATCTTCAAGTTTCTTCCATATAGCTCTTGCAGATGTCTCTCTTTGTACTTCTCTCAAAGCCTTATCACCAAGACATAGTACAATAGCACTTAATGCTCTTTCTTGAGTATCAGCAACTGCAGTGGCTTGTATGACTGTTTGTGCAGCTTCTGCAGTTGTTGCAGGCTTCTCCTTGATGGCATCTGCCAATCCTTGTTGTACCAAGATAGCTCTCATCTTGATCTTCCACAAACCAAAGTCAGATTTCTCTATAAACCTCTCAATATCAAACTTGGTTGCAACCATGGTGTCAACTTCCTTCAACTGCTTCTTTATTCCTTCTTCTGTTGATTTCTGATCTTGTGGTCTAGTTTCCCACAGACGGCTCCACTTTCTCACAGATGAAGATCCTAACTAAGTAATCCAACAATTACTCTAAGAATTCACGACTAATTCTGAAGATTGAGAACAAGAAATTGATCACATATGATAACAATTATGAAAGTGTGTGTGTGTGATTGAATGAAGAAGAAAGGATTTATAGTGGTTCAGCTTGTTTTCACAAGCCTACGTCCACTGTGAGAGAGAGATCTATTATTGATTGAGAGAATGAAAGTGTTACAATGAGCTCATGCATAGATTACATCATTATATAAACTCTATGCATGCACAGCAAAGTCACAGGACCAATTCGAGTAACCAACTTCCAACTGGATTTCCAAGTGGCTAAATCGAATCTTTGCGGTTTCAATTGACTCCATCACATAGCCTGCATGACGAGCTATGCATCCATGTGCGGAACCTTCCAGAAGCCGCACACATGCTACCTATACAACAGCCATAAACCGCCCTGGTCCCCACTTGCACACATGGCACCAATTGTGATGCTTTGTGTTGCCATCAGCTCGTTTGCTGCTGATATACCCATTGCATGCATACATCATCACCATCCTTAAACTGAAACACAAAACACACTACCTCCTAATGTTGATCAAGCACTAGTATGTAGTTTTCATCACAAATTTAAATCTTAGGTAAACCATTGTACACGTGATATGCCAATTAAAAATGTTTATTAATTTTAATTTAATGTGTAGCATAGCAGGGATGTATATGATTAAGATCGATTTGTGATTATTCTTGATTAGCACACCCTATCCCGTACCATCCATATATAGCTCCTTAAAAGATGTCTTTTGCCTATACCACGTGATTAAATCTATCTATATATTTCACAAAAACAAAAAAAAAGTAGAAACAAATTCTTGCATCATTGTTACCTAAGGTAGATTATAATTTCCTTGCTCATTTAATTACATTCTTTTTTTTTTTTTAGCAGAGATTGAAAGTGTATAATTCTAAATTTACAGGTTTGGGGATGGTGATCAATCAGGAAGTTTTCGTGGATTTAAACAAACCACTTGCCTTTCAAGTCATTCTTCGACACTATTTTGGATTAATGTTTTAATTAATCAATTTAATTAATTGAAATTGATTCATTATTGAGTTATTTGTGTTAATTAACACAGGTTGGCCACCTTGGTGAAGCATATGAAGAGTGGGTTCACCAGAGTATAATCAGCAAGGAATCCCCACGACTGTTCGAAAATGGAGTTCTTGAGGTGCGTCTATTTCAGTATTTATTATTTTAATATAACGAATTTTTTTTTAAGTTAATAAAAATATATTATTATTATTATTCTTGTTGCTATTATTATTATTATTATTATTATTATTATTATTATTATTATTATTATTATTATTATTATTATTATTATTATGCATTAGTTTGGGGTCCCATTACAAATATTTGGATTCCTCTTTGAAGACCCGTTTAGTGTAATTTTGTATAATATAAATATATATCGAGTCTCTGGGTTCGTTGTCTCACAAAAAATTTCTTTATGTGAGATCAAGACAAGCTGATCATTTTTTTCTAGATTCCTTATACCATTTTGTATAACATGATTTTAGTTCTATGTCATTCGGTGTTTGGATGAATGACACGTGGTAGAGACAAAAAAGTATTACCTTAAAAATAAAAGTATCAATTCTAAAGTTTAAAGGTAAGGGTTGAATTTTTTTATCCTCTTATGTGCCAATAATAAAATACGGTGTTTTCTAAAAATAGCGATGATGTAAAATAGATTTAGTGAATTGAATCTCAAATGTAAATTAGTAAATGAAGCATATGAAAACTTTGTCATATTTTAGAAACCATAATGCATGCAGTATAAATTATTATAAATGTCTGGCAAATTACTAATTCAGTTGGGAGTGTTTAGTTTACATTGAGTTAATAATATTTATATTCCATGAGCTTTAAATATTTTTAAAAATACATCTTGGATATTCTGTTACACGTGGTGTTACATCTCCTGTTAGACGCATTAGATGAGTGACACGTGTGCGAGGAGGAAAATCTTAACCATTGCCCCCTAGGATTGAAACTTTCCTTTTAAGGTATATGTTTTATATATCATACGTGTCAATCATCCAACGGTGCGCAACAGGAGATGTAACACTAAAATATAACAGACCGTTAAAAATAAGGGAGTTTACACACTAATTGCACTTAAAAGGGCTTAATTTTCCTCTAAATCCTTACTTAAAACTAAGGGCCGATGTATTACAAATTAAGTAGAGGAGGTGGTTACTATATCCAATGAAACTAATAAAGAATTAAGACAATTCATACGCTAATCAATTTTTATGATATTTTAAAGCTTTGTTAACCAACGTAATAAGTTTAATGAACCAAATTGGCTCTCTCGATGTTTACTTAAGCTCTTCCTTAATGGTTTTATTATCTTTTTGTGTATATATTTTTTTCAAATTGACTCGTGTGTATTTACATATGAACAGTTGTTGATGTGTGCTCCTTGGTGGATGGTTCCTCTGGTGTGGCTTCCGGTGGCATGCCTGTTCGTCTCACTGTCAATACGCTGGGGCATTCCTTTAAATCAAGTAGCCCTAACAACTGTGGCAGGAATCCTAATATGGACATTGTTGGAGTACTTACTTCATCGCTTTCTTTTCCACCTCAAAACAACCACCTATTGGTATGTATATCAATATCGACAGACTCCAACTCTATGCACATATCTAACACTTCATATCATACTATATTAGTAATTTATGATGATTTTGAGTCTATATTAATATCATATTAATCTATGTAATATTGCAGTCTAGCTAGTACTCTTGTTTTTCCTCAATTTATATTATATTACAGGGGAATCACACTTCACTTCATCCTCCATGGCACTCATCACAAGCACCCCATGGATAATCTCCAACTCGTCATCCCTCCGGCTCCAGCAGCAATCGTAGCCTTGATCGTAAGAGAAATTCTTTTGTAAATTATTCGTCGATAAACATCCTCGTCGCTTGTATCATCATTACAGAACCAGGGCAAGAAATTAAAGCACAGTTTCATAAGACAGAGTTAAAAACTAAAATGGTCCCATAACGTTTTACTTTATTAGTAAAACTTCTACGTGAATAGTGACAGTTAAAAAAGAGTTAAAAAAATACTATTTAGTTCCACGGCTTTCAGAATGATGTCGATTTTGTTCATATTCGGCGAGAATTACCCATCTGCCATTCAGCCAGTTCAGGCTAAAATTACAATGTCTTGCAGAATTTGGATAAAATTGAAGCAATTCTAAAAGTTGTTGAACTAAAATGAGTATTTTTACGAACCCTTTAAAAGTGAAAAAATGTGGTACTGTTTTAATCAAAATCAAAATCGTCCCATACAGAAAGAGTTTATTCAAAATAGTCTAAAAAAACTTAATTTTTTTGAAATAGTTCCATAGCTTTTAAATTATAACAAAAATAGTCGTTTTTCTATTAAATATGTCCAGTTTTTCTAATTCCATGGAATGGGTCTGAATCGGTGCTTTGACTAATTATGGTACTAAATTTGTAAAAAAATATTTTTTGGGATGAAATTGGAGCAAAATTGAAAGGTTAGAAACGAAAATGAATATACTAACTATTTTGGGATATTTTTGAATAAAGTAAAAAGATATGAAACGGTTTATGTTTTAAACTCGACCTATATATGTTCTCATTGTTAAATTAATAAAGAGAGACTCTCTTGTGAGACGGGTTTTTTGTGAGACGGGTTTTTTGTGAGACGGGTTGACCCGTTATTAAAGTATGCTTATCATATAGGTAAAGTATGTTTATTTGTAGTTAAAGTATGTCAATAATGAATCATATTATAGCATTCTAAAATTATACTTTAATTCATCATCTATCATACTTTATAATATATACTTTAACAATCATTAAACATACCTTATATATATAATAGGCATACTTTAACACGTCTCACAAACAGTCTCACATAAGTAGCGTCTTACAAGAAACTTTGTCAATAATAAATTAGCACTAGTAAACTATGCTCAATAATTAATGCTTATCAGGTGTGGAATCTGATCAAGCTAATCGTAGGTGCACCGTATTCGTATGCTTTATTTGGAGGGGCATTAATGGGATACGTAGTATATGATTGCACACATTACTACGTCCACCATGGGAAACCCTTCAGGGGTCATGCATTATATGAACTCAAGGTAATACGTATATAAATGAACCATTAATCTTATAATAATGTTTTAATTTATGTAATACAAGTTTTGATGGGGTGTACTATTGTACGTAGAGATACCACATGAGCCACCACTTCAAATATCTGGACAAGGGATTTGGAGTTACTACAACTTTATGGGACTGGCTGTTTGGAACCCTACCTCCCAAATGTTAGCCTCCTCACCATGACATTTCAAGAAACAATAGTATTTTTTTAGGATCTCGATACTATATTTAGCATTTGTGAACGCCAAAAAATGTACTTGTATTCGCCACGTACGTATTGTCGCTTTAGTTTTATATATATATATATCACTAATTAGCGCTTAAAAATATTTAATTTCACTTTTATTCGTCTCGGATAAAGGCTTACTTAGAAGGGTACGTCTTGTATGAGAAAATTGAGATAAGGAATTGGTGATCGTACTAAATCCAAGAGTTACAATCTGCCATCACAGACGTACTACTACAAACGTATCAAGACACTCAATACTTGATAACAAAAAAACGAGATTAAAAAGACCTCACCCAACAACACCAACACCAACTGCCATTCAGTGTTCGCAACTCTAAGAACCTCAGAACCCAATCTCCACCGTCCAGAATATACCCCTATGAGTCCTGAACATTCTTTCTAAATTACAGCTAGATCCAATTGCTGTTTTGTGAGAAACGACTCTTTTCCCTCGACTGCGCAGAACTGAATTGCCAAAAAACCTGACTCTTATTCTCGGCCTATTCCCGTCAACAAAAAGCTCTAAACAAAATCTTCACCGTTCAGAATATAGTTCAACAAGTTTCAAACGAGCTGACCAAATTTCAGCTCGATTCGACGGTTGAAACTCCGGTTATTGCCTCTGCAACATTACTGCGCTGGATTTTCTCTCAAAAACGTGAATTTGTTCTTGCCCCCTTTTTTCTTTTATCTTCCCACAATGACTTCTAGGGTAATATAAAACCAAGTATCGGCCTACTTGAGTATTACAACCTTGTTGGCTATTGGGCTCTTCCACATATTTGGAAACCCAACCAACAGGAATGATGCCTATTTAATCTAAAACATTAACTCACATTTTTATTCAATTCTAACCACTAAATAAAATAAAATAATTAAAATTACACATGATATCTAACCACTACACACTAATATTTATGCTATTAACCCTCAGGTGTACTGGGTGCACCCTGAATAACCCTTAACTTTATTTTCACGAACTATGTAAATTATTAATTTTTTTTATTATTTCTTATAATGTAGTATTCTTCCTTTTTTTTTTACTAATTTATTTAACTTTTATCTTTTTTTTTTCTTTGTAAAGTTATTTAACTTTTACTATAAGTATGTGATAATTTATTCAATATTCTTTTAAAGAATTTGTTAGTATTTTTTTTAAAATTAATTTATTTTACTTTATTTTTATTGGAACTATTTATGTAAATTTTTTAGAATTAATTTACTGTATTTAATTTATTCATAAAAATATATACCTAATAACTTCACATTTCTTGATGTACATAATGCTTGTACTTTATTTATTATTAAAAGATGAAATTACTAAAAAAATCAATTAATTAAGTAGATGGATAAAGTAAAAATTTCTTTAAAGTAATATAAAAGATTATGCTGATAGGAGAAACATTTTATTTTACAACGCTATTTTGGGTTCTCGATCCAAATTTTTATTTTATTTTACAACGCTCCGTCATTGGTAGAGAGTACATTTTTTTTTGTCTCTTAATTACTCCCTATTTCGAGATGTATATCAAGTATTTTGTGCGCAAAATTTAAGAAAAAAATAATTTTTTTAATCTTTAAAGTAAATATAAGAAGAAATATTATACTTAGTTTAATAAAAAATGAAATTAATTTTTGATCTTTAAAGTAAGTGTAAGCGGTTTAAATTTACGGTCCAATTAAATAGTGACTCGTTGATCGTAGTCATTTTCACCTAGATTTTGTGTCTTTATTTGTAGATTTTCAGATGTTTTTATCTGTATTTGTGTTACTTTTGGTGGAGTTATCGTTATTTTGAGGAATGTGGTATGATTTGATAGAATTGTGTAAATGAGCCTAAATATGTGTAAAACAGGTAAAGAAATGGACAAAAATGGAGTCGGGAGCAAAACAGAGTCGGAAGGACACAGCCTGCTTGTACACGGGCCGTGTGCGGAACACGGCCCTGTAACAAGTGGCCGTGTATTGTCATCAGAAATCGTTGCTCGTCCAGGAGGATGGCCGTACTCTGGTGCACGGGCCGTGCGTTGCTGAACGCCCCGTGTGCGGAGCACGTCCCTATAAGAAAAAGCCGTATACTTACATCAGAAAATACTGCACGGCCATGACCAAGGCCGTGTACTGCAGCTCGAGCCGTGTCCGTAAGCATGCATAATACGCCAAAGTAGGTGTGCCCTACACGGGCCGTGTAGGTGCAAAAACCTGTGCAGTTTTGAAAAAGTTCCGGAAGTTTCTAGAAGGTCCATTAGTGATATAAAAGGATGACTTGTGTGAAATTTTGAGAGGGAGATCAGAATTGAGAGCAGTTACACACACTCCACACCACATTTCCTCACACACTAGATCCGTAAATCCATCTTCATCCATTCTTCATCCATCCATCTACACTTGACCTCCTCCATCAAATCCACCATCCAAACGATCAAGGAAGTAAGGGAGAGTGAGATCACAAGAAGAAGAAGATTCCATTGAAAACCTTCAAAGGGGGAATCTAATTCTAATAGTTGATCATGGTTTGTAAGGATTTTAATGTCTATGTTGAAATTCTTGTGACTATGAGAGGCCAATCTCCTTTGTGAGATTAGCTCCATGATTGGTATTGGATAATATAGTTTTTATATAAATTGATTTTAATCTTGAATAGACTTTGTGATATTTCTATCATTGATTGTTGATTGCTTGATGGATATGATGAATTGTGTAATTAATTGTCATGGGCATGTGATTAGATTGGCAAATCAATTATACGCTTAGGATAGTTCATTGAATCATTTCATCATACACTTCATGTGCATTAATTTAGAATGAGATAGGTATATCCTTCTAGATTTGGAACCCTTTGATAGAATATTTGATTAGCTTAATCGAGAGATTAGTTAATTAGATGAGAAGACCCAAGCCATTAGTGAATTCATAGTACCTTAAAAGGGAATATTGCCTATAATTTAGTACCTAATTAGGGAGCTCGTAGAGTAATTAGTACCTATTGGGAGGTGTTCGCTATGGTCTCGATCCTTTGTGCTTTTGGGAGCCTTATTGAGGGCTTACATCCTATCCATCTTGGTTGAGAGTTTAGGTGGAGTTAGTGATCACTCCTATGTCATGTCCATAATAGATTATAATCAATTGCATGATTATTTTGTTATCTATGCCATGATTGTTGCTAATCTCATCCTTGCATCATTTGGAACCCATTTATCTTGCATTCGTTTATTTCTTATCTCTTGCATTAGTTTAATTGCATTCATTTGCATCTTATCCTCTTTTTCGATCGTCCTTATAAAATCACGATAAACTTGAGATCGCTCAAACTCTAGTACCTTCCTCCTGTGGTTCGATAAATTCTTTAATTGGTCATCCCGACTATAACGACCAATCACTCATAGATTTTTCTGATTAAAATATCAATTTAATTTATTATTTATTTTGGAATTTAATTAAATTAATTTCTAAAATAGATTATTAAATAATTGATAGTTAATTTGAGCTCAACAAATTAAATGGGGCTTGAAATTAAATGAGGCCTGACCCAAGTCAAGAACCGCCTCCGATCAGAGATCAAGGTCCCAAGCCCCTTCGATCCGGCGTTCTTCCAGCTAACCTCCTTCGATCAGAGATCAAGGTGCCAAGCCCCTCCGATCCAGCATTTTTCCAGTCAACCGCCTCCGATCAGAGATCAAGGTGCCAAGTCCCTCCAATCCGGCGTTCTTCCAGTCAGCGAATTTCTTCGCAGAAAGCTCTCCAATCAACATTCAATTCGAATAAAGGCTCAACGCCTTCGGATCAATATCACAAGACTTCACATCCGAACTCGGACAAGCTTAATCTGAAGATCTAGCTCAACACACGTTGTCAACACAATCAACGCATTCAACACACTCCAGTCAAAGTCAAGTCAACAAGTCAAAGTCAAGGGCAAATTGGTTCGAGAAAAGAATTAGAGAATTGATTGAAGATTTGTAACCCGCTTACATACTCTTCAAATTAAATCCATCTGAATTTTTTTGTACCCAATTTGTATTTATTTTATTGTAAATACAAAATTTATTGTTACAGTAAGTATAAGAAGAAATATTATATTTAGTTTAATAAAAATGTGTATAAAGTTATTAGAATGTATGAAAAAGTAAGTATTATTTTTGGATGTATGTAAAAAATGTGTATTATTATAATGTATACTCCCTCCGTCCCGGGAAGTATTTCACGTATTGGTGTGCGCGGAGTTTAAGAAAATTTTGTATTTTTATGTATAAAGTAAGAAAGAGAATATATATTTTAGTTGATTTAATGAAAAAAGTGTGTAAAGTTATTGAGAGATGTGGAAAAAGTGTGTAAAGTTTTTGGGAGATGTGAAAAAGCAAGTATTATATTGGGATATGTGTAAAAAGTGAGTATTAGTATAATGTATTTTTACCAAATTTAGTAAAAGTAAAGTGTGAAATACTTTGAGGGACGGATGAAAAAGGAAAGTGTGAAATACTTTGGGGGACGGAGGGAGTATTTTACAACTTTTAATAAAAGAAAATAAAAATCCTTTATGAAACGGATAAAACAAAAAAAAAAAAAAACGAAAGTAAGATACTACACCAATCCATAAATTAATTGCAAATTTTGAAGCACGTGAAGTTTATCTAGATTTGAATTGTCGCGCAATATTAAGGGGTAACGACCAGAATTTTTAATAATTGTAACGACCAGAATTAATTATTTGATATGTGGATATTATAATTATGTAATTATAACGTGGGATTTCAGTATACTTTATGTGGTCACCAATATTTTGTGGTACTTTTGTATGTCGGCACGGATATTTTGTGATAATCTTGTGTGATTTACTTATTTTGTGATAATCTTGTATGATTTACCCCTCCGTCCTATTTTAAATGATACACTTTTTATTTTAGGTTGTAACGCCCCGGGTTACGTTATGGGGTTGGGACGCTACTAGATATACATATCCCAATATAATAATAGAGGGAGTCGAGAATACGCAGCGGAAATGAAATTATAATCCCCAAAGCGATAGTATAATAACGTAAGAGTTGCATAAAGATTATTACATATAAGCATCTACTCACCCGAGTAGAGTAAAATATCCAAAATAAGCTCGTTCAGATGATGTATCTGAAATAAAGTTCTAACAGAATAATAAAATATAAGTCATATAAAGTCTTCTAAGGGCTTGGTACACTTGCAGGGGTCTTTCCATCTTCTAAACCTTCTTCTGAAAATTGATAAGGGGTGAGCGTCTAAAATACACTCAGTGAGTTAACTTAAATGATTGCACAGTTAAAAATAAATATGCATGCCAAATATACCATAAAATGTAACATATGTCATTTAATAAAATAATTTGCATATTGTCGTTCGATAACTCAATGAAAATATTTTTAGACCGAATCGTCATCCGATAACTTGTGTTAGTTGGTATATGTGCACCAGGCCGTCACCCCAGTACAAATGTTAGCATACTTGAAATATATTTTAGTACTGAACCGACGTAGCCAGTAACTTGTGTTAGTTGGTATATGTGCATTGAGTCGTCACCCCGTACAAGTGTTAGTAGAAAATATTTGTCATCGAACTAAAAATTCACATAGCACATAACATGTCATATAAGTAACACATATCACATCTTAACATAGCAATCATGACATAAAATGTAGCACTCGGTAAAGAGTGAAAGTTACCCCCACCTTGGACTTCTTAGAGATAGTAAACTGGACTAAGTTTGCTCTTCGGTCTCAGGTATGCCTGCAAGGGTATACTAAATTGAGTTCTACTACTAATAATAATTTCTATACTAAGACTAAATTTCTATTTATATACTAAAATAAACTTTTATTAACTAAATAAAATAAAATAATAAATAGAAATACATATATTAAAATTTAAGAAAATAATAATTTACCAATCATATATTACAACTCTAGTAATACATCGTAACATAAAAAAAAATATGAATACAATAACATTTTTATTAAAAATGAATATTAAATAAAGATTTTATATCTAAAATAATATAGATGGTAAAATTGTAATTAATATTTAATATAAAAATATATATAAGTCAAAATTATTATTATAAATGAAAGGTTAGAGTATATATAAAATTATAATAATACTTAATAAGAAAATATTAAGTTAAATATATAATTAATAAAATAAATAAATAAATAAGTAAATAAATAAATAAATAAATAAAATATATATATAATAACATACATGCTGCTTACGCAGCTTTTAAATTTAAATTTTTTTTTTTTAATACTTTTATAAATTGCAATCAAGTCCTTATAATTAATCAAATTCTCATTTGAACTTACCCAAAACTTTTAAACTTATTACAAAATGACCCAACTTATTACAAAATGATCCAACTTGAGTTATATAACTCCAATTGAAATTCTGAAAACACCGTTGGAATCCTCGTGAGGTGAGGATCACATCAATACCAATTTTGTATCAAAATGTTGAAGTTTTGAAAATACCAAATTATACCGTGAAGTGGGTTTCTTCCCAACTTCTTCATTTTACGTCAAAACTCAAAACTATTTATACCTTTGTGATCCTCGTGAGGAGAGCTTCAAAACGGACTATAATATCAAAGCTAACTCACACCGAAACAAAATATGCCATTAAAGAGGTTCAAACTTTGACTGAGTTTTTCTCACTCATACGAAATCCATTTCACAAAAGATTTATATATATGGAATCTACGCATCGAGACGATCATTTACGTATATAACATGATAAGGTTTGATAACAAAATAAAAATTTCTAAAACTTGCAGTGTGTATATATATACGTGTGTGTTTATATATATATATATATGTATATGTGTGTGTTAGTGTGTGTTTATATATATATATGTATATGTGTGTGTTAGTGTGTGGAAAATATATAAGGAGAGAGACTTACCTCTCAATTCCTCACTGCCTCAGAGGTGTGTATATTGAAAGGAAAAACGTTGCATATATATAGAGAAGTGATTAGTTAAAATAATATTTGTGCTTACGTGTGTGCTTACGCTTGTATCAACAACTCAATAATACTATATATATATATATATATATACATAGTGGAGTGGTTATAGTGGGTTTGGTGGGTATTACATCCACCCCTACTAAAATAAAAATTTCGTCCTCGAAATTTCACTTACCAGGTATAGGTAGATGTGGATATTTATTTCGCATGTCGTCTTCGCGTTCCCACGTTGCTTCTTCTTTATTGTGTCTGCTCCATTGAACTTTGACTAAAGCAACTTCACGATTCCTTAGCTTATGAACTTTCCTATAAAGAATGGCTATAGGAAATTCCTCGTACACTAAGTTATCGTCAATTGTTATAACCTCGTGGTTAACAACATGACTTGGATCAAACACATATTTCCGTAGCATAGACACGTGAAATACATCATGTACTCCAGCTAATTCAGGTGGTAGAGCTAATCTGTATGCCAACTCACCAATTCGCTCCAAAATTTCGTAAGGCCCAATGTATCTTGGCTTAAGTTTTCCTTTCTTCCCAAAGCGAGAAATTCCTTTCATTGGTGATATTTTGAGAAAAACTTTATCTCCTTCCTGGAATTGCAAATCTTTGCGTCTCTTATCAGCGTAAGACTTCTGTCGATTTTGTGCTGTTAAGATTCTTCTTCTGATCTTTTCAATTGCTTCCACTGTCTTTTCCACTATTTCTGGTCCTAGAACCTTCTTTTCACCAACTTCATCCCAATAGAGTGGAGATCTACACTTCCTTCCGTAGAGTGCTTCGTAAGGGGCCATGCCTATTGTGGCTTGAAAACTGTTGTTGTAAGCAAATTCTATCAGTGGTATGTATCTTTCCCAACTTTCCCCAAAATCTAGGACGCATGCCCTCAACATGTCTTCCAAAGTTTGAATAGTTCTTTCAGACTGACCATCGGTTTGCGGATGAAATGCCGTGCTAAACTTTAACTTCGTGCCCATCGCATTTTGTAAGCTGTGCCAGAATTTTGATGTAAATCTTGGATCTCGATCAGAAACTATAGAAACTGGTACACCATGTAATCTGACAACTTCTTCTAGATAGATTTGTGCAAGCTTATCCATTCCGTAAGTCATTTTGACTGGAAGAAAATGCGCAGACTTGGTCAAACGATCCACTATCACCCATATAGCTTGATTTCCTCGAACTGATCTTGGTAAACCAGTAACGAAATCCATTGTGATATGCTCCCATTTCCACTCAGGAATCTCTAATGGCTTCAAGAGTCCTGAGGGTCGTTGATGTTCTGCTTTCACTTGCTGGCAAGTCATACACTTTTGGATAAACAAGCCTATATCCCTCTTCATATTTCTCCACCAAAATGTATTTTTCAAGTCTTGATACATCTTGGTTCCTCCTGGATGTACCGTGTATGGAGTACAATGAGCTTCTGATAAAATTTCTCTAATAAGATCCTCATTTTTAGGAACACATAATCTTTTTCCAAATACGAGTGTTCCATCGTCTGTGATACCAAATTCCTTTCCTTCCCCAATCTTCACGCGTTCCTTAATTTTTCTGAGAATTATGTCTTCGTTTTGAAGTTCCTTGACTCTATCTCTTAAGGAGGGTTTAATCAGTAACGCTGTTAACACTGCTTCAATGCTACTTGGAGGTATTACTACTTCCAAACTCATTCGAGAGAACTCCGCCACCAATAATTCTTGGTTTGTTATAGAGCAGGCTAACTCTCCTTTTCCTTTTCTGCTTAGAGCATCTGCCACCACATTTGCCTTCCCTGGATGGTACAGTATTGTACAATCATAATCCTTGACTAATTCCAACCATCTCCTTTGTCTCATGTTTAATTCCTTTTGTTCGAAAAAGTACTTCAAGCTCTTGTGATCCGTATAAATTTGACATTTTGCTCCATACAGATAGTGTCTCCAAATTTTCAAAGCATGCACCACAGCTGCCAATTCTAAATCATGAGTTGGATAGTTCTGTTCATGGATCTTGAGTTGTCTAGACGCATAAGCAACTACTTTATTACGTTGCATCAGAACACATCCCAATCCTTGCTTTGAAGCATCACTATAGATGACAAATTCTTCTGTCCCATCAGGAATTGTCAGTACAGGTGCAGTGACTAATTTCTGTTTAAGAAGGTTGAAACTATTTTCACATTCTTTCGTCCAACAGAACTTAACTTCCTTGCGAGTTAATTTCGTCAAGGGTCCTGCAATCTTCGAAAATCCTTCAATAAATCTTCTATAATATCCAGCTAATCCAATGAAACTTCGTACTTCTCCCACATTTGTAGGTGTCTTCCATTTCTCTACTGCTTCCACCTTGGTCGGATCCACCTCAATTCCTCGAGCTGACACGATGTGTCCAAGAAAGACAACTTTGTCTAACCAAAACTCACATTTCTTGAATTTGGCATACAACTTTTCCTTTCTTAGTGTCTCTAGAACGATTCTCAGATGCTCTTCATGTTGTTCCTGATCTCTAGAATACACTAAGATATCATCAATAAACACGATCACGAATTTGTCCAAATACGAGTGGAAAACACGATTCATCAAATCCATGAAAATTGCTGGTGCATTGCTAAGTCCAAAAGGCATTACCACGAACTCATAATGCCCGTAACATGTTCTAAAAGCAGTCTTTGAAGTGTCGCTCTGCTTGATTCGCACCTGATGATATCCAGACCTCAGATCTATCTTGGAAAACACACTAGCACCGCCCAGCTGATCAAATAAGTCCTCAATCCTTGGCAAGGGATATTTATTCTTGATGGTAAGTTTATTCAGTTCTCGATAATCGATACACATTCTAAACGAACCATCTTTCTTCTTTACGAACAAAACAGGTGCTCCCCAGGGTGAAACACTAGGGCGTATGAAACCCAATTCTAAGAGTTCTTGTAATTGGATCTTCAATTCTTGTAACTCCTTTGGTGCCATTCGATAAGGTGCTTTTGAAACTGGTGCTGCTCCCGGTACTAGATCAATAGAAAATTCTACTTGTCTTTCAGGTGGTAATCCTGGTAAGTCTTCTAGAAATACATCTTCGTATTCCCGCACAATAGGAACATCCTTTAGGCTTATCCTTTCTCCTTCACTTGCCACGATGTTCACTAAGAGTGCTTGACATCCATCATTCTTCATCATTTTGATCACTTTCATTGTAGTTATAATTCGCGGTACTACTCCAGCTTTCGCTCTGTGAAATGTAAACTTCTTATCTCCTGGGAGTTGAAAACGTACTTCCTTTTCACGACATCTTATTACAGCATGATTAGCTCTAAGCCAATCCATCCCTAAAATTACATCAAAGTCTTTCATCTCAATTATGTGAAGGTCTGCAAGTAGGACTCTGTCATTTATCCCTATCTTCACATTCTTGCATAACTTCATGGTTCGGATAGAGTTACCCGAAGGTATACTAACCTCAAGAGTTGACTTGTCAAACTCTTCACAATTATTTTCTACTTTCTTATACATCTTAGCAGATATGAATGAATGAGTGGCACCCGTATCAAAAAGTATAAGTGCAGGAGTGCCAAATACTGATAGCATACCTGCCATTGTTTCTGGTTCTTCCTCAGTTTCTTGCTGTATCATAGCATATGCACGTACTGGTCTAGTACTCGATCCTCCTCCTACTTTAGTCTTTGGGCATTCTAGTATGGTGTGTCCCGGTTGCCGGCATCGATAGCATATTCCAGTTCCATATAAGCATGCTCCGAGATGATTCTTTCCACATTTCGGGCAGGGAGAATTCGTTCCGAGTGGATTTGATTCTGATCCTCCTCCGATTTTTATTTTCTTATGCTGAACTTTAGGGTTTCCTTTTCCAATTCCCGATCCGTCCCACTTGCGCTTTACAGGTGTTTCTATCATCTTTTTGCGTTGGTTGGTGTTGTTCTTCTGTCTAGACTCAATTTCTTGAGCCCTGGAAAATGCTTCTGCAAAAGTCATCGTTCCTTGACCAGCCAAGATAGTGCTGATATCAGATCGCAACCCCTTTTCAAATCGTCGTTCTTTCTTCTCCTCCGAATTGACAAGGTGTGTAGCAAATCTAGAGAGTCGATTGAATTCTCTTTCATATTCAAGAACGTTCATTGTTCCTTGTTTCAAGTGAAGAAACTCACTTTCCTTGTCATCTCGATACGATTGTGGCATGTAGTTTTGAATGATCACCTCCTTGAAGTCTTCCCATGTCATTCTTGCCTTCTGTTCGGGTGTTTTGGTACGTCCGTAAGCCTCCCACCAGAAATCAGCTTCACCCATGAACTGAAAAACAGCGCATGCGATTTTCTGTGCATCAGTGCACTCGACATAGGTGAAAATCTTGTCTAATGACCTTAGCCATTTCTCAGCTTCCGCAGGGTCTTCCGTTCCGATGAAGGTTGGTGGATTGAAACGTCGGAACTGTTCAATTACCGAGGCTGGCTCATTTCTAAGAATAGGTTCTGGTGGTGGTGGTCGTGCAGGATTCCTTGTAATGTGTTCAGCTAAACCTCTGAGTACAGTTAGTAGATCATCACCAGGGTTAGCTTGTGAGTTTTGCGCCTCCTCTTGGGATTGATTGTTTCGTGAGGTTCCACGTGTCATGATCTAGCCAAAATATTACTAATATTATATACTAGTATATAAATTAAACACATATAAAATTCTAAAGTGTAGTCACGTCATAGTCATATGATAGTCAATCTTAGGGTATGGTATAAAATTCTAAGTCAGGTACTTGAGCAAGTCTTAGATAGACCGCTCTGATACTACGCTGTAACGCCTCGGGTTACGCTATGGGGTTGGGACGCTACTAGATATACATATCCCAATATAATAATAGAGGGAGTCGAGAATACGCAGCGGAAATGAAATTATAATCCCCAAAGCGATAGTATAATAACGTAAGAGTTGCATAAAGATTATTACATATAAGCATCTACTCACCCGAGTAGAGTAAAATATCCAAAATAAGCTCGTTCAGATGATGTATCTGAAATAAAGTTCTAACAGAATAATAAAATATAAGTCATATAAAGTCTTCTAAGGGCTTGGTACACTTGCAGGGGTCTTTCCATCTTCTAAACCTTCTTCTGAAAATTGATAAGGGGTGAGCGTCTAAAATACACTCAGTGAGTTAACTTAAATGATTGCACAGTTAAAAATAAATATGCATGCCAAATATACCATAAAATGTAACATATGTCATTTAATAAAATAATTTGCATATTGTCGTTCGAAACTCAATGAAAATATTTTTAGACTGAATCGTCATCCGATAACTTGTGTTAGTTGGTATATGTGCACCAGGCCGTCACCCCAGTACAAATGTTAGCATACTTGAAATATATTTTAGTACTGAACCGACGTAGCCAGTAACTTGTGTTAGTTGGTATATGTGCATTGAGTCGTCACCCCGTACAAGTGTTAGTAGAAAATATTTGTCATCGAACTAAAAATTCACATAGCACATAACATGTCATATAAGTAACACATATCACATCTTAACATAGCAATCATGACATAAAATGTAGCACTCGGTAAAGAGTGAAAGTTACCCCCACCTTGGACTTCTTAGAGATAGTAAACTGGACTAAGTTTGCTCTTCGGTCTCAGGTATGCCTGCAAGGGTATACTAAATTGAGTTCTACTACTAATAATAATTTCTATACTAAGACTAAATTTCTATTTATATACTAAAATAAACTTTTATTAACTAAATAAAATAAAATAATAAATAGAAATACATATATTAAAATTTAAGAAAATAATAATTTACCAATCATATATTACAACTCTAGTAATACATCGTAACATAAAAAAAAATATGAATACAATAACATTTTTATTAAAAATGAATATTAAATAAAGATTTTATATCTAAAATAATATAGATGGTAAAATTGTAATTAATATTTAATATAAAAATATATATAAGTCAAAATTATTATTATAAATGAAAGGTTAGAGTATATATAAAATTATAATAATACTTAATAAGAAAATATTAAGTTAAATATATAATTAATAAAATAAATAAATAAATAAGTAAATAAATAAATAAATAAATAAAATATATATATAATAACATACATGCTGCTTACGCAGCTTTTAAATTTAAATTTTTTTTTTTTAATACTTTTATAAATTGCAATCAAGTCCTTATAATTAATCAAATTCTCATTTGAACTTACCCAAAACTTTTAAACTTATTACAAAATGACCCAACTTATTACAAAATGATCCAACTTGAGTTATATAACTCCAATTGAAATTCTGAAAACACCGTTGGAATCCTCGTGAGGTGAGGATCACATCAATACCAATTTTGTATCAAAATGTTGAAGTTTTGATAATACCAAATTATACCGTGAAGTGGGTTTCTTCCCAACTTCTTCATTTTACGTCAAAACTCAAAACTATTTATACCTTTGTGATCCTCGTGAGGAGAGCTTCAAAACGGACTATAATATCAAAGCTAACTCACACCGAAACAAAATATGCCATTAAAGAGGTTCAAACTTTGACTGAGTTTTTCTCACTCATACGAAATCCATTTCACAAAAGATTTATATATATGGAATCTACGCATCGAGACGATCATTTACGTATATAACATGATAAGGTTTGATAACAAAATAAAAATTTCTAAAACTTGCCGTGTGTATATATATACGTGTGTGTTTATATATATATATGTATATGTGTGTGTTAGTGTGTGTTTATATATATATATGTATATGTGTGTGTTAGTGTGTGGAAAATATATAAGGAGAGAGACTTACCTCTCAATTCCTCACTGCCTCAGAGGTGTGTATATTGAAAGGAAAAACGTTGCATATATATAGAGAAGTGATTAGTTAAAATAATATTTGTGCTTACGTGTGTGCTTACGCTTGTATCAACAACTCAATAATACTATATATATATATATATATATATATATATATATATATATACATAGTGGAGTGGTTATAGTGGGTTTGGTGGGTATTACATAGGTTGTCTAACAAATGTTTTTAAATTTAAAAAAAAGTAAAAAGTCAAATACAATCACTTATACACTTTATTTACAAAAAAATTATCCTTACCTAACACACTTAACATACTTTATCATTTATTTATTACCAAAAATATCGTAATACCTCTAAAAATTATTACTTTTCTTAATATCCGTGCATAAAGTGGGGTGCAAACATTTATGGGATAGAGGGAGTGTAATTTTTAGTATGATTGACACGTGACATATGAAATACATATGATATTCCTCCGTTCTCTTTTAAAAGTGTCTTTTACTTTTTGCACGTAAATTAAAAAATATTATTATTTAATGTATATTCGGTAGTTATATTAGTGGGTGTGTGCCCTATAATTAATTGTATCGATTTGTGTATGTGAGTCTCATATGTATAAAAAGGGAAATAAGATCCTTTGAATATGACGTGGAAAAAAAAATCCTTTAGACGGAGTGATTATATAATTTCATGCCCTATGTTACACTCTTTGTTTTATTTTAAAAAATCTGATTTTGATTTTTCAGAATACGCTTTTAAATAAATTTAAAAAAAAACATACCTATAAACCATAGTATTAGTTAATTTCCAACTCACCCTTTTATCATACATTTTCTCACTTTAATTAATAGTATCTTTTATTTTTTATTTTTTTATTTTCTCTTTCACATCAATTAGTTCTTATACACGTATTACTATTCACCTCTTACAAATTTAATACATAAAATTAAAACTAAAACCACTAAAATCTAATAAAAATTAGATTATCATTATTCATGATTTTCAAATCACAAATAATTACTCAAAGCAAATCTCACTACAAAAAAATTATTTTTTACCAACAGAATATTTCGTTGATAAAAGTCTTAATTTCATTGTTAAATTGGTTTACCAACGTATTAGCAACAGAATCCACTGATAAATTTCCGTTGGTAAAGTGGTGGTTGATAAATTTTTAGCAACGAAAAATCAATTCCGTTGGTAAATAATCCCTTTGGTAATCCATTGCTAAAAATTCCGTTGATAACTTATATAAAGATTCCCTTGGTAATCCGTTGGTAAGATAGAGAATAAATCCGTTGGCATTCCATTGCTATTAGAAAAATGTCATTTTGGTTGTTAATCTATTGGTAATTACCAACGGATTGAATTATCCATTGCTAAATTTTTTTTTAGTGTCTAGTTATCATTATTCATGATTTTCAAACCACAAATAATTACTCAAAACAAATCTAGCCTTATGGTTTTATGTTAAATTATTGTTTAAATTCCCTTATTTTTTTATGTATCACTCATCCAATAAAATAACACATAAACTATCACGGTGTTACATAACTTTCAGAACTCTTCATGTGTATCATTTTTTGCATGGTTAGTTATATGAATAACATAAATGGAAATGGAAAATCCAATACTTATCCTGTTTTATTTATATTTTGCATAGGATCATTTCGTGTTAGATCGTTTATACGTTTTGTCAAATAATTATCACTTCTAATTAAAAATATTATCATTTTTAATTGAAAATATTATCACTTTTTAGGTAAAAATGTACTTCTAATCCTATACGAAATGTCTCATTTCATTTTTAATCTTTTTTATTACATTTTTGGCCCCCTTCCTTTTTTTCTTAAATTCCGTCGATAAATTAACGGAAAGAAGTGATGTGTCCGTTAAGAATATAATTTTCATTTAATTTACCAGGTCACTTTAAAAAAGATTTGAACCCTAATTATACACCCAATATAAGAAATTTTGCCACCGGCGTATTTACGAACATTGTCGTCGGCGTCCTTGAGGGAGGAAGCAAGGGTTCGTCGCGGCGAAGGGCATCGGTGAACCACCTTAGTTATCGATGTCGTCGGAATTTCGTTTCACATATGTCGAATCTGATGCTGCTATGTAATGGATTTCGAGCCCGGTACCATGGACGACAATATCAGATCTGCCACAAGGTTTACCATTCCGGGAGGCGTTGCCGGTGGCGACGAGGGCGTGGAGGCAGGGAAGGGCGCCGTTGATTCCTCCGGGGCTGCGCTTCATGTCCAGCATTGCGAAGTCGTAGCCTGCTAGCCCCGCAATCTCAGCAATCGTTGTGCAAAAAGTGAGGAGGAAGATTTCGTAGGGGGTTTCGACATTCTTCAGGCAGGAGGAGAGGTGCTGGAGATGGAGGAGGTTGATGTCGGAGGATTGGGTCATTAACCATAAGAGATGCCGACAATGACTTGCTCCTTCGGTGGCTGGTTTTCCATCAAGAAGAATAAGAGGTGGTGCTCGGTGGACGGCTCGACGGCGACGAATAAGTCTTTATCCCACGACGGAACGCCGCCGCCGGTGGTTAGAACTGATTTTGTTTTCTGGATCTGAAATCCCAATTGGGCTTTAACTTGAAAGGATGATCTTTTAAAGGTTATCAACATGCTTGTACTTCGATGAAGGTGGATCTTAGGTACCACAAAGGTACACCTTGGATCTTGAGTTCACATTGCCACCATCAACGGTGTCGGTTTTCCAAGCATCGAGAAATGATTCGTCAATTTGGGTGCCTTGGGATTTATGTTTAAGTTTGAATTTGGATATTTGGGAATGAGATATTAGGGAATTCAATTTGAAATGAGACGATTAATTCCATTTTTTTAGTTGGAGAGTGAGAGAAGTGGCAGTGGACGCCATTTCTGATTCAGTGAAGTATGGATTGGGGCGTTCTCATGACTCTGGATCAATTTTGTTTGTTGTTGGTGGGATGTAATTGTATACTTTTTTTTATGAGGTTAATTTTTAATTAAAAATAAATAAAATTGTTTGAATTAACGGTTTCCATCCAAAATTTAATGGATGAGACCAAATTTGTAAATTTCGGTAAAAAAAAAAAAGAGGTTAGGGATCAAAAGTGAAATCAAACTTCTGGTATGGGACAAAAAGTGCATTTTTCCCTTACTTTATATATATATATCATAAGTTGTTTATAAAATATTTTATTATACCACTGCCACTTTTAATTTATCAAAGTATTACTTTTTATTAAAATGTTATCACTAGTCGAAAAACGTTCTATTCTTGCCTTCTTTTAGAGTTTAAATTCATTATCTCTTATCTCCCACGTGAGAAATGTTAATATTAGGTACAGTATGACAGGTATTCTTGATCACCCATAGTCTATAGACCTCATCCAGATGATATGTGTGGTTACTAATTTATGTACGGTATTTGATATATTAAGGGGTGGAAAAAATAATTTTAAAAAATAAAGATTAGTATCAATTTTTGAAAGATAAAATGTTAAATTTAATTTAATCAATATTTATGTAATAAATAGAAAAAACATTATTGGAAAAAATAATTTTAAAAAATAAAGATTAGTATCAATTTTTGAAAGATAAAATGTTAAATTTAATTTAATCAATATTTATGTAATAAATAGAAAAACTAATAATGTTGATTGGATAGTTTTTTTTTAGTTAGAAATCCTTTATCGTTGTGAATTTTTTTAAATCATAATCAATCTCCTTATTTTTTTAATATATTTTTATTGAATAAAGTTAATTTTTAGTATAGTTAGTAGTTAGTTCATCAAACACTCATACTTCTTTCTTTCTTCAAGCCTCCTTATAACTCCCCCTATTCATTCTCAAATGAAATTGAATCCGGGTCACTCACCTTAGTGAGGAGTTCAGTAACTAAACAAGCTAGCACACCTGTTTAATTTAATGTTTAATTTCTTGGGGGTGAATGCAGCTTGTATACGAAAGATCTGATATATTGATAGCTAGATTATAGACCAGATGATACATTTTGAAAATGTGACTTCTATAATCAAAATAAACTTTTTATGAATTATATTAAAAATTAAATCATACATAATAAAATTTAGATTTTGAATTACTCATTGATTAATAATTTAAATTCTGATGTTTATAGACAATAACTAACACAATCATCCCAACCATCACTGAATTGTTTAATAAACCTTCTTTTTTTTTTTTTTAACAATTTTGATCATGCATCCTTTTTTCTCACCCTATGTATTTAGCTAGATTAATATAGATTAGAATACAAAACAACAGATTTGTATTACAATCATGTTGTAAAAATAATAATAATTTTAATAATAATAAAATTAAAAAAAGCATTATTTATACTTGGAGAAGATAAAATAATGATAAAAATATATATATAAATACTTCGTTCATTTTCAGTATAAATTTTAATTTTTTTTTATTTATCCATCCCATATACAAACATTATAAAGTGAGTCTAGTGTGAACTGGTTCATCTTTGCAAAATTATTCTTTAGTTTAAAAAAAAAATTACTCTTTAAATAAATAATTTATTATTCTTGTAAATAAAAAATTATTCAAATTTTATTTAACAAGAACATAAAAAATCACAACATATCCTAATTCTAAAATTCATATTTTTTGCTAAAAAAACTCCCAAACTCATTGTCTTACTTTTCGTTTTCATTCGTCTCAAATTAATTGTTTTATTCCAAAAAAGGAAACTTCACATCAACCAATAACCTCAAAAGTTTATCTTAATTTCAAAAATACCACTCCCACCTAACACACATAACATACTTTATAATTTATTTATTACCTAAAAATATTACAATACCCCTAAAAAGTTAATAAAGTTAGTCAAAAAAGCAACTTTTTTAAACTCCGTGTTTACAGTAATTAAAACAACGAATTTGGGACGGAGGGAGTAGTATATATAGTTCATTTCAGACTTTATAGACTAATTTTTCATGTATTAAAGGATAATTGGTAAATAAGAATTCACCCTTGAACCTGGTTCCAACAAACATTTTCCAACCTCATATTAATAAAAAATATAATAATAATAATGTGCTGCATGTTTTAAACTCGTATCATTGTAAGACAATAATTATTGTTGGCACCAATTTTCTACTCTATATATGAACTTTATAGAGCTTAATGCATATATAAATCCAAAGACCAATTGCTCATTAATTAACTAGCAAAGTATGGCTTTCTTCCCACTTGTTGTAGTCCTAGTACTATTACTTGTTTGGACACAATTTCATGTTCTTACAAGGTCAAACCTCCGGCGTCGAAAAATGCAGATTCCGGGGCCTTACCGTCTTCCGATCATTGGAAATATTCTCCAACTTGGTCCAAACCCCCACCAATCACTAGCCAATCTCTCCAAAACTTATGGTCCTTTGATGTCTCTCCATCTAGGAGCCCGTCACACAGTAGTTGTCTCATCACCCCAACTTGCGAAAGAAGTATTACAGCTACACGACAAAGACTTGTCAGCCGTACAGTTTCCACCGCGGTGGAGGCGCGTGACTTTCACAAGAACTCGTTGGCTTTCTTGCCGGTCGGAGATCAGTGGAGAAGGTTGCGAAAGATATGGAGAGAACACATGTTCTCGGCTCGACAGCTCGAGGCGAGCCAGGGGCTTCGACTCGAGAAGCTGAGGCGATTGCGTGAGTACGTAAATGAATGCTCAGTGTGGTCAGGGCTGTCAACATTGGCGATGCTGCTTTCATAACGACTCTGAATCTCATGACTACCACTCTGTTTTCGGTCGATTTTACGAGCTTCGAATCGGATGTTGTTACGCAGGATTTAAAGGGAAGTGTTGTGAGAGTGATGAAGATCATGGGAGTTCCAAATGTGGCTGATTATTTTCCCATCTTTAAGAGGTTGGATCCACATGGGGTTAAAAGAAAAACAGAGTTTTACTTTGGTAAATTGCTGGGAAAGGTAGAGGACATAATTGATCAGAGATTGAAGCTACGAAGAAGATCAGACATGGATTCTGCAAAGAAATGTGATGTTCTTGAAGCACTTGTCAATCTCATGGAAGAAGGAGACCTCAATTAAAATATCCACACCATAAAATATATATTTTTGGTAAGGGCAATATTTGCATGGGATACGACCAGAATCTCAGATTATATTTAGAATTTATTAATATGATCTTTTAATTATTTATTTCATTCATGTTTCCTTATTTAAACATTAATATTTGATATATTGAAATTAAGATAATTTTCTGTATCTCTCTTATTCTTATCATCGATCTTTCTCCTCTTCTCTCTCCTATCTCTCGATCCCTCTCCCCTATCTCTCTCTAAGTTTTCTTTCTCTCGGTCTTCTTCTTTATTCTTACTACGGAGTTTGCGTTCACTCGAACTAGAAATTTAGGGCGTATCAGCATGTGTTTTTATGTTTTCACTTTTCATGTATAGTAATCACTTTTTATTTATACTACAAGTTGTTCATGTAATAATTCATTCCACCACTATCACATTTCATCAATTCGAGCATCACTTTTTATTAAAATTGTTGTTACTCCTTATCCGTCTCACACATGTCTTCCCATGAAATAGTATTAAACAATTGTTTGCCTTCTAATTACATATTAATTGGTTTCCTTGTGATCTTATATGAGTATGATTGAATTCATTTATGATTAATTGTTAGGACATGGTTCTTGGAGGAGCGGACTCAACAACAAGCACAGTGGAATAGACAATGACAGAGCTACTTCTCAACCCTGCAAAGATGGCCATCGCGAGAAACGAGCTTAAAAGCGTGCTCGGAGAAACAAACAAATGAAAGAATCAGAGATATCGAGGCTCCCATACTTGCAAGCTGTGATCAAAGAAGCCCTTCGGCTCCACCCGCCGGGGCCCTTTTTAGTTCCTCGGAAGGCGGATTGTGAAGTCGAAATCAGTGGATATAAAATCCCCCAAAACGCTCAGATATTCGTCAATGTTTGGGGGATGGGAAGAGATCCGAGCATATGACCCGACCCGACTTCATTCGAGCCCGAAAGATTCTTAAACACCAATATAGACTACAGGGGCCAAGATTTCTCCTATTTACCTTTTGGATCAGGAAGAAGAATTTTCCATGGTTTGCCATTGGCAGATCGAATGGTGCCTCTTATAGTGGCTTCTTTGATTCGTGAATTTGATTGGAAACTTGAAGTGGGCGTAGAAGTTGACACAACTGAGAAGTTTGGTCTTTCATTGCATAAGATATTTCCCCTCATGGCTATTCCAGTAAAGGACATGTGAATGATTAATATTCCAATTTTTTATTGGCTAATACTTCCTCCATCACGATAAATAAAGCACATATTTTTGTGCGCGAAGATTAAGAAAAAATATTTTTTATGTATAAAAATGCATAAAGTTGTTGAGATGTATGTAAAAAGGTGAGTACTATTGACAAGAACGGACCTGTGCAGGGGCAAGGGGCACTGGGCACCCCTAAAAATATTTACTATATAGATAGTATGCATCACTAAGTGTATGAAAAGCCAAGTGGTTTGATGCATGTTTTTTTAAGCATAAAAGAGCAAGTGTACACTGGTTTTATCGTTGTAATCCACGAGCAATTAAGTTAAATTATCGAATTATAGGAAATCAAGTGATTTAGAGTTTAAGCTATCTCAAGTTTATGTGATTTTATAAGAATGACGGAAGAAGGGATACATAATCATGAAAATAAAAGAAATTAAAGCACTGCAAGAAATAAAAGATAAGATGGATGCAAGAATGAATGTATTCCAAATGATGCAAGAATGAGATTAGTAACAATTAGGGAATAAAAAATAAAAAATTATGCAACTAATTCTAATCTATCATGTAAATGACATATATAGGAACGATCATAAAAGTACCCTAAGCTCTCTCTCTCGAGTCATTTAATTGTAAGCCCTCAACAAAGCTTCTAAGAGCTCATATGATCGAGACCAAAGCAAATATATTCCAATAGGTACATATTATTCTACGAGTTCCCCAATTAGATACAAAATCATAGGCAACATTATCTTTTTTAGTACTATAAATCCACTAATTGTTGGGTCTCCTCACCTAATTAATCAATCTCTCAATTAAGCCAATAAGATGTTATATGATATGGTTCTAAATCTAAAATGATATCTCTATCTCATTCTAAGGGATAAATTCAGATTTAGTCCAGTAAGAATTGTTCAATGCCAAAAAGGTCCCAAAACTGGCAGATTTAGTCCCGTAGGGTTTTTCATCAAAATCTGTTAATAGTTAACGAAATATTCTTAATCATTAGAAAGACCAAAAGGGTAACTTGCAGATTTGATTCCATAATTTGCAAAAATAATCATTAAACCATGGTAGTTTAATTAATGCACGGAAGCATGTTGGGCCTGATATGGTTGTAATGGACTATATCTATTTTGAAAGACAAAAAAATATATAAATCTTGTAGTTTATATTAATATAAGTTGATTTAGAGATGAAAATTTTCGAAAATTATGGTTATAATATTCTTATGGGACCAAAACCGCTAGCTATGAAACCAGTGCATTCCTACGAGACTAAAATTGAATTGAAGAAATTCTTATGGGACCAAATGTGATATTTTCCCCTCATTCTAAAATAATACACATGAAGTGTATGATAAAATGATTCAATAAACTATTATAAACAAATAATTGATTCCTTGATCTTAACCATATGGCTAAGACAATTAATCACGCAAATCAAGTAATTTCTATCATTAATGATAGAAATAACACAATGGTTAATTAAGATTAAAATTAAATTGCATAAAAGATAAATTACAAATACCAATCATGAAGTTAATCTAAAAAAGAAGATATTATTTTACAGAATCTCATTTTTAGTAAACTAAAGGAGGGTTTAGTTTTGCTTAGGTGGCAGTAGGAGATTAATTTGAAGATGAGGTGACATTTTGTTAAAATTTAGAATTTTTTTCCTGCTTAAATAAAAATTCGGTGCTTATTTTGTTATTTTAGTATATTATATGGGCTCATTTGCAAATCTTTATACTACTTAAAGTAAAAAATCCGCCATTCTAAGGCAGACTAAACAAATCTTTATACTCCTCTCTCCGGTCTCCACCCTACCCTCTAAATTGTCGGCGCCGACAATCCACGCCGCCGACAAGCTTGCCTCGCACCACATTCGCGTCTGGGTCTGCGAGCAACCCCCCGCCGCCTTCACCTGCAAAGCCGATGCCGCCGCCCTCTGCGCCACCTGCGACTGCGACTGCGACATACACTCTTCCAATCCCCTCGCCCGCCGCCACGAGCGTATCCCCGTCATCCCCTTCTACGACGCCGCCTCCGCCGTCTAGTCCTCGCCCTCCTCCGCCGAGGAATTCTCCGAGGAGGAAGCCGAGGCCGCCTCCTGGATCCTGCCCAACCCTAATAGTAAGCTGGATGAGGAATCCTGGTCGCATATAAAGAAAATATATTATAAATGTACATTGGAAATGATGATATAAAGAACTTGTTGGAGCATAAGAAAAAAATGATTCTTTAAAATTAAAAATCCTCTTTATTTTTTGGATCCTCTCTAAAATTTAAATAAGCTTTTGGAGATGGCGTTCTATTCAAATTATTATCGTTTTGAAAACCAGATTTGGAATACACAGCTGGCCAGGAGAGGTAATTACCTCTTTTATATTTCCATTTTTATTTGTTTGGTGGATTGTGAATTCAATTGGATGACATTTATGTTCATGTTTAATGTTTAATTAATTTATCTGTTGGAGTGTAATATTATATTGGCCAATTTATTATGGATAATTGATGATAGAGGTGAGGATTCAAGGTTTTTTGTTCTTTTATTTTCGTTTTTGGTTACTGTGAATGTGATTTAATTTAATGAATTTTCACCTAGATTTGTTTATTAGTTCTTTGGAATTATTTCCCCAATAATATCCCCTATCATATCCATTTCTTGAAAATGAAATCCTGCCATTGACTGTTTGAGATAGTTTCGTGAGCTCAAATATTTTTTCAAGCAAAAGGTCAGCAATGAGATTAATCTTTAAGGTCAGCAATGGGATCAATCAATGGGCAATGAAGGACGTATCTTTTTTTTTCTTACGTTTTTTATAAGCTTCAAATTTTATTGTGGTGTTTGATGTGTTCTAATTATTAGAAGTAAATGCTCCTACTAATTTGATTAAAACACGCAGGAAAGCTTTGGGAATTTGAGATTTCACAATGGGTTCCTTCAATGGCAATGAAAAGAGGAATAGATTATTTGGCAATGAAAAGAGATAAGAGATTACTTTGAGATTTTCACACAAGACAAATGTGAGATTTTCACCAACCATGACAAAGTCAATATGAAATAGTTAAAGAAATATCAATAATATTGATAGTTAAAGAAACATAGAATATTGATGTGGATTCAATTGAATAGCAAAGAAATATAGAATATTGATGAGATGTGGATTCAATTGAATAGCAAAGAAACATAGAATATAGATGTGGATTCAATTGAATAGCATATGAAATATGGATTCGGGTAGCCATATAATTTTTATATTGAAATATTAATTATGAAATAGCATATGAAATTATGTTAAAATATTAATTATGAAATATGAATTCGGGTAGTCATATAATTTTCCATGTATATTGAAATATTAATTATAAAATAGCATATGAAATATGGATTTGGGTAGTGATATAATTTTTTCATGTATATTGAAGTTAATATTAGTATTAAAGATTTATATTTCCATGTATATTGAAATTAATAGTAGTATTAAATATTGATAGTTAAGGAAATGAGAATCAAGCATATATTTATATGGATAATTGTGAAAAAAAATTAAAATACAGAAAATTTATGAAATATGAATATACTAAAAATAATTAAAAAAAAAAACTTTCTGCCGATCTTCATATATTTTAAGGGAAATATAATTGTTTAATGAATGAAATATGAATATTTGAAAATAATTTTTTTTTAAAAAAACTTCTAGTCCATCTTCATATATTTTAAAAATGTGTTTGTTTAATATTGTGATATAATAATAAATATATGTATTTTTTGTGAAAATCTAATAAGGAAATAATATATGTTTTAAAGATTAATAGTTAAAAAATAA
Organism: Pogostemon cablin; assembly: GCA_023678885.1. Taxonomy (NCBI): domain Eukaryota; kingdom Viridiplantae; phylum Streptophyta; class Magnoliopsida; order Lamiales; family Lamiaceae; genus Pogostemon; species Pogostemon cablin. Next base: position 6,120,319 of record CM042973.1, read on the forward strand.
AGAGACGAGTGGCATGAACAAAGTATATTATTGTAAATAAAAAATTGGATGACATAAAAATGAGTGAAATATGAATATATGAAATTAATAGAATATTTTATTTAAAAATAATAATTTTCTGACTATTATAATTTACTTTCATGAAAATATTTATGTTCAATAAATAAGAATAAATGGACTTGACATTGTTATATAATAATAAATGTATTTAAAATACATTACATATTAATAAATCATTATGATACATATGAAATTTTTGTGATACATATAGCAATATTAATTGCTAAAATTTAATAGTAAATATAGGATTTAAAATTTAAAAGATATTATTATTATTATTATTATAACATTCAAAATACAACTATATATTAAAGAGTATGGGTGCACGACATGTCCAGGGGACACACAAGTTTTTGCCTTATTATACTCCTTATTATACCAGTAAAGTTAGATATTTTTATTAATATAATTTATAACTTTTAATATTTTTTAATTTCAATAATATATTTTAAAAATAATATTTCAATGATCCCGCGTAACGCGTTACGCGGATTTCGTACTAGTAATTAAATAAAAAAAACTACAAAATAAAATAAATTAGGATTTATTACTACCCAATACAAAATATACAATAATATTACTAATGGATACATTGAATATATCTTATTACTAACCACTACAAAATTATATAATGAAAAGTCATACCTACCCCTATATGCATTAACTAACTGGTTAAATAGGAAAAATTCACGTTTCCATAATCAATTCATTTCTAAATCCCAATTCTCTCTCCACATTACCGTCGACTCTAATCAAACATTTATTTCTTGCCCGTTGCAAAATCATTACTATCTGGGATCAACCACAATTGTCGTAGTCCATTTTAGAGCAACCATATTTGTTGGAAATCATAGTTCAAAAGGTAGGTTTCGTCGTATCGTATGGATGTCATTGAAAAAGGGTATGTGCACATAATAGTTATAGCATAAACGAGGTTTGAGTATTTATTTAATAATTGTAAGGATTATGATATCAGTCTCGTATGGAATTATGATGAATTTTTGAAAATGTTTAGGTATTCAGAAAAAATCAGTCTGAATACTACACTTTTGTTTGTTAAAAATACAAGCTGAAATTTTTAGCTTGCACGCCTTTGTTGTTTTAGTCCATTTTTGCTCGTTTTAACTTCAAATAGAGGCTCAATTTTTCTCAAGCCTTCATAATTGAATGTAAAAACTCATTTTAGATATAAATTCTGAGAAACAAGAGAATCCTTCTCTATAAAATCATAAAATTAAAAAAAATAATAATAATTAATCACTAAAACCAACCATAATTATAAAACCTAGCTAACAATGAACGATATTTTTATTCTCATCATGGTATGCCTCTATTAAATAAGTTTGACATTGAGAGTTTGAGTGTGAGTAGTCACAATTCTCCCCCTATTTTTTTTCTCCCTCTTTTTTTACTTTCATTTTTTAATTTATTATTTCTTCTATTTATATTTATTTTTCTCTATAATTTATTTTAAGTTTCTAATATTTATATTTATAGTTAATTTTATTTTTTATTTTCTTCTTACTCTAATATTTAGTATATTTTCTTCTTTGTATTAATAAATATCTTGTGTTTATTTAATATTAAAATACATAATTTTTTCCCTCTTTTTTATTTAATTCACTTTTTTATGAGTATTTTTTATTCCATTTTATTTTAAAATATATAATGAATGGAGTACATTATACTCTATTTTATTAATGGTAAGCATTTGTGTGAGATTTTCTCACGGAAAAAATTCGGAGTACATTATACTTCATTTTATTAATGGTAAACATTTGTGTGAGACTTTCTCACGAAAAACTTCTATGAGATCGATAAAAAGTGATAACATTTTATTTTAAAGTGATACTCTAGTTAATAAAAAGTGATAATCAGTGGATTATTTCATAAACAATTCATACTTTGCATAAAAATTATACTATTTTTACTAAAAAAAAATTTAATATCTTTCATAAAAAGTAGTAACTATTTAAGAAAATGTAAAAATGGTGTCACACAAGTGTTCTCCATTATTATTAGAAAAATTCTCAATTGAAAGTCTGAAAAATGAATAAACTATCAATTTGGGCCTGAATTAATTTTTATCGATTAGGGGCATAAATTATATTCCCTCAGTCCATCGTAAATGTATTCATTTGCTTTTGCACATGGATTAAAGAGTATTATTATTTTATATAAAGTGGGTAGTTTTATTAATATGGAGTGGTTGGGAGTGGTGGGCCATGTGTGGGCACTTTTGTTAAAAAGGAAAATAGATACTTTAAGAGTAGACGACCCAAAATGGGAAAATGGATACGTTAGTGATGGACGGAGGCAGTATAAAACTATCAATTTAGGGGCCTGAATTTATCACATATTGTATCTTTTTTTATCAATTCAAGACCTAAATTCACTTGAATTGATAATTTTGTACTCCCTCCGTTCCATTTTAATCTTTACATATTTTCAATTTGGACGTTTCATTTCAATCTTTACATTTCACTTTTTGATAAATGGGACCTACACAAATTAATTATTTCATTTTCTATGGGCCTACACATCACACTAATACACCTACCCACTTTACATTAAAATATTATTTCTCACATCTCACTACATATTAAGATACTAAATTCATATTTTTACGTGCAAAAGCAAACGTAAAATTTGAAACGAGACAGAGGGAGTATAATTCAAGCCCCTAATCGATAGAAAAATAATTCAGGCCCCAAATTAATAATTTATCTATTTTTTAGGCCTTGAATTGTAAAAACTATCATTATTAATTTGGGCTCACCTAACCGTAAATCTTGGAGCCATCATTGATTATTTATATGTATTTTTTTTTATTTTTAGAAACATGCATAAGTGTTGGAATGGATGAAAAAAAGAAGTGTGAAAGTAATCAGTGAGATGGAGGGAGTATTGATGAGTGATATTTTCACCTAGATTTTAGTGTCTTTTTATATGTGTTTTCGTATATTTTTATCCGTATTTTATGTGTTATTTGGTTGTGTTTTGTGTTTTCATGGAAATGTGTGTGAATGAGCTTAAACCTACTATTTTCACTTTTTATTTGATGCTAAATAGGATAAGGAAGATGTAGGAAAAAGCGGAACTCAATTTGGAGTTGAAACGAGGGAGAACGAGCCAAAACAGTGAAGGAATCAGGGCAGCAGCAACACGACTGGCCGTGTCGGTGGCACGAGCCGTGTCGCAGTACACGACTCGTGTAGCTAACACGGGCCTGTCCAGAATGGTCGTGCGGCAACATCTATTCATCCAACACGACCACCACTTGGCCGTGTTGCGGAGCTCGACTCGTGTTGCAGCACACGACCCGTGTAGCCAACACGGGCCTGTAAGCGATGGCCGTGCGGGAGCATCAGTTCACGCAACACGGGCACCTCATGGCCGTGTTGCGCCACACGACTCGTGTCGTGTCTTGGATCAGAAAAAAATCAGAATCCTTCTAGAAGGCCCAAAAGGGTATAAATACCCCTCCATTCATATTTTATAAAAAAATCCGATTTCCACCCCTTCCACACACACCTCACACACCATTTCTTCCATTTTCCACCATCATCTTCATCCATTCTTCATCCACCCATCTACACTTGATCCCCTCCATCAAATCCACCATCCAAGTGATCAAGGAAGCAAGGGAGAGTGAGATCACAAGAAGAAGAAGGAGATCTCCATTGAAGCACTTCAAAGGGGGAATCTAATTCTAATTTTTGTGCATTTCTTTATAGATTGATCATGTTTTGTAAGGATCTTAATGTCTATGTTAATTTTCTTATGGATATGAGAGGCTAATCTCCTTTGTGAGATTAGCTCCATGATTGGTGTTGGATAATTTAGTTTTTATGCAAATTGATTTTAATCTTGAATGGGCTTTGTGTTATTTCTATCATTGATTGTTGATTGCTTGATGTATATGATGATTTGTGTGATTAATTGTCATGGGCATGTGATTAGATTGAGAAATCAATTATGTGTTTAAGATAGTTCATTGAATCATTTCATCATACACTTCATGTGCATTAATTTAGAATGAGATAGAGATATCCTTCTAGATTTAGAACCCTTTGATAGAACATTTGATTAGCTTAATCGAGAGGTTGGTTGATTAAATGAGGAGACCCAAACAATTAGTGAATTCATAGTACCTTAAAAGGGAATATTGCTTATGATTTAGTACCTAATTAGGGAACTCATAGAGTAATTAGTACCTAGTGGGAGGTGTTTGCTATTGTCTCGATCCTATGTGCATTTGGGAGCCTTGTTGAGGGCCTACATCCTATCCATCTCGAGAGAGAGTTTAGGTGGAATTAGTGATCGCTTCTATACCTTGTCCATGAGAGATTAGAATTAATTGCATAATTACTTAATTATCTATGCCATGATTGTTGTTAATCTCATCCTTGCATCATTTGGAACCATCTTATCTTTGCATTCATTTTATCTTTATTTCTTGCTTTAGCATAATTGCATTCATTTGCTCCTATCCTCTCTTCCGTCGTCCTTATAAAATCACGATAAACTTGAGATCGCTTAAACTCTAGTACCTTCCTCCCTGTGGTTCGATAATTTCTTTAAATGGTCATGCCCACTATATTATGGCTAATCAAATGGCGCCGTTGCCGGGGAGGTAACGGTCGCTAGTAGTTTGACGAAGGATTGTTTAGAGTGGTCTTAATAAGGACATTATTTTATTTTTTAATTTTTTTTGCATCTTATATTTGCTTTGGAAAATTTTGTTCTAATTTTTCTTTCTTTTATAGGTGCATACCTTGAGAAGGAAGAAGAAGGAGAGCAACCCCAAAAATATGAGCTACATGGATACTCTTCGAGATATGGTGAATAGAAGTGTTCATTCCGCTATGAACACACAAGGAAATTTTCAAGGATTTCAAATGCCAAATTGGGAGCCTAATTTGCAACCGGATTATGGAGTACAAGATATGCAATTCCAACAACAAGGTTATGAGAATTTTGGAGTTCCTCATCAAATGCATCATCAAGTATACCCTCAAGGTGTGGAAGATGTTTTTCAAGGAAATTTTTCTAGTCATCAAGAAGGAAATCAACCACATCTATGGGGAAATTTTCAAGACTCCAACACCTCTTATTCCACCCAAAGTGACCACATAGCAATGATTGGAGAAAAGATGTTTGAAATGGTTATGGATCGCATAGAGAAGGAGAGTAAGTTTAATGAAATGTGGATGGATCGAATCGGAAATTGGTGTGACATGGTGACAAGTGCAATAGTAGCATTCGGTGCTAGATTGGATTCCATTGAGCACCAAGTTAGTCAAGTTGTATCCACCGTTGAGAACAACAAGCCTTCTTCCTCTATTAAGGATCGGAACAAGACTAGTTTGGGGGTTGATGAGGTTATAAAGGAAAGAAGAGAAAGGATGCCTAAGTGGGTGAAAGCTAAAGAGTTGAAAGAAGAGTTGAAGGGGGAATTCGATAGATTTGTCGAGTCTCTTGAAGAGATGGTAGAGAAAGTCAAGATTCAAAATCAAAAAGAGATTCATGCCATTATGGAAGAAAGGAAACCTCCGGAAACTAAGATCATGGATTCTACTCCCCACAAGCCAAAACCTTCTCATTCTATTGAAATTTCAAATTCTCTTAAGAACTTCCATGATTTCATTGATAAAAATTTATTTGGTGATTGTAGGAAAAAGGTTGCAAGAGGGCACCAACACTTGTCAATGCCCGAATTCTTACCGGGGGATGTGGTTGAAGTTCAAAATTCACATAGAGCTCCATGGAAGAAGTGGAACAAGTGGAAAGGGCCATTTCTTGTGAAGAACGCCTTCGGAGAACAATTGCTTGAGCTATTTAACAAGAAGGGAACCGTTCTAGTGGTTGAACGGGAGAGCACAAGGCACTACTTCAAGAAGAAACCTATGATAGTGCCTAAGGACTATTCAAGACCACCATGAGCTAAAGACTATCGTCCGGCTTGAAGACGTTAAACTTAGCGCTCGATGGGAGGCAACCCATCATTATCTTTATTGCTTTATTTAATGCTTTCAATAAGGATTGTGGATTTGTTATTTCTTGCAATTTTGGCATGTAGGTTGATTGTGCTTGTGAGGAATACGCGTATTGAAGACACGAAGAGTGCTTGATTTGAAATGTGATAGTAAGTCACACAACTTTTTGCAAACTTACCTCGAAACTCTTGTTTCAATTTAAGTTTGGGGGGATATGGCGTGGTGTGACATACTTTGTCTTGAAAGCATATACTTTTCGTATTTTTGAGCTAAAATTTTAAAATTTTTCTCATGAGTTTGGTTTGATTTTGGTATGATTGGTCGTGTTGAAGTGCATGATAGTCCATATTTTTAATGAAATTGTTGAGCTAATGGTTTTGTTGAGCATGTATGAAGGGTATTGGAAGCACGAATTGAGCTCGGAGCTAACAACTTCCACTATCAAATGCTTATTGAGGGAGTTCATTCTACACCCTACCACTTTTATGTGCTTAGCATAATTTGATTTGATTTGTATTGATGTGATTAGCATGCTACTTCATGTGTTATGTTTTTTTGGGATGTTTATTTTCATTAGTTAGGATTTTCTTTTCAATCAAAGGTTGGGATGATTGTGAGCTTACATTGTTTATGGATGATTTGAATGTGTGCTTCATTGTTTAATGATAGTGATTTTTATTCTTGCATGTTATGTGTTTTTGTTTTGTTTATTGTTTGTTGAGTCTTTATTTTATGTTTTGTGTGTTTTCTTATTTTTGTCTTGGTATGTTTGGAGGTTTGTTTTGGGATGTTGTGAGTCATTTTTGAACATGAGTGGTGATATGTTGTGGTAGTAAGTGATGACAAGTTATGATTAAGAATCTCTACACTTTCGAATTGTGACATGTTTTACTTAACTTGTTCAATTTTGAGATGGATGTGGTGTAATAAGTTTCTTAAGGTCCGAGCACAAGCTTGTGAGCGTTTGAGCCTCAACCGTGCATACATGGTATTTTTCTTCATGAGTGGATTGGTTGTGTTTGATAAGCTAGAATTTGCTCAAGGACTATAGGAACGAGCCCAATTTGTGGAGATTAGTGACATGATCTAAGGCCATCCTTGTTATTATAGTCATTACCTTATATTTTCCTACCATGAACATCATCCCTAGTCAACCATTTTGAGCCTTTAAGCCTTTTTATTGTGAATATAGCACATTACAAGCCATGATTACCCACTTAAGCCTTACATATATACCATTTGTGTGGGTGATTGAGGAGATGGTAACTAGAAAGGTTTGATAAGGAAGAAAAAGAAAAAGGAAATGGTAAACAAGCAAGAAAAAGGATGAAAAAGAGCATAAAAAAAGAATGAACATGCAACCTCAAAACAAGAAAAATGAGTAAAGCAACAACAAGATGCTCAAGGAAATAAAAATTCAAAGAAAGGAAGCATGCATCATAAGAAGCTCAATCCAAAGGAATGTTGATGATTAGTGCTTGTGATTACCAAAGTTGAGAAAGGAAGAAAGAAAAGTGGAGAAGTTGGAGAAATTGGCCATCTCTTCGATTACTTACACTTGCTTAGTCACTATTATCCATATCTTCCTACCCTACCAAAGAGCCTATCATTACATCCTAATTAAAGACCTTTTTGATCATTGATTGAAACTTTGGTGGTTTGTGAATATAGTCCGCGAGCAAGCTTATAGCGAGTCGAGCCAATCGATTAATGAGTGTGATTTACCCTATTTCAAAAGAGTGTTGAGAGACATCAATATCCATTGTGAGGCTTGGACGTAAAAGGGACTATATTACACTTTATTCTCTTTTGATTGAACTTGTTAATTTCTCATGTCATGAGTTTAATGTTGTAAGATGCCTTAGCATAATTTGTAATTCTTGTTGCTAATGATGTGTTGTTACTTATGTTCGTTTAGTCTTTTCCTAGGTGAAAATCACTCTCCTTGGTTTATCATTTTCGTTGTGCGGGGACGCACAACACTTTAAGTTTGGGGGTGTGATGAGTGATATTTTCACCTAGATTTTAGTGTCTTTTTATATGTGTTTTCGTATATTTTTATCCGTATTTTATGTGTTATTTGGTTGTGTTTTGTGTTTTCATGGAAATGTGTGTGAATGAGCTTAAACCTACTATTTTCACTTTTTATTTGATGCTAAATAGGATAAGGAAGATGTAGGAAAAAGCGGAACTCAATTTGGAGTTGAAACGAGGGAGAACGAGCCAAAACAGTGAAGGAATCAGGGCAGCAGCAACACGACTGGCCGTGTCGGTGGCACGAGCCGTGTCGCAGTACACGACTCGTGTAGCTAACACGGGCCTGTCCAGAATGGTCGTGCGGCAACATCTATTCATCCAACACGACCACCACTTGGCCGTGTTGCGGAGCTCGACTCGTGTTGCAGCACACGACCCGTGTAGCCAACACGGGCCTGTAAGCGATGGCCGTGCGGGAGCATCAGTTCACGCAACACGGGCACCTCATGGCCGTGTTGCGCCACACGACTCGTGTCGTGTCTTGGATCAGAAAAAAATCAGAATCCTTCTAGAAGGCCCAAAAGGGTATAAATACCCCTCCATTCATATTTTATAAAAAAATCCGATTTCCACCCCTTCCACACACACCTCACACACCATTTCTTCCATTTTCCACCATCATCTTCATCCATTCTTCATCCACCCATCTACACTTGATCCCCTCCATCAAATCCACCATCCAAGTGATCAAGGAAGCAAGGGAGAGTGAGATCACAAGAAGAAGAAGGAGATCTCCATTGAAGCACTTCAAAGGGGGAATCTAATTCTAATTTTTGTGCATTTCTTTATAGATTGATCATGTTTTGTAAGGATCTTAATGTCTATGTTAATTTTCTTATGGATATGAGAGGCTAATCTCCTTTGTGAGATTAGCTCCATGATTGGTGTTGGATAATTTAGTTTTTATGCAAATTGATTTTAATCTTGAATGGGCTTTGTGTTATTTCTATCATTGATTGTTGATTGCTTGATGTATATGATGATTTGTGTGATTAATTGTCATGGGCATGTGATTAGATTGAGAAATCAATTATGTGTTTAAGATAGTTCATTGAATCATTTCATCATACACTTCATGTGCATTAATTTAGAATGAGATAGAGATATCCTTCTAGATTTAGAACCCTTTGATAGAACATTTGATTAGCTTAATCGAGAGGTTGGTTGATTAAATGAGGAGACCCAAACAATTAGTGAATTCATAGTACCTTAAAAGGGAATATTGCTTATGATTTAGTACCTAATTAGGGAACTCATAGAGTAATTAGTACCTAGTGGGAGGTGTTTGCTATTGTCTCGATCCTATGTGCATTTGGGAGCCTTGTTGAGGGCCTACATCCTATCCATCTCGAGAGAGAGTTTAGGTGGAATTAGTGATCGCTTCTATACCTTGTCCATGAGAGATTAGAATTAATTGCATAATTACTTAATTATCTATGCCATGATTGTTGTTAATCTCATCCTTGCATCATTTGGAACCATCTTATCTTTGCATTCATTTTATCTTTATTTCTTGCTTTAGCATAATTGCATTCATTTGCTCCTATCCTCTCTTCCGTCGTCCTTATAAAATCACGATAAACTTGAGATCGCTTAAACTCTAGTACCTTCCTCCCTGTGGTTCGATAATTTCTTTAAATGGTCATGCCCACTATATTATGGCTAATCAAATGGCGCCGTTGCCGGGGAGGTAACGGTCGCTAGTAGTTTGACGAAGGATTGTTTAGAGTGGTCTTAATAAGGACATTATTTTATTTTTTAATTTTTTTTGCATCTTATATTTGCTTTGGAAAATTTTGTTCTAATTTTTCTTTCTTTTATAGGTGCATACCTTGAGAAGGAAGAAGAAGGAGAGCAACCCCAAAAATATGAGCTACATGGATACTCTTCGAGATATGGTGAATAGAAGTGTTCATTCCGCTATGAACACACAAGGAAATTTTCAAGGATTTCAAATGCCAAATTGGGAGCCTAATTTGCAACCGGATTATGGAGTACAAGATATGCAATTCCAACAACAAGGTTATGAGAATTTTGGAGTTCCTCATCAAATGCATCATCAAGTATACCCTCAAGGTGTGGAAGATGTTTTTCAAGGAAATTTTTCTAGTCATCAAGAAGGAAATCAACCACATCTATGGGGAAATTTTCAAGACTCCAACACCTCTTATTCCACCCAAAGTGACCACATAGCAATGATTGGAGAAAAGATGTTTGAAATGGTTATGGATCGCATAGAGAAGGAGAGTAAGTTTAATGAAATGTGGATGGATCGAATCGGAAATTGGTGTGACATGGTGACAAGTGCAATAGTAGCATTCGGTGCTAGATTGGATTCCATTGAGCACCAAGTTAGTCAAGTTGTATCCACCGTTGAGAACAACAAGCCTTCTTCCTCTATTAAGGATCGGAACAAGACTAGTTTGGGGGTTGATGAGGTTATAAAGGAAAGAAGAGAAAGGATGCCTAAGTGGGTGAAAGCTAAAGAGTTGAAAGAAGAGTTGAAGGGGGAATTCGATAGATTTGTCGAGTCTCTTGAAGAGATGGTAGAGAAAGTCAAGATTCAAAATCAAAAAGAGATTCATGCCATTATGGAAGAAAGGAAACCTCCGGAAACTAAGATCATGGATTCTACTCCCCACAAGCCAAAACCTTCTCATTCTATTGAAATTTCAAATTCTCTTAAGAACTTCCATGATTTCATTGATAAAAATTTATTTGGTGATTGTAGGAAAAAGGTTGCAAGAGGGCACCAACACTTGTCAATGCCCGAATTCTTACCGGGGGATGTGGTTGAAGTTCAAAATTCACATAGAGCTCCATGGAAGAAGTGGAACAAGTGGAAAGGGCCATTTCTTGTGAAGAACGCCTTCGGAGAACAATTGCTTGAGCTATTTAACAAGAAGGGAACCGTTCTAGTGGTTGAACGGGAGAGCACAAGGCACTACTTCAAGAAGAAACCTATGATAGTGCCTAAGGACTATTCAAGACCACCATGAGCTAAAGACTATCGTCCGGCTTGAAGACGTTAAACTTAGCGCTCGATGGGAGGCAACCCATCATTATCTTTATTGCTTTATTTAATGCTTTCAATAAGGATTGTGGATTTGTTATTTCTTGCAATTTTGGCATGTAGGTTGATTGTGCTTGTGAGGAATACGCGTATTGAAGACACGAAGAGTGCTTGATTTGAAATGTGATAGTAAGTCACACAACTTTTTGCAAACTTACCTCGAAACTCTTGTTTCAATTTAAGTTTGGGGGGATATGGCGTGGTGTGACATACTTTGTCTTGAAAGCATATACTTTTCGTATTTTTGAGCTAAAATTTTAAAATTTTTCTCATGAGTTTGGTTTGATTTTGGTATGATTGGTCATGTTGAAGTGCATGATAGTCCATATTTTTAATGAAATTGTTGAGCTAATGGTTTTGTTGAGCATGTATGAAGGGTATTGGAAGCACGAATTGAGCTCGGAGCTAACAACTTCCACTATCAAATGCTTATTGAGGGAGTTCATTCTACACCCTACCACTTTTATGTGCTTAGCATAATTTGATTTGATTTGTATTGATGTGATTAGCATGCTACTTCATGTGTTATGTTTTTTTGGGATGTTTATTTTCATTAGTTAGGATTTTCTTTTCAATCAAAGGTTGGGATGATTGTGAGCTTACATTGTTTATGGATGATTTGAATGTGTGCTTCATTGTTTAATGATAGTGATTTTTATTCTTGCATGTTATGTGTTTTTGTTTTGTTTATTGTTTGTTGAGTCTTTATTTTATGTTTTGTGTGTTTTCTTATTTTTGTCTTGGTATGTTTGGAGGTTTGTTTTGGGATGTTGTGAGTCATTTTTGAACATGAGTGGTGATATGTTGTGGTAGTAAGTGATGACAAGTTATGATTAAGAATCTCTACACTTTCGAATTGTGACATGTTTTACTTAACTTGTTCAATTTTGAGATGGATGTGGTGTAATAAGTTTCTTAAGGTCCGAGCACAAGCTTGTGAGCGTTTGAGCCTCAACCGTGCATACATGGTATTTTTCTTCATGAGTGGATTGGTTGTGTTTGATAAGCTAGAATTTGCTCAAGGACTATAGGAACGAGCCCAATTTGTGGAGATTAGTGACATGATCTAAGGCCATCCTTGTTATTATAGTCATTACCTTATATTTTCCTACCATGAACATCATCCCTAGTCAACCATTTTGAGCCTTTAAGCCTTTTTATTGTGAATATAGCACATTACAAGCCATGATTACCCACTTAAGCCTTACATATATACCATTTGTGTGGGTGATTGAGGAGATGGTAACTAGAAAGGTTTGATAAGGAAGAAAAAGAAAAAGGAAATGGTAAACAAGCAAGAAAAAGGATGAAAAAGAGCATAAAAAAAGAATGAACATGCAACCTCAAAACAAGAAAAATGAGTAAAGCAACAACAAGATGCTCAAGGAAATAAAAATTCAAAGAAAGGAAGCATGCATCATAAGAAGCTCAATCCAAAGGAATGTTGATGATTAGTGCTTGTGATTACCAAAGTTGAGAAAGGAAGAAAGAAAAGTGGAGAAGTTGGAGAAATTGGCCATCTCTTCGATTACTTACACTTGCTTAGTCACTATTATCCATATCTTCCTACCCTACCAAAGAGCCTATCATTACATCCTAATTAAAGACCTTTTTGATCATTGATTGAAACTTTGGTGGTTTGTGAATATAGTCCGCGAGCAAGCTTATAGCGAGTCGAGCCAATCGATTAATGAGTGTGATTTACCCTATTTCAAAAGAGTGTTGAGAGACATCAATATCCATTGTGAGGCTTGGACGTAAAAGGGACTATATTACACTTTATTCTCTTTTGATTGAACTTGTTAATTTCTCATGTCATGAGTTTAATGTTGTAAGATGCCTTAGCATAATTTGTAATTCTTGTTGCTAATGATGTGTTGTTACTTATGTTCGTTTAGTCTTTTCCTAGGTGAAAATCACTCTCCTTGGTTTATCATTTTCGTTGTGCGGGGACGCACAACACTTTAAGTTTGGGGGTGTGATGAGTGATATTTTCACCTAGATTTTAGTGTCTTTTTATATGTGTTTTCGTATATTTTTATCCGTATTTTATGTGTTATTTGGTTGTGTTTTGTGTTTTCATGGAAATGTGTGTGAATGAGCTTAAACCTACTATTTTCACTTTTTATTTGATGCTAAATAGGATAAGGAAGATGTAGGAAAAAGCGGAACTCAATTTGGAGTTGAAACGAGGGAGAACGAGCCAAAACAGTGAAGGAATCAGGGCAGCAGCAACACGACTGGCCGTGTCGGTGGCACGAGCCGTGTCGCAGTACACGACTCGTGTAGCTAACACGGGCCTGTCCAGAATGGTCGTGCGGCAACATCTATTCATCCAACACGACCACCACTTGGCCGTGTTGCGGAGCTCGACTCGTGTTGCAGCACACGACCCGTGTAGCCAACACGGGCCTGTAAGCGATGGCCGTGCGGGAGCATCAGTTCACGCAACACGGGCACCTCATGGCCGTGTTGCGCCACACGACTCGTGTCGTGTCTTGGATCAGAAAAAAATCAGAATCCTTCTAGAAGGCCCAAAAGGGTATAAATACCCCTCCATTCATATTTTATAAAAAAATCCGATTTCCACCCCTTCCACACACACCTCACACACCATTTCTTCCATTTTCCACCATCATCTTCATCCATTCTTCATCCACCCATCTACACTTGATCCCCTCCATCAAATCCACCATCCAAGTGATCAAGGAAGCAAGGGAGAGTGAGATCACAAGAAGAAGAAGGAGATCTCCATTGAAGCACTTCAAAGGGGGAATCTAATTCTAATTTTTGTGCATTTCTTTATAGATTGATCATGTTTTGTAAGGATCTTAATGTCTATGTTAATTTTCTTATGGATATGAGAGGCTAATCTCCTTTGTGAGATTAGCTCCATGATTGGTGTTGGATAATTTAGTTTTTATGCAAATTGATTTTAATCTTGAATGGGCTTTGTGTTATTTCTATCATTGATTGTTGATTGCTTGATGTATATGATGATTTGTGTGATTAATTGTCATGGGCATGTGATTAGATTGAGAAATCAATTATGTGTTTAAGATAGTTCATTGAATCATTTCATCATACACTTCATGTGCATTAATTTAGAATGAGATAGAGATATCCTTCTAGATTTAGAACCCTTTGATAGAACATTTGATTAGCTTAATCGAGAGGTTGGTTGATTAAATGAGGAGACCCAAACAATTAGTGAATTCATAGTACCTTAAAAGGGAATATTGCTTATGATTTAGTACCTAATTAGGGAACTCATAGAGTAATTAGTACCTAGTGGGAGGTGTTTGCTATTGTCTCGATCCTATGTGCATTTGGGAGCCTTGTTGAGGGCCTACATCCTATCCATCTCGAGAGAGAGTTTAGGTGGAATTAGTGATCGCTTCTATACCTTGTCCATGAGAGATTAGAATTAATTGCATAATTACTTAATTATCTATGCCATGATTGTTGTTAATCTCATCCTTGCATCATTTGGAACCATCTTATCTTTGCATTCATTTTATCTTTATTTCTTGCTTTAGCATAATTGCATTCATTTGCTCCTATCCTCTCTTCCGTCGTCCTTATAAAATCACGATAAACTTGAGATCGCTTAAACTCTAGTACCTTCCTCCCTGTGGTTCGATAATTTCTTTAAATGGTCATGCCCACTATATTATGGCTAATCAAATGGCGCCGTTGCCGGGGAGGTAACGGTCGCTAGTAGTTTGACGAAGGATTGTTTAGAGTGGTCTTAATAAGGACATTATTTTATTTTTTAATTTTTTTTGCATCTTATATTTGCTTTGGAAAATTTTGTTCTAATTTTTCTTTCTTTTATAGGTGCATACCTTGAGAAGGAAGAAGAAGGAGAGCAACCCCAAAAATATGAGCTACATGGATACTCTTCGAGATATGGTGAATAGAAGTGTTCATTCCGCTATGAACACACAAGGAAATTTTCAAGGATTTCAAATGCCAAATTGGGAGCCTAATTTGCAACCGGATTATGGAGTACAAGATATGCAATTCCAACAACAAGGTTATGAGAATTTTGGAGTTCCTCATCAAATGCATCATCAAGTATACCCTCAAGGTGTGGAAGATGTTTTTCAAGGAAATTTTTCTAGTCATCAAGAAGGAAATCAACCACATCTATGGGGAAATTTTCAAGACTCCAACACCTCTTATTCCACCCAAAGTGACCACATAGCAATGATTGGAGAAAAGATGTTTGAAATGGTTATGGATCGCATAGAGAAGGAGAGTAAGTTTAATGAAATGTGGATGGATCGAATCGGAAATTGGTGTGACATGGTGACAAGTGCAATAGTAGCATTCGGTGCTAGATTGGATTCCATTGAGCACCAAGTTAGTCAAGTTGTATCCACCGTTGAGAACAACAAGCCTTCTTCCTCTATTAAGGATCGGAACAAGACTAGTTTGGGGGTTGATGAGGTTATAAAGGAAAGAAGAGAAAGGATGCCTAAGTGGGTGAAAGCTAAAGAGTTGAAAGAAGAGTTGAAGGGGGAATTCGATAGATTTGTCGAGTCTCTTGAAGAGATGGTAGAGAAAGTCAAGATTCAAAATCAAAAAGAGATTCATGCCATTATGGAAGAAAGGAAACCTCCGGAAACTAAGATCATGGATTCTACTCCCCACAAGCCAAAACCTTCTCATTCTATTGAAATTTCAAATTCTCTTAAGAACTTCCATGATTTCATTGATAAAAATTTATTTGGTGATTGTAGGAAAAAGGTTGCAAGAGGGCACCAACACTTGTCAATGCCCGAATTCTTACCGGGGGATGTGGTTGAAGTTCAAAATTCACATAGAGCTCCATGGAAGAAGTGGAACAAGTGGAAAGGGCCATTTCTTGTGAAGAACGCCTTCGGAGAACAATTGCTTGAGCTATTTAACAAGAAGGGAACCGTTCTAGTGGTTGAACGGGAGAGCACAAGGCACTACTTCAAGAAGAAACCTATGATAGTGCCTAAGGACTATTCAAGACCACCATGAGCTAAAGACTATCGTCCGGCTTGAAGACGTTAAACTTAGCGCTCGATGGGAGGCAACCCATCATTATCTTTATTGCTTTATTTAATGCTTTCAATAAGGATTGTGGATTTGTTATTTCTTGCAATTTTGGCATGTAGGTTGATTGTGCTTGTGAGGAATACGCGTATTGAAGACACGAAGAGTGCTTGATTTGAAATGTGATAGTAAGTCACACAACTTTTTGCAAACTTACCTCGAAACTCTTGTTTCAATTTAAGTTTGGGGGGATATGGCGTGGTGTGACATACTTTGTCTTGAAAGCATATACTTTTCGTATTTTTGAGCTAAAATTTTAAAATTTTTCTCATGAGTTTGGTTTGATTTTGGTATGATTGGTCGTGTTGAAGTGCATGATAGTCCATATTTTTAATGAAATTGTTGAGCTAATGGTTTTGTTGAGCATGTATGAAGGGTATTGGAAGCACGAATTGAGCTCGGAGCTAACAACTTCCACTATCAAATGCTTATTGAGGGAGTTCATTCTACACCCTACCACTTTTATGTGCTTAGCATAATTTGATTTGATTTGTATTGATGTGATTAGCATGCTACTTCATGTGTTATGTTTTTTTGGGATGTTTATTTTCATTAGTTAGGATTTTCTTTTCAATCAAAGGTTGGGATGATTGTGAGCTTACATTGTTTATGGATGATTTGAATGTGTGCTTCATTGTTTAATGATAGTGATTTTTATTCTTGCATGTTATGTGTTTTTGTTTTGTTTATTGTTTGTTGAGTCTTTATTTTATGTTTTGTGTGTTTTCTTATTTTTGTCTTGGTATGTTTGGAGGTTTGTTTTGGGATGTTGTGAGTCATTTTTGAACATGAGTGGTGATATGTTGTGGTAGTAAGTGATGACAAGTTATGATTAAGAATCTCTACACTTTCGAATTGTGACATGTTTTACTTAACTTGTTCAATTTTGAGATGGATGTGGTGTAATAAGTTTCTTAAGGTCCGAGCACAAGCTTGTGAGCGTTTGAGCCTCAACCGTGCATACATGGTATTTTTCTTCATGAGTGGATTGGTTGTGTTTGATAAGCTAGAATTTGCTCAAGGACTATAGGAACGAGCCCAATTTGTGGAGATTAGTGACATGATCTAAGGCCATCCTTGTTATTATAGTCATTACCTTATATTTTCCTACCATGAACATCATCCCTAGTCAACCATTTTGAGCCTTTAAGCCTTTTTATTGTGAATATAGCACATTACAAGCCATGATTACCCACTTAAGCCTTACATATATACCATTTGTGTGGGTGATTGAGGAGATGGTAACTAGAAAGGTTTGATAAGGAAGAAAAAGAAAAAGGAAATGGTAAACAAGCAAGAAAAAGGATGAAAAAGAGCATAAAAAAAGAATGAACATGCAACCTCAAAACAAGAAAAATGAGTAAAGCAACAACAAGATGCTCAAGGAAATAAAAATTCAAAGAAAGGAAGCATGCATCATAAGAAGCTCAATCCAAAGGAATGTTGATGATTAGTGCTTGTGATTACCAAAGTTGAGAAAGGAAGAAAGAAAAGTGGAGAAGTTGGAGAAATTGGCCATCTCTTCGATTACTTACACTTGCTTAGTCACTATTATCCATATCTTCCTACCCTACCAAAGAGCCTATCATTACATCCTAATTAAAGACCTTTTTGATCATTGATTGAAACTTTGGTGGTTTGTGAATATAGTCCGCGAGCAAGCTTATAGCGAGTCGAGCCAATCGATTAATGAGTGTGATTTACCCTATTTCAAAAGAGTGTTGAGAGACATCAATATCCATTGTGAGGCTTGGACGTAAAAGGGACTATATTACACTTTATTCTCTTTTGATTGAACTTGTTAATTTCTCATGTCATGAGTTTAATGTTGTAAGATGCCTTAGCATAATTTGTAATTCTTGTTGCTAATGATGTGTTGTTACTTATGTTCGTTTAGTCTTTTCCTAGGTGAAAATCACTCTCCTTGGTTTATCATTTTCGTTGTGCGGGGACGCACAACACTTTAAGTTTGGGGGTGTGATGAGTGATATTTTCACCTAGATTTTAGTGTCTTTTTATATGTGTTTTCGTATATTTTTATCCGTATTTTATGTGTTATTTGGTTGTGTTTTGTGTTTTCATGGAAATGTGTGTGAATGAGCTTAAACCTACTATTTTCACTTTTTATTTGATGCTAAATAGGATAAGGAAGATGTAGGAAAAAGCGGAACTCAATTTGGAGTTGAAACGAGGGAGAACGAGCCAAAACAGTGAAGGAATCAGGGCAGCAGCAACACGACTGGCCGTGTCGGTGGCACGAGCCGTGTCGCAGTACACGACTCGTGTAGCTAACACGGGCCTGTCCAGAATGGTCGTGCGGCAACATCTATTCATCCAACACGACCACCACTTGGCCGTGTTGCGGAGCTCGACTCGTGTTGCAGCACACGACCCGTGTAGCCAACACGGGCCTGTAAGCGATGGCCGTGCGGGAGCATCAGTTCACGCAACACGGGCACCTCATGGCCGTGTTGCGCCACACGACTCGTGTCGTGTCTTGGATCAGAAAAAAATCAGAATCCTTCTAGAAGGCCCAAAAGGGTATAAATACCCCTCCATTCATATTTTATAAAAAAATCCGATTTCCACCCCTTCCACACACACCTCACACACCATTTCTTCCATTTTCCACCATCATCTTCATCCATTCTTCATCCACCCATCTACACTTGATCCCCTCCATCAAATCCACCATCCAAGTGATCAAGGAAGCAAGGGAGAGTGAGATCACAAGAAGAAGAAGGAGATCTCCATTGAAGCACTTCAAAGGGGGAATCTAATTCTAATTTTTGTGCATTTCTTTATAGATTGATCATGTTTTGTAAGGATCTTAATGTCTATGTTAATTTTCTTATGGATATGAGAGGCTAATCTCCTTTGTGAGATTAGCTCCATGATTGGTGTTGGATAATTTAGTTTTTATGCAAATTGATTTTAATCTTGAATGGGCTTTGTGTTATTTCTATCATTGATTGTTGATTGCTTGATGTATATGATGATTTGTGTGATTAATTGTCATGGGCATGTGATTAGATTGAGAAATCAATTATGTGTTTAAGATAGTTCATTGAATCATTTCATCATACACTTCATGTGCATTAATTTAGAATGAGATAGAGATATCCTTCTAGATTTAGAACCCTTTGATAGAACATTTGATTAGCTTAATCGAGAGGTTGGTTGATTAAATGAGGAGACCCAAACAATTAGTGAATTCATAGTACCTTAAAAGGGAATATTGCTTATGATTTAGTACCTAATTAGGGAACTCATAGAGTAATTAGTACCTAGTGGGAGGTGTTTGCTATTGTCTCGATCCTATGTGCATTTGGGAGCCTTGTTGAGGGCCTACATCCTATCCATCTCGAGAGAGAGTTTAGGTGGAATTAGTGATCGCTTCTATACCTTGTCCATGAGAGATTAGAATTAATTGCATAATTACTTAATTATCTATGCCATGATTGTTGTTAATCTCATCCTTGCATCATTTGGAACCATCTTATCTTTGCATTCATTTTATCTTTATTTCTTGCTTTAGCATAATTGCATTCATTTGCTCCTATCCTCTCTTCCGTCGTCCTTATAAAATCACGATAAACTTGAGATCGCTTAAACTCTAGTACCTTCCTCCCTGTGGTTCGATAATTTCTTTAATTGGTCATGCCCACTATATTATGGCTAATCAAATGGCGCCGTTGCCGGGGAGGTAACGGTCGCTAGTAGTTTGACGAAGGATTGTTTAGAGTGGTCTTAATAAGGACATTATTTTATTTTTTAATTTTTTTTGCATCTTATATTTGCTTTGGAAAATTTTGTTCTAATTTTTCTTTCTTTTATAGGTGCATACCTTGAGAAGGAAGAAGAAGGAGAGCAACCCCAAAAATATGAGCTACATGGATACTCTTCGAGATATGGTGAATAGAAGTGTTCATTCCGCTATGAACACACAAGGAAATTTTCAAGGATTTCAAATGCCAAATTGGGAGCCTAATTTGCAACCGGATTATGGAGTACAAGATATGCAATTCCAACAACAAGGTTATGAGAATTTTGGAGTTCCTCATCAAATGCATCATCAAGTATACCCTCAAGGTGTGGAAGATGTTTTTCAAGGAAATTTTTCTAGTCATCAAGAAGGAAATCAACCACATCTATGGGGAAATTTTCAAGACTCCAACACCTCTTATTCCACCCAAAGTGACCACATGGCAATGTTTGGAGAAAAGATGTTTGAAATGGTTATGGATCGCATAGAGAAGGAGAGTAAGTTTAATGAAATGTGGATGGATCGAATCGGAAATTGGTGTGACATGGTGACAAGTGCAATAGTAGCATTCGGTGCTAGATTGGATTCCATTGAGCACCAAGTTAGTCAAGTTGTATCCACCGTTGAGAACAACAAGCCTTCTTCCTCTATTAAGGATCGGAACAAGACTAGTTTGGGGGTTGATGAGGTTATAAAGGAAAGAAGAGAAAGGATGCCTAAGTGGGTGAAAGCTAAAGAGTTGAAAGAAGAGTTGAAGGGGGAATTCGATAGATTTGTCGAGTCTCTTGAAGAGATGGTAGAGAAAGTCAAGATTCAAAATCAAAAAGAGATTCATGCCATTATGGAAGAAAGGAAACCTCCGGAAACTAAGATCATGGATTCTACTCCCCACAAGCCAAAACCTTCTCATTCTATTGAAATTTCAAATTCTCTTAAGAACTTCCATGATTTCATTGATAAAAATTTATTTGGTGATTGTAGGAAAAAGGTTGCAAGAGGGCACCAACACTTGTCAATGCCCGAATTCTTACCGGGGGATGTGGTTGAAGTTCAAAATTCACATAGAGCTCCATGGAAGAAGTGGAACAAGTGGAAAGGGCCATTTCTTGTGAAGAACGCCTTCGGAGAACAATTGCTTGAGCTATTTAACAAGAAGGGAACCGTTCTAGTGGTTGAACGGGAGAGCACAAGGCACTACTTCAAGAAGAAACCTATGATAGTGCCTAAGGACTATTCAAGACCACCATGAGCTAAAGACTATCGTCCAGCTTGAAGACGTTAAACTTAGCGCTCGATGGGAGGCAACCCATCATTATCTTTATTGCTTTATTTAATGCTTTCAATAAGGATTGTGGATTTGTTATTTCTTGCAATTTTGGCATGTAGGTTGATTGTGCTTGTGAGGAATACGCGTATTGAAGACACGAAGAGTGCTTGATTTGAAATGTGATAGTAAGTCACACAACTTTTTGCAAACTTACCTCGAAACTCTTGTTTCAATTTAAGTTTGGGGGGATATGGCGTGGTGTGACATACTTTGTCTTGAAAGCATATACTTTTCGTATTTTTGAGCTAAAATTTTAAAATTTTTCTCATGAGTTTGGTTTGATTTTGGTATGATTGGTCGTGTTGAAGTGCATGATAGTCCATATTTTTAATGAAATTGTTGAGCTAATGGTTTTGTTGAGCATGTATGAAGGGTATTGGAAGCACGAATTGAGCTCGGAGCTAACAACTTCCACTATCAAATGCTTATTGAGGGAGTTCATTCTACACCCTACCACTTTTATGTGCTTAGCATAATTTGATTTGATTTGTATTGATGTGATTAGCATGCTACTTCATGTGTTATGTTTTTTTGGGATGTTTATTTTCATTAGTTAGGATTTTCTTTTCAATCAAAGGTTGGGATGATTGTGAGCTTACATTGTTTATGGATGATTTGAATGTGTGCTTCATTGTTTAATGATAGTGATTTTTATTCTTGCATGTTATGTGTTTTTGTTTTGTTTATTGTTTGTTGAGTCTTTATTTTATGTTTTGTGTGTTTTCTTATTTTTGTCTTGGTATGTTTGGAGGTTTGTTTTGGGATGTTGTGAGTCATTTTTGAACATGAGTGGTGATATGTTGTGGTAGTAAGTGATGACAAGTTATGATTAAGAATCTCTACACTTTCGAATTGTGACATGTTTTACTTAACTTGTTCAATTTTGAGATGGATGTGGTGTAATAAGTTTCTTAAGGTCCGAGCACAAGCTTGTGAGCGTTTGAGCCTCAACCGTGCATACATGGTATTTTTCTTCATGAGTGGATTGGTTGTGTTTGATAAGCTAGAATTTGCTCAAGGACTATAGGAACGAGCCCAATTTGTGGAGATTAGTGACATGATCTAAGGCCATCCTTGTTATTATAGTCATTACCTTATATTTTCCTACCATGAACATCATCCCTAGTCAACCATTTTGAGCCTTTAAGCCTTTTTATTGTGAATATAGTACATTACAAGCCATGATTACCCACTTAAGCCTTACATATATACCATTTGTGTGGGTGATTGAGGAGATGGTAACTAGAAAGGTTTGATAAGGAAGAAAAAGAAAAAGGAAATGGTAAACAAGCAAGAAAAAGGATGAAAAAGAGCATAAAAAAAGAATGAACATGCAACCTCAAAACAAGAAAAATGAGTAAAGCAACAACAAGATGCTCAAGGAAATAAAAATTCAAAGAAAGGAAGCATGCATCATAAGAAGCTCAATCCAAAGGAATGTTGATGATTAGTGCTTGTGATTACCAAAGTTGAGAAAGGAAGAAAGAAAAGTGGAGAAGTTGGAGAAATTGGCCATCTCTTCGATTACTTACACTTGCTTAGTCACTATTATCCATATCTTCCTACCCTACCAAAGAGCCTATCATTACATCCTAATTAAAGACCTTTTTGATCATTGATTGAAACTTTGGTGGTTTGTGAATATAGTCCGCGAGCAAGCTTATAGCGAGTCGAGCCAATCGATTAATGAGTGTGATTTACCCTATTTCAAAAGAGTGTTGAGAGACATCAATATCCATTGTGAGGCTTGGACGTAAAAGGGACTATATTACACTTTATTCTCTTTTGATTGAACTTGTTAATTTCTCATGTCATGAGTTTAATGTTGTAAGATGCCTTAGCATAATTTGTAATTCTTGTTGCTAATGATGTGTTGTTACTTATGTTCGTTTAGTCTTTTCCTAGGTGAAAATCACTCTCCTTGGTTTATCATTTTCGTTGTGCGGGGACGCACAACACTTTAAGTTTGGGGGTGTGATGAGTGATATTTTCACCTAGATTTTAGTGTCTTTTTATATGTGTTTTCGTATATTTTTATCCGTATTTTATGTGTTATTTGGTTGTGTTTTGTGTTTTCATGGAAATGTGTGTGAATGAGCTTAAACCTACTATTTTCACTTTTTATTTGATGCTAAATAGGATAAGGAAGATGTAGGAAAAAGCGGAACTCAATTTGGAGTTGAAACGAGGGAGAACGAGCCAAAACAGTGAAGGAATCAGGGCAGCAGCAACACGACTGGCCGTGTCGGTGGCACGAGCCGTGTCGCAGTACACGACTCGTGTAGCTAACACGGGCCTGTCCAGAATGGTCGTGCGGCAACATCTATTCATCCAACACGACCACCACTTGGCCGTGTTGCGGAGCTCGACTCGTGTTGCAGCACACGACCCGTGTAGCCAACACGGGCCTGTAAGCGATGGCCGTGCGGGAGCATCAGTTCACGCAACACGGGCACCTCATGGCCGTGTTGCGCCACACGACTCGTGTCGTGTCTTGGATCAGAAAAAAATTAGAATCCTTCTAGAAGGCCCAAAAGGGTATAAATACCCCTCCATTCATATTTTATAAAAAAATCCGATTTCCACCCCTTCCACACACACCTCACACACCATTTCTTCCATTTTCCACCATCATCTTCATCCATTCTTCATCCACCCATCTACACTTGATCCCCTCCATCAAATCCACCATCCAAGTGATCAAGGAAGCAAGGGAGAGTGAGATCACAAGAAGAAGAAGGAGATCTCCATTGAAGCACTTCAAAGGGGGAATCTAATTCTAATTTTTGTGCATTTCTTTATAGATTGATCATGTTTTGTAAGGATCTTAATGTCTATGTTAATTTTCTTATGGATATGAGAGGCTAATCTCCTTTGTGAGATTAGCTCCATGATTGGTGTTGGATAATTTAGTTTTTATGCAAATTGATTTTAATCTTGAATGGGCTTTGTGTTATTTCTATCATTGATTGTTGATTGCTTGATGTATATGATGATTTGTGTGATTAATTGTCATGGGCATGTGATTAGATTGAGAAATCACTTCTGTAAATATATTATCACTTCGCATTCATCTCGTTAAATTCATTTCTCGAGACCATGCACAATTCGTGGTTTTACACATTAATGTTTAATAGAAACAACTTCATAAACGTCTATGAATTAATCTCTTTACATAAAATTCTAAAATAAAAAAAAATGAATGTGAATTTGGAGGTGTAGGATATTTGTGATGTATATTTTCTTTTTGTAATTTATTATGTTCACGTGCTACCAAAAAAATATAAAATAATAATAATAATTATTATTAACAGATATTAATAAAAGCTACAAATTAAAATTAAATTTGCATTTTAACAACACAAATACCAGCTATTTTATAAAATTTAACTAGGGAGTAACTTCCATCCTATAATAATTAAAGTCCAATCTATCAAACGTAGCAACCAAAATGTTTGTAGTAATGGAAACTATCATTTAAATATGGCCCAATCTTAATGCACCATCTCAATTGGATATTAATTTATAATATTTAAAGGTAACATCATTGAGTTTCCTGTAGCTAATTTCTAAATTTGAAACCTCTAGTTAATTATAAAATTTTAATCATAGGCCAATATAAATTGGACTTCAACTTACTTATTTATTTGAACTAAGCAAATATGTGGGCCTTGAAATTAAAAGATCCAAGTAAATGGGCTTCCACCAAATCCTCCAAACAAAAGTTTGACTTCGAACATTTATTAGTTCATATACACGAATACGTATATACGGATGTTATCATTACCATGTTCTTACCTCTTTTTCACACCTCATCGAAGAAAATAATATCAAACTTAACAATCTTATAAGATCTTTCAAAGGCATGTTATTACCCATTCCAATTTAGTATTTATCTCTTATGATTGACACGTGCCATTATTGATTTTTAACTTAATACCACATGCTCCAAGATTTATTAATAATTTGTAACTTAAAATATTTTATGTTATGAAATATATCAATGGAAAATGGAACGTGGAATAAGGAATTCAAATCCTCATTTCACTTCAAATTTGTCATTACACCTTACAAATATAACAAAATTTACAAATTATTTATTATCCCTAAATGTCAAATTACCTCTAAAACTATGTCAAAAAGTAATTTTTCTCAACTTTTGTGAAAGTGATGAGTTGGGAATAGAGTGAGCATGTATTTAAGTGTTATATTTTTTATTACACGTGCTAGATGAGTGATAGTACATTAAAGGAAAATTTGAACATTTCACATTCGGAGAAAATTTGAACATTTCACCTTCGGATTAATATTTTTCTTTTAGGGTATAGATTTTATCTCTCTCCTAGGTGCATTCATCAAACGCAGATAATTTTATAATATTACTTATATAAAACTCGTGTTAATAAATGGGCTTCCACCTAATCATCCAAATGGGTTGGGGAAGATGACTCCAAACATTTCTCAATTTTCACTTCTAGATTTTGGATTTTGGTTTGGGATTTTGGATTTTGAACACACGTCGACTCCGCCGTGGAGTCAAGTGTTTTCCATTCAGAAGGATAAGACCAAAAATGGCGATTTTGATTTGAATTTTATTAAATTGTGACATGGCATTATGATAGATTTAATTTTATTTGCATCGCCACCTAAACAAATATCGTCGGTTTCCCCTGAACCGTCACGTGTGTCATGTAGCACGAATAGTATGTGGAAATATAAAGAAAACAGTTATTAAGACATTTATTTTGTGCCGTCATCTAGCATGAATAGTATGTGGAAATATAAAGAAAACATTTATTAAGACATTTATTTTGTGAGAAATGCTTCAATTGAGTGTAGGTGATTTTAGTACTCTTAAAATTTTGAGTGTTATACCGAGAATTAATGTTTTTGTAATTGTAATTTGTCTTTCACAAGAGTAATATTACCTCATATACAAAGAATATTCATTAATTATAACATGAAGAATAACTCTCGTACTCCATAAGACCTGATAATTTTCCACGCAATGAGTTTAAAATATAAATCTTGTATTTTTTTTTACTTAACTTAAAAAAATTCTAAAATAGTTAAGACATTCATTTTTGTCTTATACTTTTCAATTTAATTTGCTCTTATTTCTTACCAAAATAATATTTTATACCAAGTCGTCACACAACCATTTGTCAAAGCATTAATTCAATCTCATGGTTCAGTTTCATTGAATTAGCAATATTGGAATTTTTATGTAAAAAGGATCCTAATGGTAAGAATTTAAAAGCTAGCTAAGAAACTATTTAAAAAAATTAAGTTTTTTAAAACTATTTTATACAGTTTTGATTTCTTCCTGCCATAAACCGTTCAAAAAAAGTCTTTGGTCATATTTTTTAGTTGTCAAAAACCAAAAAGAGTTTTTATGTCAATAGAATCTTTTGGTGATATGTGAAGCATGCTTAGCCGCAGTATAGATGAACCTACTAATTTTTAAAACGACAATTCCCAATGAATACGCTTCCAATAATAAATGCATGGAATTGTAACTAGGAATTTAACCTAGGGGCTTTATTTTAAAATCATAAAAAAATAGTATAAATATAATTATATTGCTTACAAACATGAAACATGATATAGAATAATAAAAGGGATTAATTAATTAATTTATCAAATTAGAAGGAAAAAAATGATCAATTTTTTTTATCAGTCTAAGTAGATTTTTTATATTTTAATGAAAATATAAATAAATGAAAAAAATAAGAAGAAATTGTGTTGGGTCAATAATTATTAGAAATATATCTAAAAATAAATAATAGACATTATGATATTATGTAGTTGCAGAATTAATAATAAAATAAATGAAAAATAAAGTAAAGTAAGAAAATAATAAAAAAAATTATATTTCAACAAAAATAAAGATAAATAAAAATTTATAATAAATTGAGTTGGGTCGTTATTTATTAGACACAAATCTAAATAATAAATAATAGATATTAAAATATTATGTAGTTGCAGAATTAATAATCCATTAAAATTAGGCTACAATTATTATATTATTTTTTAATTTATAACAATTATAATTTAAGATTGTATATAAATTGAATATGAATCTAATGACTATAAATTAATTTAAAAGGCAATTATTCGTGGGAGACCGTCTTATGTACTACTCTCTCCGTCCATCCTCAATGTATCCATTTATTTTTTACACGTTGATTAAAAAATATTATTATATTATGTATAGTAGGTAGTTCTATTAGTGGAGGGTGTGGTTCCATATTTTATTTGTATTAGTGGAGGGTGTGGGTCCCATAGTCCAAAAAAGAAAATAAATAGATTAAGGATGGACGATCCAAAATAGTAAAATGGATAAATTGACATTTGACGAGTGAGTACTAGAAAAGTCCGGGATGTAGCATGAATAGTACGTATGTGGAAATATAATGTAAACAACATTATTAAGACATTTATTTTGTGCCGTCATGTAGCATGAATATATGTGGAAATATAAAGAAAACAGTTATTAAGACATTTATTTAGTGAGAAATGCTTCAATTGAGTGTAGGTGATTTTAGTACATTAGAATTCTGAGTGTTACTTTTTCACCACAAGAAAAAATGCATTTAAACACATTAAAAAGTGTTGTTATTGGTAATATATTAACACATTTTACCTATAATTACGTTGATTTTTTGTGTGGTACATTCTGCTGTGGGGATAGGTAGTACTCCTAATACCACACTTTAAGGTGTAAAGAATTATGACATAATAACACTTTGAAGTGTGAAGAAAAGTGACTTATTAAGACACTTTTAAATGTTACAATATAGTAATATTAAATAAAATAAAATTAAAAAGAGATTTCTCTTAGATTCGAACCTGTGTCACCGTATCACCTGATGGGATCTCTATATTAAGTCAGAAATCATTAAACCATAAATAATTTTTATCATTTTTTTTATAAAAATAGAAAATATACATAGAATACATAATTAATTTTTAATATTTAAATTTTATAATATTAATTTTATATTATCAATTTAATAGGTATAATAAATTAAATTTAGAATTATTTATTAATTATAATTCAAATTTAATATTTTTAAAATAAATTAATAGTAATATAAAAAAATATATATAAATAATTATTTTTAAATATTTATCATTTTTATATATTTATTATTATCTTAAATTTTAACGTCAAATATTTTTTTAAAATAAAAAAAAATTATTTTTTAATCATTAGATTAATTAAAATAATTATTATTTTAAAATAAATATAACCTTAAATTAATTTAACAATAAAAAATTATCAATTTAAGTAAATAAAATGTAAAAAATTATTAATTTAATTTTCTTAATTTTAAAATTTTAATTTAACTTTATAATGAAATAATTTATATTTCATATTTTAATGAGGAAACAAAAAAAAAATTATTTTAATGATTAGTAATCTTTATAATACGTTTGTGATAACAAAATACTATTTATACATATACTTTTAAGTGTTTCTAGAGAGTACATATAATGATAATATTTTGTGTGTTAAAAAATGTGTAACAAAAGTGTATTAATATATAAGTGTTGTTTCTGAAGTGTGGTGATAGGGCAAATATCAATACATCGATTTATTAAGTGTCTTTATAGATCATATATTAACACCCTTAAAAACATAATGTATCAATACAATACCTATTATTACATCGACTTTAAAATGACATTAAAATGTGTGGTAATAAGCATTTTTTCTTGTAGTGTTTCTAATCGTAATTTGTCTTTTACAAGACTAATATTACCCCTTATACAAAAAGAGTATTCATAATTATAACATAAAGAATTACTCTCGTACTCCATTAGAAATGATAATTTTCCATACACTGAGTTTAAAATATAAATCGTCTCGTATCTTTGTTACTTAATTCGAAAAAAATTCAAAATAGTTAGGGCATTCATTTTCATCTCATACATTTTAATTTTGCTTTGATTTCATCCCAAACCAATATTTTTTTACCAATTCGTTGCATAACCATTTATCAAAGCACCAATTCAGTGTCATGGTTCAGTTTCATTGAATTAGCAAAATTGGAATTTTATGTAAAAAGGATTATAATGGTGGAATTTAAAAGCTAGGTATGGAACTATTTCAAAAAAAATTATTTTTTTAGGATTATTTTGAATAAAGTAAATTTGTATGGGATGGTTTTGATTTCTTTCTTGCCATGAACCGTTCAATAAAAGTCTTTTTTTAAGTTTAAAAAACAAACAAAAAAATTATGTTGTGGAAGTAAACCTTAATGCAGTGTTGTTAGAAGTTTGTTCTGGTGTCTTAGGTTGAGTATTGTTGTGATGCATGGTAACAAATTTCAATTGTACTTGTATGAGTCAGTGAGCATACCTGATGCTCGCTCTATAACTACTTTTTTCATCAATAATACATTTACTTTTTTCAAAAATAAATAAATAAATAAATAAATAAATGGTTGTGATGCGTGGGTGGAACGGGTGTATCAGTAGGTTTAATATTCATGAAATCAGTCCAGCTGAGCATGTGGTGGATAGATGGATCATTTTTGAGTAGTTATTTGCATGATTTCATAGCTTGACACGCCAGTATTCCGTTGAAAGCTAGTTTGATCATTTTGTTAACTGTTTGATAATCCAACTGAAGGATCAAAGATGCAACAGCGAGTTGGTCCTATATCTTTCAGCTATCTTCCCTTTGTGTATTTAAGCCTGTTTCATGGCTATTTCCTATTGTATCTCCCTCGTACGAAATCAAGCAATAATATTACTCTCTCCATGGAGGATGTAGGCTCCGTTAAGAGCCGAACCACTCTACAAATCCCGTGCGTTCTCGTTTCGTCTTCATCCATTAAAATTAGCTTACATAATGATTTTTCCTTGATTCTTAAAACTGGCTCTTATTCAATCTGATATCCGAGATCAACCCACGACATATGTCAAAAGAATTTTTTGGCGATATGTGAAGCATGCTTAGCCACAGTAGTCAACCCACAAATTTGTACAACCACAATTCCGAATATCGTAACTAGAAAGTTAGGGCCCAATGCAAAATTCAAAAAGAATTTTTGTACATTAAAAAATCATAAAATCTTTAATATACTAATTAATATATATATATATATATATATATATATATATATATATATATATATATATATATATATTTTAAATTTTTTTGTTGCCTATGTGTCTCTTCAGAAGCCTCCTCGAAGAAAAAATAAATACATTTTTTAATATTTTAATATATGTTTTTAATTTAAATTTTGTTCTTAATTATATACATATTTATTTTTATTTGTTAACCCAAATTTTAATAATATTTTCTTTTTAGTTTCTATAAATATTTTTAAATTTATTACCTAATTAAGATTAATTAATAAAATAAGAAAATATATATTTGAAAAAAAAATAAATAAGGAAATTAATTGAAAAATAAATAAGAATTTTTTTTAAAATGAAAAAAAAAGTTATAGTTATTTTTGAGCGTTCTGGATTACTAACACGTAAGCGAGGAAAAACTCTACTATAGCATACTTAATATATATATATATATATATATATATATATATATATATATATATATATATATATATATATATATATATATATATATATATATATAGTATAATAAGACTATATTATATATATACATTACTACATGCATGGTTGTAATACAAATGTGTTGTTTTGTTTTGTATTCTTATTATTCTGCAATTATTCAATGAAAATTATATATATATATATATATATATATATATATATATATATATATATATATATATATATATATATATATATATATTACCAACGATTTTACCATTCCTGTTGGTTAAGGACTATACCGTATAATTGTAAAATACAATTTCCATTTTAAAGCCAGGCAAACAATTTTATTTTTCTCCGTTTCAATATATATTGTGAACAATAAAGAAAAGATTAAAAAAACACTTAATAACCTAATAAGAGTACACATTTAATTTAAAAGAATATCATTCATACTTAATTTATATAACATATTTTACATTTTTTTTTAATATCTTTAAAGACTCACTTACCCTTAAAATGACGTTAGTATATTTTCTTAATCAACGTGAAAAAAAAAGCAAGAGGAGTAATACATATTGTTGGCACTAATTGAGAAAACATCAAAATTGGTTTTTGTGTAATCCCCCAAGTTTGTTAAATTACAATTTTTAATCTTTTAGTGTCCGATTTTAGTCATTTTAATCCAAATATAGTTATTTTATCAAATTTAGTTCAATTTTTTAATTCAAATTTAGTCCTTTATGTTAGAATTTGTCCAGATTTAGTTATTTATATTAGAATTTTTTCAATTTTGATCAAAAATTTATATCTAAATATAGTGTGCACCCGGGTGCACACGAAGCTTCGTGGCACCCACGTACAAATATAAGCAAAAACATATACAATTATGAGTAAAAATGTATACAATTTAATTGTTAATTTTTTTAATAAAAAATTGAGTGTAAAAAAATATACAATTATAAAATACATTTATACACTATTGAATAAAAAGTTATACACATATGAATGCTTTTTTTTAATGAAAAACTTAGTGTGAAAAAAGTATACAATTATTACAAAATACGTATACAAACGAGAATAACATGTATACAAAATAGAATAAAAAATTATACAAATATGGGTGCAAGGGTGCACCCGGGTGCACCTAATATACACTCAAAATTTATAAGACTGAATTTGATAAAAGAACTAAATTTGGACAAAATAGACCAAAATCAGACACTAGAATATAAAAATTTGCGAATTTAACAAACTTGGTGATTGAAATTGGATTAATCTAATGACTTATTTTTATATTCTCCCGCACTGATTATCTCCTCTATATATAAACCTTGTTACTTAACACAGCTTTATACATCTAACTTCCAAAGTCTAATTGCTCATTTTAATTAGCAAAATATGGCTTTCTTCCCACTAGTGGTGGTCCTAGTACTATTGTAAAAGTAAGTCTTCTTGTTCACAAAGGGTTGTGAAAATAAGTCTTCTTGTTGCGTTTTCTTGGGTAAAACGCTTGAATGTCTGTAGGAAATTATTTTCCAATAGAAAATTAGCTCCAGTGTCGTGAAAATATATTGGTGGAGTATTCACCTTGTACCATGGGGTACGATATGCTTCTCCGATCATGATTTTTGCTTGCTTGATTCCTCTTTTAAGAATTAGCACCCTCTGTGAGAAATGCTTTTGATGAGTGATATTTTCACCTAAATTTTAGTATCTTTTTATGTGAGTTTTCGTATATTTTTATCCGTATTTATGTGTTATTTGGTTGTGTTTTGTGTTTTTATTGAAATGTGTGTGAATGAGGGAGAACGGGCAAAAAACGGAAGAAGTAAAACAGGGCGTGCACCTACACGGGCCGTGTACGGAACATGGCCCTGTAAGAAGTGACCGTGTGCGGACGCCAGAAGCACCAACTCGGCCACCCCTGTGGCCGAGTGCAGGACACAGACCGTGTGTAGAAACACGGGCCGTGCACCAAGCATGGCCCTGTAACGAAAGTTGTGCGACAACGTCAGAAAACACAACACGGCCACCCCTGTGGCCGTGTGCTGCGCACGAGCCGTGCGCTGTCCAGAGCTCGCCGTTGACCAGAAGCCCTAGACACGACTCGGGCCGTGTTACAGCACACGAGCCGTGTAGGTGTAAAAACTGCCAAAATATCCAGAAATTTCTAGAAGCTTCCCAAGGGGTATAAATACCCATTTATTCAACAATGGAAAGGAGATCCAAAATTTCACCCTTCCACACACACATCACACACAATTCTCTCCATTTTACACCATCATCTTCATTCATTCACCATCCTTTGGATCTACCATCATCCAACCATCAAAATCATCATCCAATTGAAGAAAAAAAGCAAGGAAGAGAGGAAGATAACAAGGGAAGGAAGGAAATCACCATTGAAGTGACATCAAGGGAGTTTCCATTCATTTCTTGTATTAAACCTCATAGTTTCATCATGTTTTGTAAGGATCTTAATGTCTATGTTCATTTCCTTCTTAATATGGTAGGCTAATCTCCCTTGTGAGATTAGCAACATGAGAGTTGTTGGATAATTTTGGGGATTTGTGTATTCAAATTCATATGTTGATTGGATCTATGATTTTCTACCATTGATTATTAATTGCTTGAATTGTATTGATGATTTGTGTGTTTAGTTGTTCTAGATATGTGATTAGATTGAGAAATCAATTATATGCTTAGGATAATTAAGTGAATCATTTCATCAAACACTTCATGTGCATTATAGATTGTGAAGAGATTGAGAAGTCCTTCATAGTTTAGAACCCTTTGGTAGGACATGTGATTGGTTTGAACGAGATATTGATTAATTGTGTGAAGGGATTCTCATTTAAGCTTAGTACCTAGTTGGAATTGTTTAAGTGAGAGCCAATCCATTGAGCTATTTGATATTCATATCCTATCCATCTCGAGAGGGAGTTTAGGTGATTTTAGTATTAGCCCTTAGTCTTCAATCCATGATACATATGAATTTGATACATAATTCCTAGAATTACCACTTCTTGATTGTTGTTAATCTCACTTTTAATCAATTTGGTAAACCACTTTTCATCCATCCATCTTGTTCGTTTGATCATTGCTTGTTCACTTGCATTGATTGATTTAATTTCTTGTTTGATCAACCTCCCTTTTGATGATTAGTCTTTATAAAATTATAAGAAACGTGAGATCGCTTAAGCACTAGTGCCTACCTCCCTTGGGTTCGATAATTTCTTGAATTGTTCATTCTCCACTAAACTATGGCTAATCACCTTTCTTAGCACCGTTGGCAAATCTTCGCCTGAGCCTTTAGGAAAGATCCTTCCTTTGCTGTGCAGATACCGGCTCCTGAATCGATGTATGCCGCAAAATATTCTGCACGGTGCTCTTTATATATCATCCCTACAGTGATATATATTGAGAATGGACTGGTACCCCAAGCTTCTACTAGTAAACCTTGTATCTATTTCCCTTGACCATGAATTCCATTACATCTTGTAATCGTTCTCAAGGTTTGTGATCCTCGAAAAATTCCAACCCCAGCACTAGTTGTTCTGGGAATCTTCCTGCTACTCCTTCTATCACCAGCTCAAGTTCTCCGAGTTTGAGCTATCCTTGATATCTCCCAGTTGTTAGTTTTTGGAGATAATACAAGACATCATAGGGAATAGAGTTTTCCTTTTCCGTTGCTAATCCGTTGGTAAACCAATTTAACAACGAAATTAAGGCTTTTACCAACGGAATATTATATTGGTAAAAAATAATTTTTTTTAGTGATATATGTTTTTAATTTAAATTTTGTTCTGAATTATGTACACATTATTTCTATGTGATATCTTTTTTTAATATACTCTTTTCGCCTCATTTAAATCTTTATAATTTTTTTATCGGCAAATGTTAGTTGTTAATATAGTTAGTAGTTAGTTCACCAAGCACCCTTATTCCCCCTCTCTCCAAGTCTCCTTATAACTCCACTAATTCATTCCCAAAGAGAATCGAACTTGGGTCACTCACTTTAGTGAGGAGCCCAATGGCTAGGTGAGCTAGCCCACCTGGTTAATTTGGACGTCCAATTTCAATCTTTAAATTTTCTTTTTCGATAGATGAGACTTAAACAAAATAATTAATATATCTTTATAGAACCCACACACAACACTAATACAATTATCCACTTCATATTAAACTACTATATCTTTCAATCCAGTACACATTAAAATACAACTCTCTCCATCCAGGACTTATGTTCAACGGTACTGTAGATACGGAGTTTAAGAAAAATTGCTTTTTGACCAAATTTATTGACTTTTGAGGGGTATTGTAGTATTTTTAGGTAATAAATAAATTATAAAGTATGTTATGTGTGTTAGGTGAGAGTGATATTTTTTAAATTAAGAGAACTTTTGAGGTTGTTGGCTGGTGTGAAGTTTTTTTTTTGGATGGTGAAGATAAGTGTGGGACTAACAAAACGGAAAGTGTAGAGATAAGTGTGGGTCGGAGGGAGTATATTCTTTTATCTACATGAAAAAATAAACGTAATGATTAAAATGGGATGGGGAAGTATGAATATATATATATATATATATATATATATATATATATATGTATATATATATATATATATATATATATATATATATATATAAACCCAATTATTGAAAAAGTAGTGATATTTAATTTTAAGCATATGGGCAATGGGAAAAGATTCTAGCATATGGGCCAAATCGCACTTCATTTGAACCCGAAAGAACACAGAAATAGACTACAAGGGACAATATTTCATGCTTATTCCTCTTGGACAGGGAGAAGAATGTGTCCTGGTATGCCACATAAGTGGACACATAAGAGAAGTTTGGTCTTGCAACACATAAGGCAGTACCCCTCATGGCGATTCCCAAAAAGTTTCACACTTTCCAGATCATCTATGATCTTGCAGAATTCATCAGCTTGTTCCATCAGAGACCTTTCATCAGTCATCTTGAATGCATGAAGCCTTTGCCTCAGATGCATCTTATTGGCAGATGATTTAACCATAAACAAAGCTTCTAATCTATTCCATACCCCAATAGCTGTTGTCTCCTTTGATACTTCTCTGAGTATTTTATCACTTAGACATAGAATTATTGTAGAATATGCTTTTTGAAGTACCTGATCATCCACTTGTGCTCTTACAGCACCTGCTGCAGTTTGAGGATCTCTGAGGATTTCAGTCTTTACTGATGGAGGAGGTTTCAGAGCATCCATCAGACCTTGCTGCATTAGAACTGCCTTCATCTTGATTTTCCATAGGTTGTAATCTGACTTCTCTGAGAGCTTTTCAACATCAAATCTTGTAGTGTTCATCTTGAATGCTTGCTGTGTGTTGGTTTCCCACAGACGGCGCTAATTGACGTGATAAACACACAAGAAACTCACAAACACTCAAGAATCAAACACATAAAATAATAGAATTTAAAATGAAATGTAAAACTTGCACAAAGATGTATAGTGGTTCGGTTATGATTAACCTACATCCACTTTGGGGAGAAGAACTTTTATTATCACTCAATGCTTACAACTCAAATTGGATTGATCTCAATCTGCAACAAGAAGAATGAAAAACGAAGCTGCAAAACTGTCAAACTCAAAGTAAAGAAGTGTTGTGATCAAGCTACTTTGAGACCTTATATCTTGCTACTCACTTAACCTATTGATCCGGTTAAACTTCCACTAGATAGTCCTCACTTAATAGTTGAGATGCAGCCATCTAGCCGGTTCCAAGTAGCTTGATAAACCGCTCAAAAATCGCCTCCAAGCCAGCTGCTCAACACTGCACCAGAAATGGCAGTTTTGACAGTTTGGATTGTTGGCTTGTTCTAACTGCCTTTTCTTGCTTCCAGCAACCATGCATCACGTTACGATCATTATTTAGTTGCCAATGAACATTCTCCACGTGTGAAACTCCCTCATGCATGCATCTATTGTCATCAAGCTTCTTAATCCATCGTATTGACACATTAATATACATGTAATATACTTCTATTAAACACCAATAATTGGATGCCTCCGAGTTATCGTGGCCGGTTTATACTCTTCTTCTATATGATGGAGTCTTCAGTGTAAAAGAGTAATACTTCACACTTTAAGTTTTGAAGTAAAATATTTGATATTATAAAGAATTTTACTTTCAGACAAAAGGACACTAATATCCAGTGACCGAGACAAGAAACGAACTTAGGGGAACCGTAATAGCATTGCAAAATAAAGTGTTCTCTCCGTCCCGTGGATTTTTTTTTTCCAAAAAAAATTAACTATTCTAAAAATGATTTTGTAGACTTTTTAAACTAATTTGATATTAAATTTTTTAATAAATAAAATATAAAGTATACTTTTTTAAAAAAGATTTTGTAGACTTTTAAACTAATTTGATATTAAATTTTTTAATAAATAAAATATAAAGTATATTATGTGTGTTGAAAAGGTTAAAATTTATAATTAAGGTCATGCATAAATTACACAAGAAATATTGGAGTATATACAGAAGACGACAAAAAATTTACTCTATCCGAAACCTATTTTTACCTCTTTTTTTAGATACGTAGTGTACGAAAGTTTATTTTTTAAACTAATTTTATTGAATTTTTAAGTGTATTGTGATATTTTTAGATAATAAATAAATTATAAAATATGTTGTGTGTGGAATGGATAAGAACAAAAAGTATAAATTTGAGAAAAAAGAAAGTATATATTAAAAAAGGGAGTGTGAAGATAAGTGAGAAAATATAATAATCATAAAAGATGAGAAATTATGAGCATCAAATAATAAAATATAATAATCCTAAAAGTAAAAACATTTTCTTTTTAGTTTCTATAAATTAATGCATTTAAATGTGTTTTATTAACCGTACTCAATACTTCTTCCGTCCTATAAAGGTTACTATTACATTTTCTAAATAGAGCATGCCAGAATTTATTGGGTGGGTTATTTTATATATATATATATTCATTGAGTTATAAAATTAGGCTATAAAAATATCTATTCCAAATACAAAATATGGATTTTTTAATACTCGTGTTTGTACTAGTTTTACTGCTGGTTTGGGCATGGTTTCATTTTTTCACTAAAAGGATGCCGATTCCGGGGCCTTACCGGCTTCCGATCATCGGAAACATTCACCAACTTGGCTCAAACCCTCACCAATCACTAGCCCACCTATCCAAAACTTATGGTCCTTTGATGTCTCTCCAACTAGGAAGCACACACGCAGTGGTTGTATCATCCCCCCATCTTGCAAAACAAGTACTACAGCTACACGACAAAGCCTTCTCTATCCGTACAATTCCCGCGGCCTGTGAGGTTTTTGATTTTCACCTCAAATCGTTGGGTTTTTTGCCAGTCGGAAGTGCATTTACAAGATTACGAAAAATATATAAAGAACATATGTTCTCAACTCAACGGCTAGACGAGAGCTGGGGCCTTCGACTGGAGAAGCTGAGGGATTTGCAGGAGTACGTGAATGAATGCTCGATTAGGGTTCGGCCTGTGAACATTGGACATGCAGCCTTTGTGACCAACCTCAATATTTTGACGACCCTACTTTTTTCTGTTGATTTTACTACATTTGATTCAGATGGTAGTGAGGAATTTAGGGAATCTGTCGAGGCCGTGACAGAAGTTATTGGTGCTCCAAATATAGCTGATTCTTTCCCTCTTCTTAGGCTAGTGGATCCACAGAAGATTATGAGAAAGGCGGAGTTTTACATTGGTAAATTGCTTAACAGGTTTGAAGATATAATGAATGAAAGATTGAAGATACGAGGATCGACATCCATGGATTCTCCGAAGAGATCATCCGATATGCTGGAAAGGCTTCTCAATCTAGTGGAACGAAGAGAGGACGACTTGAATATCAGCGACATTAAATTTATATTTATGGTCAGACTGCTACCTGTCTTTTTTATTTCATTTAAGTATGCATGCATTTATATACATTTAAATTTATATACATTTTAAGTATGCATGCATTTTAGAAATGAAATATAGATGTCCCATCTCACAAAACATTACTCTTAAAAAATGTCAGGATTAGAGTAATATTCTGTCATGCAGAAAGTAATGGTTGATAATTTAAAAGATAATAGTATATAATATCTCAAGTAATTTCCATTTTTAGTCATGTAGCATTTTACTTTGAGTGTATATTGGATGCACCCATATGTGTATGCTTTTTTATTCTATTTTGTATACATATTATTCTATTTTGTATACGTGTTTTGTAATAATTGTATACTTTTTTCGCATTATGTTTTCATTAAAAAAAACTAACATCCATATGTGTATAACATTTTATTAAATATTATATACAAATTTTCATTAAAAAAATTAACAATTAAATTGTATACATTTTTCATCTTAATTGTATATGTTCTTGTTTATATTTATATATGGGTGCACCCTATCTTTAGGTGCACCCGGGTGCACATAATAAATTGCCTTTTACTTTTTTAAATTTTAGTCTTTTATGCCAATTTGTCTGGCAGTTTTTCAGTTTTGGACCTTTTACAAAAAAGTTTTCATAACTTACAGGACTTACAAGTCCTTTAAGTTACTAAAATTTTCAAAAGGACTACAATTGAAAGTGTAAAAAGTTACTGGACTATATATAATTGATACTCGACTAAAAATTTAATGTCATAAGTTATACAACTTAAAATGGATTTAATCAAGTTACAAGCTTAAATTGATATTTTTTTATTGATTAGATTTTTCTAGTGTTGTTTATCCTTTTAGTTGTCTAATTTATTCTAGGGTCGTTCAAGTTAAATTCTCTTTTGGTCCCATAGCAACAAGGAATTTTTTATTCTGTCCCACATAAAATAAAATTTTTAATTTAGTCCCGTACCTTTCAACATTGGCATATTTTAACCCCAAAATTGGCCGAACTTGAATTTTTCGCCTGGATTTTGTACGTGCGACGCACATGACCCCTCAATTTGGGTTTTTTGATGATTTGGGGTCAAAATCGGCAAATATCAGGAGTTACGGGACTAAATTAAAAATGATACATTTTTTGGAACAAAATAAAAAATACCTATTGTTATGGGATCAAAAGTGAATTTGATAATTTTACATTTACTTTACCTATTTTCATGAATCGAGCTCAAGATTTTAATTTTATTGAACATAATAACCTGTTCAAACTTGTTAGACATCTTTATCAAACCAAGTTCAAACAAGCTTTTAACGAACAATCTTAAATCGAGTACCGAGTATTTCGATTTGATTCACCACAAAATAAAACTCCTTTCATTTTTCTTAAAGAAAATAATTTCCATTTTAGTTTATCTCTATATCAGATTTGGACACAATTTATTTAATATATTTATTATTATTATTATTACATTGATATTTTCTAAAAAAATTAATTTACAAATATGATATTAATTCAAAATTTTAATCATCAATTAACAAGTACTATACCATATTTTACAATTTATTAATATTAAAAAATTACATTACTACTACTTTTATGGAAATCAACAAAGTTGAAAAAAAAAAGTATTTTTTTATTTTTTAGCATCATGTTTAATTGTTTCCAATAAAGAGAGTTTAAAATTAAATATCACTATTTTCATAATAATTGGATGTGTATATGTATGTATATGCATATATATACTTCATACTTCCCGTCCCATTTCAATCTTTATATATTTTTCTTGCGAGGAAATTAAGGAATATAGTATATGTTAATTTGTAGTGGGTTGTAAGATATTCTTCCTCTGTCCGGTTCTAAGGTATCCATTTGCTTTTTGTACGTGGACAGTTCTAAGGTCTTTATTTGCTTTTTGCACGTGGATTAAGGAGTATTATTATTATAGGTAAAGTGGGTAGTTGTATTAGAGGGAAGTGGTGGGTCATATTGTGCACTTTTTTTTACTAAATAGAAGAAATTGATACCTTAGAAACGGGCGCCAGAAATAGTGAAATTGATACCTTAGAAGTAGACGGAGGGAGCAATAGTTTAATGTAAAGTTTATAGTTGTATTAGTATTGTGTGTAGGTTCCATGGAGGTATATTAATTATTTTATGTGAGTTCCATCTACCAAAAAGGGAAATTAAAGATTGAATTTGATGCCTATATTAAAAATATGTGAAGATTGAAATGAGACAGAGGGAGTATATTATAAAAAATATTAGGATAGAGTTAAAATCACTTTTGGTCCCATAACAATAAATATTTTTATTGTGTCCTAAAAGATATATCAATTTCAATTTAGTCCGGTAACACCTGACATTGATCGATTTTGACCCAAATTGCTGGAAAGTCTCAAATTGAGGGGTCATGTGCGTCGCACATGAAAAATTCTGGAGAAAAATTAAATTTTCGGTGATTTTAGTGTTAAAATCAGCCAATGTCAAGAGTTACGGGACTAAATAGAAAATAATATTTTTTTTGGGATAGAATAAAAAATTTGATATAGTTATGGAATAAAATTGAATTTAACTCAAAGTCATCCTATCATCATCTTACAAATTTTAGATCACACTAGAATGTGCATCAATATTTTATCAGTAATATTACACTTTGTAGAGTTAAATTCATTTTTGGTCTCATAGGAATTGACTTCATCGATTTCAGTCCCAAGATAGATATTTTTTTCAATTTAGTCCCGTAACTATGTAATTTGGTCAATTTATGGCCAATTTCCGCTGGAATCTTGATTTTTGCCGGAAAAACTCAGGTGTGGCACACGTGACCACACGAATTGGGGTAATCCAGCAAGCTTATTTGACGTGGCAGCTAGATAAAGTCTCGTCCGTTGATTTCACCACGTCAGCGCTGATTTGGGAGAAATTTAAAATTAAAAAACATCCCACATATTTCCACATCATCATGTCCTTCGTAAATTCCGGCAGGAAGTATTTCATCACCCACCTCTGGGAGAATCAGACATCATGTCCTTCGTAAATTCCGGCTGGAAGTATTTCATCACCCACCTCTAGGAGAAGCAGATCCGCGAGTCCGCCGCCCAATGGCTTATCCGTGCTCGTCATTGGCATCATAGAATTTGTGGGGACTCACGTCTCCCTCACGCTGAAGAAGCGAGGAGACGACGTAGTATGAAAAATCGTGCCTTTCACCCACGTCATTCACTTGGCTGCACAGACCGGCTTACCATAAGCCATGGAGAATTCAGAATCCTATGTCCACAGCAATATTGCTGGGCTCGTCGCATTTCTAGAACATGTGAAATCAAGATTCCGGCGGAAATTGGCCATTGATCAAATTACATAGTTATGGGACTAAATTGAAAAAAATATCTATCTTGGGACTGAAATCGATGAAGGCATTTCCTATGGGACCAAAAATGAATTTAACTCCACTTTGTACATAAGAGAAATAGCTTTCAATCTCGATACAAAATGGTAAATGTAGGAGAGTGGTTTATGGTTACATGCGTCTGGAGTTTATGATAGGTTAAATTTTACTTTTATCAAATTAAATATACAAAATCTCGTTTCATTTGAGAATACATACATGCATGATTTCCATGTTACTTAGGACTTACTTCTCGGGGGATCAGACACAACAACAACTACAGTAGAATGGGGAATGCAAGAGTTGGTTCTCAACCCTGCGAAGATGGCCAACGTAAGAAACGAGCTAAGGAGTGTGATCGGACCAGACAAACAAGTTACAGAACCAGACATACAGAGGCTTCCATACTTGCAAGCTGTGGTTAAAGAAGTCCTTCGACTCCACCCGCCAGTTCCCTTATCGATTCCTCGCAAAGCAGAGCGTGAAGTTGAAATCAACGGATATACAATCCCCAAAAACACACAGATGTTAGTCAATGTTTGGGCCATTGGAAGAGATTCAAGCGTATGGCCCAACCCAACTTCATTTGAGCCCGAAAGGTTCTTAAACACCAAAATAGATTACAAGGGCCAAGATTTCTCCTTTATTCCTTTCGGATCAGGACGAAGAGCATGCCCTGGTTTGCCATTGGCTGATCGAATGCTACCTCTTATGCTGGCGAGTTTTATTCAAAACTTTGATTGGAAACTTGAAGCGGGCGTAAAAGTGGACACAACTGAGAAGTTTGGTCTTGCAGTACATAAGGCAGTACCCATCATGGCTACTCCAATAAAGGTTGGTATATAGCGAATATGGATCAATATGTAATCTTGATCGAATAAATAAAGACAAATTCTCTTGTGTACCTGGGTGCACAGTGCACCCACATGCAGAATATATACATCAATAAATAAAAGCTTATACACTTTGTTAGTGGATTTTATATTAGTTTTTTAATGAAAGAGTATTTCTA
Source organism: Pogostemon cablin (assembly GCA_023678885.1). NCBI lineage: Eukaryota > Viridiplantae > Streptophyta > Magnoliopsida > Lamiales > Lamiaceae > Pogostemon > Pogostemon cablin. The sequence goes on from CM042973.1 coordinate 6,163,528, forward strand.
TTGTATCTAATATGTATGTTAATAACCGGTGCAAATACCAACCCATGTATAAAAATGGACCCGGTATATGAGTTAAAATTAATCATAAAAATTCATTATCTTCTCTTGTGAAGTGTAAACCTTAATGCAACATATTAAGTGTTGTTGGAAGTGTTCACAAGTGTTTCAGTTTGTATGAGTACGTTGCATAGAAGAAACGGGTGCAACAATCTCATCACTAGTTGAAGGATAGCAAATCAATTCACAGGTGCAATAGTGTAACAAGGACTGTTCGTGAGGGTTTTTTGCTTGCTAAACGGATTTTTTATCAGAGGTTATTGGCCCTGCTTTGTATCTTGACATTCTAGAAGTTATAAGTCGATTATAGCGGTTGGATAAAAGATTACTAGCTGATCATGAGGCAACAAAATGCCTTCTCTGATTGGTCCAATAAGTTTACAGCTATGTGTGTTGTTATATTTAGTCTTATCCATAGCTTAAATATTAGTTGTAATCACCTCAGAATCATCATAGTAATATAAGATATCTCTCTCACCCGTGGACGTAGGAGTTTCATCTCCGAACCACGTAAGTCCTCTTGCGTTTCGTTTTCTTTCTTCTATTCCAAATGTGTGATCTCGTGCATGTAGTGTAGAGTGTGTTCTTGTTTGAGTTTTCTCTCCTCTAAAAAAATCATTCTCTCTCATTTTTCTGGAATTCTCAAACTCTTCCGAATAGCACCTCTCCTCACACCCTGTCTCTTTCTCGCAGCAATCTCTTTGCCTCTTTCTTGTTCATCTCCATTTTCCGTCGCTTGACTCTTGTGCATCCATGCTCATCACAGCCGCTGCCTCCATCTTCCACCGCTCGACTCTCCATCTCTGCTGCCTATGTTGGATCAGGATCTACATCGTCACGTTGGTTGCTTCAGATCTGGATTATCAAAATCTCACAGATCTCTGTGCTCCAGTCGAGATCTACCTATTGCTCCTCCAGCACAACGTCAGATTATTGCACTGTGCACCAGTCTTCTCATGACTTTAATCTGCATTAGTTTTAATTTATTAGTTTTAGGGTTAATTGCATAAAAAACATCCACCTTTACTTCTACTGCAAATAAATCCCAACTTTTGAGAATTGACAAAAAATTTGATGGTCTTTTTTGCCAAAATCTCAAAGGTTGTGATTAAATCGCAATTTAAGTAAAGGTTGTGGGTTTTTTTGCAATAAATTCAAAGTTTACGTGAAAGCTGACGTGGCAAAGGTCAACGCCACATCGGACGTCGGGCAACCCTCTCTTGGTAGTTGGATGCGCTTTACACGAAACTTAAAGGTCGAGGTTTTTTTTATCAACTCTCAAAAGTTGGGATTTATTTGCAATAAAAGTAAAGGTAGAGGTTTTTTATGCAATTAACTTTTTAGTACTCAAAATTGATTTATGAGATTTCTGGTGCTTGAAATGTTAGTTCAAAGTCATGAGTCAAACTAAATTAAATTTCCTTAATTTTGGATAATTACAACTTTGAGTTGAAAGTAGTCCTCCTCAATTACTGAGGAGAGAAAAATGTATGGTGCCGAAATCTTATTTTCTAACATGAGATGAAAATCATGGTGAAGAAGAAGTCCTCCATCAGTGAGGAAAGAAAATGTTGGAGTTGAAATCTGTATTTTTATTTTATTAATGTAGAATACTTTTTAAATATAAAGTATATAAATTTTATGATGAGGGTGTGTTACTTTTTGAAGATAGTGTTCAGATTGTGATGAGAATTATTGATGAGCAATGTTGATGTCAACGGCGATTTTGCTCCATAATTTTTGTCGTGACTCGTGAGGATTGGATGGTTTTTGGGTTAAATGTGTACACATTTTATGATGTACACCTTTTACTTAATTAAATGTATTAATTTTTGTGCGGCTAAGATAATTTATGTGTTAGATATAATATAAACATTTTAATAATGGGTTAATTGTATATAAAAAAACCCACGTTTACTTCTTTAGCATTTTAATTCCATCTTTTGAATTTTGGAAAAAAAAAAAACCACGGTCTTTAAAATGCTTTGCAAATTGCACCCAACACCCATAGACAGCTGCCCGTATGGATAACGTGGCAAAAGTCGGGCAAGGGTATAAAGTATAAACACCATCTGTATCCGGCGACTTGGTTGCGGCTTTGGAGCAAGCAACCCTAATGAATCTCCCCACCCCACCGCCTGAAAACTTGGTCTCCTCAGTTGCGGACGGCAGCGAAGAAAACAATGATGACGAGCAGAAATCAAGATTTACGGCTGCTGCTATTGAGAGGATTGCCGGTGGTATGAGGGAGTGTTTTATACAGAATAAAAGTTATAACGGAAATGATTCTGTTATGGGCATAAACGCACATATTTTCGTACATACCAATGAAATAATGATTTTGGACCTCATATTAAACATCTACTTGGATTTCATCATATTGCTACAAGCTCATTCGAAAATACAAGTGGATACTTATGATTTGTAATTGTTCGAATCCAAACTTATCACATGCTACTTAGAAAATTTATGGGATATTCCATAAAAGAGTCAATATCAGCATTCTTTGTTACATTATGATAATATTAGGCATTACATCTACATATGAAGATCCGAGCAATTCTAAGGCCATAAAATTACTCGAATTTTGAATAACGTATTGCAAATCGTTATAACAGAATCATTCCGTTATGTGGCCAAACAATGCTAAATCAACTATCTACTAGAGAAACAACTAAAATGGTGTATTATTAAGTTAAAAATGAGAAATTTTGACTGAGACGACCCTGAGATAACTCGAATTTTGAATAACGGCATGCAAGTCATTATAACGGAAATGAATTTAAAAGTTATAGGATTATTGAGAAGAAATTATTTTTTTTAGACTACTCTTAATAAAGGAAATTATAATGTGCTGCATGTTTTAAACTCGTATCATTGTAAGACAATAATTATTGTTGGCAACAATTTTCTCCTCTATATATGAACTTTATAGAGCTTAATGCATATATAAATCCAAAGACCAATTGCTCATTAAATAACTAGCAAAGTATGGCTTTCTTCCCACTTGTTGTAGTCCTAGTACTATTACTTATTTGGACACGCTTTCATGTTCATACAAGGTCAAACCTCCGGCGTCGAAAAATGCAGATTCCGGGGCCTTACCGGCTTCCGATCATTGGAAATATTCTCCAACTTGGTCCAAACCCCCACCAATCACTAGCCAATCTCTCCAAAACTTATGGTCCTTTGATGTCTCTCCATCTAGGAGCCCGTCGCACAGTAGTTGTCTCATCACCCCAACTTGCGAAAGAAGTATTACAGCTACACGACAAATGAATGCTCGGTGTGGTCAGGGCTGTCAACATTGGCGATGCTGCTTTCATAACGACTCTGAATCTCATGACTACCACTCTGTTTTCGGTCGATTTTACGAGCTTCGAATCGGATGTTGTTACGCAGGATTTGAAGGAAAGTGTTGTGAGTGTGATGAAGATCATGGGAGTTCCAAATGTGGCTGATTATTTTCCCATCTTTAAGAGGTTGGATCCACATGGGGTTAAAAGAAAAACAGAGTTTTACTTTGGTAAATAGTTGGGAAAGGTAGAGGACATAATTGATCAGAGATTGAAGCTACGAAGAAGATCAGACATGGATTCTGCAAAGAAATGTGATGTTCTTGAAGCACTTGTCAATCTCATGGAAGAAGGAGACCTCAATTTGAATATCCACACCATAAAATATATATTTTTGGTAAGGGCATGACGACCAGAATCTCAGATTATATTTAGAATTTATTTATATGATCTTTTAATTATTTATTTCATTCATGTTTCCTTATTTAAACATTAATATTTGATATATTGGAATTAACATAATTTTTTGTATCTCTCTTATTCTTATCATCGATCTTTCTCCTCTTCTCTCTCCTATCTCTCGATCCCTCTCCCCTATCTCTCTCTAAGTTTTCTTTCTCTCGGTCTTTTTCTTTATTCTTGATCTTCTTTATTCTTGCTACGGAGTTTGCGTTCACTCGAACTAGAAATTTAGGGCGTATCAGCATGTGTTTTTACGTTTTCACTTTTCATATATAGTAATCACTTTTTATTTATACTACAAGTTGTTCATGTAATGATTCATTCCACCACTATCACATTTCATCAATTTGAGCATCACTTTTTATTAAAATTGTTGTTACTCCTTATCCGTCTCACACAAGTCTTCCCATGAAATAGTATTACACAATTGTTTGCCTTCTAATTACTAATTAGACATATTAATTGGTTTCCTTGTGATCTTATATGAGTATGATTGAATTCATTTATGATTAATTGTTAGGACATGGTTCTTGGAGGAGCGGACTCAACAACAAGCACAGTTGAATGGACAATGACAGAGCTACTTCTCAACCGTGCAAAGATGGCCATCGCGAGAAACGAGCTTAAAAGCGTGCTCGGAGAAAACAAACAAATGAAAGAATCAGAGATATCGATGCTCCCATACTTGCAAGCTGTGATCAAAGAAGCCCTTCGGCTCCACCCGCCGGGGCCCTTTTTAGTTCCTCGGAAGGCGGATTGTGAAGTCGAAATTAGTGGATATAAAATCCCCCAAAACGCTCAGATATTCGTCAATGTTTGGGGGATGGGAAGAGATCCGAGCATATGGCCCGACCCACTTCATTCGAGCCCGAAAGATTTTTAAACACCAATATAGACTACAGGGGCCAAGATTTTTCCTATTTACCTTTTGGATCAGGAAGAAGAATTTTCCATGGTTTGCCATTGGCAGATCGAATGTAGTGGCTTCTTTGATTCGTGAATTTGATTGGAAACTTGAAGTGGGCGTAGAAGTTGACACAACTGAGAAGTTTGGTCTTTCATTGCATAAGATATTTCCCTCATGGCTATTCCAGTAAAGGACATGTGAATGATTAATATTCCAATTTTTTATTGGCTAATACTTCCTCCATCACGATAAATAAAGCACATATTTTTTGTGCGCGAAGATTAAGTAAGAATATTTTTTATGTATAAAAACGCATAAAGTTGTTGAGATGTATGTAAAAAGGTGAGTACTATTGACAAGAACGGACCTGTACAGGGGCAAGGGGGCACTGGGCACCCCTAAAAAATTTTACTATATAGATAGTATGCATCACTAAGTGTATGAGAAGCCAAGTGGTTTGATGCATGTTTTTTTTAAGCATAAAAGAGCAAGTGTACAATGTATTTTATCGATGTAATCCACGAGCAACTAAGTTAAATTATCGAATTATAGGAAATCAAGCGATTTAGAGTTTATGCTATCTCAAGTTTATGTGATTTTATAAGAATGACGGAAGAAGGGATACATAATCATGAAAATAAAAGAAATTAAAGCACTACAAGAAATAAAAGATAGGATAGATGCAAGAATGAATGTATTCCAAATGATGCAAGAATGAGATTAGTAACAATCAGGGAATAAAAAATAAAAAAATTATGCAACTAATTCTAATCTATCATGTAAATGACATATATAGGAACGATCATAAAAGTATCCTAAGCTCTCTCTCTCGAGTCATTTAATTGTAAGCCCTCAACAAAGCTTCTAAGAGCTCATATGATCGAGACCAAAGCAAATACCTTCCAATAGGTACTTATTACTCTACGAGTTCCCCAATTAGATACAAAATCATATGCAACATTATTTTTTTTAGTACTATAAATCCATTAATTGTTGGGTCTCCTCACCTAATTAACCAATCTCTCAATTAAGCCAACAAGATGTTATATGATATGGTTCTAAATCTAAAATGATATCTCTATCTCATTCTAAGGGATAAATTCAGATTTAGACCCGTAAGAATTGTTCAATGCCAAAAAGGTCCCAAAACTGGCAGATTTAGTCCCGTAGGAATTTTTCATCAAAATCTGTTAATAGTTAACGAAATATTCTTAATCATTAGCAAGACCAAAAGGGTAACTTGCAGATTTGATTACATAATTTGCAAAAATAATCCTTAAACCCTGGCAGTTTAATTAATGCACGGAAGCATGTTGGGCCTGATATGGTTGTAATGGACTATATCTATTTTGAAAGACAAAAAATAATATAAATCTGGTAGTTTATAATAATATAAGTTGATTTAGAGATGAAAATTTTCGAAAATTATGGTTATAATATTCTTATGGGACCAAAATCGCTAGCTATGAGACCAGTGCATTCCTACGGGACTAAAATTGAATTGAAGGAATTCTTATGGAACCAAATGTGACATTTTTCCCTCATTCTAAAATAATACACATGAAGTGTACGATAAAATGATTCAATAAACTATTATAAACAAATAATTGATTCCTCGATCTTAACCATATGCCTAAGACAATTAATCACACAAATCAAGCAATTTCTATCATTAATGATAGAAATAACACAATGCTTAATTAAAATTAAAATTAAATTGCATAAAAGATAAATTATCAAATACCAATCATGAAGTTAATCTAAAAAAGAAGATATTGTTTTACAGAATCTCATCTTTAGTAAACTAAAGGAGGGTTTAGTTTTGCTTAGATGGCAGCAGGAGATTAATTTGAAGATGAGGTGACATTTTGTTAAAATTTAGAATTCTTTTCCTGCTTAAATAAAAATTCGGTGCTTATTTTGTTATTTTAGTATATTATATGGGCTCATTTGCAAAACTTTATACTACTTAAAGTAAAAAATCCGTCGTTCTAAGGCAGACTAAACAAATCTTTATACTCCTGTCCTTCTCTCCGGTCTCCGATTCGGATCTCCTGTTACATTTGGTGTTACATCTCCTGTTACAAATCGTTAGATTATTGACACGTAGGATAGACTAATCTATACCCTAACAATCAACCCTAAGGGGAATGGTTGAGATTTTTCTCTCTGCATACGTGTCACTCATCTAACACTTGTAACAGGAGATGTAACACCAAAATATAACAGGACATCTGACGCCTCCGGTCTCCACCCTACCCTTTAAATTGTCGGTGCCGGCAATCCACACCGCCGCCGACAAGCTTGCCTCGCACCACATTCGCGTCTGGGTCTGCGAGCAAGCCCCCGCCGCCTTCACCTGCAAAGCCGATGTCGCCGCCCTCTGCGCCACCAGTGACTGCGACTGCGACATACACTCCGCCAATCCCCTCGCCCACCGCCACGAGCGTATCCCCGTCATCCCCTTCTACGACGCCGCCTCCGCCATCTAGTCCTCGCCCTCCGCCACCGAGAAATTCTCCGAGGAGGAAGCCGAGGCCGCCTCTTGGCTCCTGCCCAACCCTAATAGTAAGCTGGATGAGGAATCCGGGTCGCCCGAATACATGTCCGCTGAGTACCTGTGATATGGATCTCTACCTGGATCTCGATCTGAAACAACCAGAACCCTCTCTATCCGCTCTAATCGCCTGCCCTTTCTCTCATGTTTCTCTCCGCCCTAAACTTCTCCTTGTCGCCATCAAAGAGATCGGCTTGTACATTGTCGATCAGATTTTGTTTATACCTCGGGAAATCAAATCTTCTATCTCGATTCAAGAAGAACGAGTTTAGCGGCTAAGGGCAACTCCGAAAGCTAATGTAAAATACATAATATCTATTTTATAAAGAAGATTTCAATAAAATTCAACTCCAACACATTCTCTACTTTAACTTTTAAATTTACACAACCATTTTTATCCTCTAAATTTGAAGAACCAAATCCATTCTTCAAACTTAAATAGCATTAAATGTTATTGACTTATTTGTGTGTTTTTGCTTAAGAAAAATATTTTTTATTAAATTAAAAGAGAAAATATATTATAAACGTACATTGGAAATGATGATATAAAGAACTTGTTGGAGCATAAGAAAAAAATGATTCTTTAAAATTAAAAATCCTCTTTATTTTTTGGAAATCCTCTCTAAATTTAAATAAGCTTTTGGAGATGCTCTAATCCATGCGTTTTTGGTTACTGTGAATGTGATTTAATTTAATGAATTTTCACCTAGATTTGTTTATTAGTTCTTTGGAATTATTTCCCCAATAATATCCCCTATCATATCCACTTCTTGAAAATGAAATCCTGCCATTGACTGTTTGAGATAGTTTCGTGAACTCAAATATATTTTCAAGCAAAAGGTCAGCAATGAGATTAATCTTTAAGGTCAGCAATGGGATTAATCAATGGGCAATGAAGGACGTATTTTTTTTTTCTTACGTTTTTTATAAGCTTCAAATTTTATTGTGGTGTTTGATGTGTTCTAATTATTAGAAGTAAATGCTCCTACTAATTTGATTAAAACACGCAGAAAGCTTTGGGAATTTGAGATTTCACAATGGGTTCCTTCAATGGCAATGAAAAGAGGAATAGATTATTTGGCAATGAAAAGAGATAAGAGATTACTTTGAGATTTTCACACAAGACAAATGTGAGATTTTCACCAACCATGACAAAGTCAATATGAAATAGTTAAAGAAATATCAATAATATTGATAGTTAAAGAAACATAGAATATTGATGTGGATTCAATTGAATAGCAAAGAAATATAGAATATTGATGAAATGTGGATTCAATTGAATAGCAAAGAAACATAGAATATTGATGTGGATTCAATTGAATAGCATATGAAATATGGATTCGGGTAGCCATATGATTTTTATGTTGAAATATTAATTATGAAATAGCATATGAAATTATGTTAAAATATTAATTATGAAATATGAATTCGGGTAGTCATATAATTTTTCCATGTATATTGAAATTAATATTAGTATTAAAGATTTATATTTCCATGTATATTGAAATTAATATTAGTATTAAAGATTGATAGTTAAAGAAATGAGAATCAATTAGCATATATTTATATGGATAATTGTGAAAAAAAATTCAAATACAGAAAATTTATGAAATATGAATATACTGAAAATAATTAAAAAAAACTTCCTGCCGATCTTCATATATTTTAAGGGAAATATGATCGTTTAATGAATGAAATATGAATATATGAAAATAATTTTAAAAAAAAAAACTTCCAGTCCATCTTCATATTTTTTAAAAATGTGTCTGTTTAATATTGTGATATAATAATAAATATATGTATTTTTTTGCGAAAATCTAATAAGGAAATAATATATGTTTTAAAGATTAATGGTTAAGAAAATAAAGAGACGAGTGGCATGAAAAAAGTATATTATTGTAAATAAAAAATTGAATGACATAAAAAATGAGTGAAATATGAATATATGAAATTAATAGAATATTTTATTTAAAAATAATAATTTTCTGACTATTATAATTTACTTTCATGAAAATATTTATGTTCAATAAATAAGAATAAATGGACTTATCATTGTTATATAATAATAAATGTATTTAAAAATACATTACATATTAATAAATTATTATGATGCATATGAAATTTTTGTGATACATATAGCAATATCAATTGCTAAAATTTAATAGTAAATATAGGATTTAAAATTTAAAAGATATTATTATTATTATTATTATTATTATTTTTATTATTATAACATTCAAAATACAACTATATATATATATATATATATATATATATATATATATATATATATATATATATATATATATATATATATATATATATATACTCCATATATTAATAAAAACATATTATATAGGGAAAGACTTGTGTGAGACCGTCTCACATAAGAGCTTACGTGAAACAAATAAAAAGTAAATTTTTATAATGAAAAGTGATACTAAATCAATAAAAAGTGATAGGAACAATTTATAGTATAAATGAAAAGTGATAATAATATATATCGAAAGTAATAATATTTTATGGCGAAAGTGATAATTATTTTAAAAAGTGTAAAATGGTCTCACGTGAAACGGTTTAATGCAAGACTTACTCTATTAATGAATAAGAGAATTTATAAAGTTTGTTAACAAATTTTTTCCAGATTGTTACTTAATTTTTAATAAATTACTGAATATAAAAAAGTAATACATTTATTAAGAATCACATACATATTAGTATTGAATAAAATTAATACAGATGTGTGTACGCGTGTATTCGAATGCACGAGATATCAATTCATTATTATTTTAAATATTCGTTTTGTTATTTTGATCTATCCCATTACAAAGTACTATCAATTTTCTTTTCATGTAGATGAGATTAAAAAAAAAATAATTAGTATTCAACTCACCCTTTAAATTACTATGCGAGTTAGTCTCTTTTACCGCCAGGTACACAAAGTGTGTAAGGTACACCATTTTGTTTAGAAGAAAATGGAGTACATTTTAATTAATAAGAGTACACGTCTTTATACTAAAAGGTATACAATTTAGTATATTAAAGAGTATGGGTGCACGGCATGTCCCGGGGACAGACAAGTTTTTGCCTTATTATACTCCTTATTATACCAGTAAGTTAGATATTTTTATTAATATAATTTATAACTTTTAATATTTTTTAATTTCAATAATATATTTTAAAAATAATATTTCAATGATCCCGCGTAACGTGTTATGTGGGTTTCGTACTAGTAATTAAATTAAAGAAAACTACAAAATAAAATAAATTAGGATTTATTACTACCCAATACAGAATATACAATAATATTACTAATGGATACATTGAATATATCTTATTACTAACTACAAAATTATATAATGAAAAGTCATACCTACCCTATATGCATTAACTAACTGGTTAAATAGGAGAAATTCATATTTCCATAATCAATTTATTTATAAATCCCAATTCTCTCTCCACAGTATCATCGACTCTAATCAAACATTTATTTCTTGCCCGTTGCAAAACATTGCTATCTGGGATCAACCACAATTGTCGTAGTCCCTTTTAGAGCAACCATATTTGTTGGAAATCATAGTTCAAAAGGTAAGTTTCATTGTATCGTATGGATGTCATTGAAAAAGGGTGTGTGCACATAATAGTTATAGCATAAACGAGGTTTGAATTTTTATTTAATAATTGTAAGGATTATGATATCAGTCTCGTATGGAATTATGATGAATTTTTGAAAATGTTTAGATATTCAGAAAAAATCAGTCTGAATACTACACTTTTGTTTGTTAAAAATACAAGCTGAAATTTTTAGCTTGCACGCCTTTGTTGTGTTAGTCTATTTTTGCTCGTTTTAACTTCAAATAGGGCCTCAATTTTTTTCAAGCCTTCATAATTGAATGTAAAAACTCATTTTAAATATAAATTCTGAGAAAAAAGAGAATCCTTCTCTATAAAACAATAAAATTAAAAAAAAATAATAATTAATCACTAAAAACAACCATAATTATAAAACCTAGCTAACAATGAACGATATTTTTATTCTCATCATGGTATGCCTCTATTAAATAAGTTTGACATTGAGAGTTTGAGTGTGAGTAGTCACAATTCTCCCCCTATTTTTTTTTCTCCCTCTTTTTTTTTTCTTTCATTTTTTAATTTATTATTTCTTCTATTTATATTTATTTTTCTCTATAATTTATTTTATGTTTCTAATATTTATATTTATAGTTAATTTTATTTTTTATTTTCTTCTTACTCTAATATTTAGTATATTTTCTTCTTTGTATTAATAAAGATCTTGTATTTATTTAATATTAAAATACATAATTTTTTCCCTCATTTTTTTTATTTAATTCACTTTTTTATGAGTATTTTTTATTTCATTTTATTTTAAAATATATAATAAATGGAGTACATTATACTCTATTTTATTAATGGTAAGCATTTGTGTGAGATTTTCTCACGGAAAAAATTCGGAGTACATTATACTTCATTTTATTAATGGTAAACATTTGTGTGAGACTTTCTCACGAAAAACTTCTATGAGATCGATAAAAAGTGATAACATTTTATTTTAAAGTGATACTCTAATTAATAAAAAGTGATAATCAGTAGATTATTTCATAAACAATTCATACTATACATAAAAATGATACTATTTTTACAAAAAAAAATTAATATCTTTCATAAAAAGTAGTAACTATTTAAGTAAATGTAAAAATGGTGTCACACAAGTGTTCTCCATTATTATTAGAAAAATTCTCAATCGAAAGTCTGAAAAATGAATAAACTATCAATTTGGGGCCTGAATTAATTTTTATCGATTAGGGGCATAAATTATATTCCCTCAGTCCATCGCAAATGTATTCATTTGCTTTTGCACATGGATTAAAGAGTATTATTATTTTATATAAAGTGGGTAGTTTTATTAATATGGAGTGGTTGGGAGTGGTGGACCATGTGTGGGTACTTTTGTTAAAAAGAAAAAATAGATACTTTAAGAGTAGACGACCCAAAATGGGAAAATGGATACGTTAGTGATGGACGGAGGGAGTATAAAACTATCAATTTAGAGGCCTGAATTTATCACATATTGTATCTTATTTATCAATTCAAGGCCTAAATTCACTTGAATTGATAATTTTGTACTCCCTCCGTTCCATTTCAATCTTTACATATTTTTAATTTGGACGTTTCATTTCAATCTTTACATTTCACTTTTTGGTAAATGGGACCTTCACAAATTAATTATTTCTTTTTCTATGGGCCTACACATCACACTAATACACCTACCCACTTTACATTAAAATATTATTTCTCACATCTCACTACACATTAAGATACTACATTCATATTTTTACGTGCAAAAAGCAAACGTAAAATTTGAAACGAGACAGAGAGAGTATAATTCAAGTCCCTAATCGATAGAAAAAATAATTTAGGCCCCAAATTAATAATTTATCTATTTTTAGGCCTTGAATTGTAAAACCTATCATTATTAATTTGGGCCCACCTAACCGTAAATCTTGGAGCCGTCATGTTGAAGATAACACCACCGACTTGAGAAAGTTTAGAAGCTTCTTGAATATTCAAGAATTAAGCCAAGGCATGATCTAAAATTGTAGATGGTTGATATAATGGAAAGCTTCTAGAAGCATGGAGATTAATCATGTTAGCTTGAAGTTGTGATAGAATTATCTGGAATGGTGGAGATAGTTGTAGGGTAGAAATCTCTAGCATATGAACATTAAGAAAATTAGAGAAAGATCTAGAATAATTTGGATGGTGGAAAAAATATAGAAAAAAGCATGTGATTAAATAATAGAATTATCTAGATTGAAAATAATGTAGAATCATCTAGAATACTTGAGAATCCACCATTAGATAGTATAAATAGGTGGATGGTGTAAGATTTGTGATGAAGAACATGGGCACAACAAGAGTGGTGTGTCCTATCTCTTATAAGGGGGGCACAAACAAGAGTGGTGTGTTCTATCTCTTATAAGATTTAGAGTGTCCAAGAGAGAGTTAGTGGATGTGCTTTAAGAGTGAGACTTGTGCGTGAGCACAAGAGAGGGTACATCCAAGAGTGTGTGTCTTGAGTGTATTAGTTTTGTAAAATATTTGTGTGAGCCCTTAATAATAGTATACTTTCCCAACTTATCGATCCTAAAATAACCCAACACGTCATTGATTATTTATATGTATTTTTTTTATTTTTAGAAACATGCATAAGTGTTGGAATGGATGAAAAAAAGAAGTGTGAAAGTAATCACTGAGATGGAGGGAGTATATAGTATCAAATAAATGGGAATGACACAGTCTCACGATAAAATATTTATACGGTTTTTAATTAATCAACACTTTTAATAGAAAATATTATCATTTTTAATAAATGTGTTATTATTTTTATTTGTACTTTGAATATTCTTTTATGAAATAGTTTAATGTATCGCTATCACCTTTCAATATTAACGGAATATCACTTCTGTAAATATATTATCACTTCGCATTCATCTCGTTAAATTCATTTCTCGAGACCATGCACAATTCGTGGTTTTACACATTAATGTTTAACAGAAACAACTTCATAAATGTCTATGAATTAATCTCTTTACATAAAATTCTAAAATCAAAAAAATTGAATGTGAATTTGGAGGTGTAGGATATTTGTGATGTATATTTTCTTTTTGTAATTTATTATGCACACGTGCTACCAAAAAAATATAAAATAATAATAATAATTATTATTATTAACAGGTATTAATAAAAGCTACAAATTAAAATTAAATTTGCATTTTAACAACACAAATACCAGCTATTTTATAAAATTTAACTAGGGAGTAACTTCCGTCCTATAATAATTAAAGTCCAATCTATCAAACGTAGCAACCAAAATGTTTGTAGTAATGGAAACTATCATTTAAATATGGCCCAATCTTAATGCACCATCTCAATTGGATATTAATTTATAATATTTAAAGGTAACATCATTGAGTTTCCTGTAGCTAATTTCTAAATTTGAAACCTCTAGTTAATTATAAAATTTTAATCATAGGCCAATATAAATTGGACTTCAACTTACTTATTTATTTGAACTAAGCAAATATGTGGGCCTTGAAATTAAAAGATCCAAGTAAATGGGCTTCCACCAAATCCTCCAAACAAAAGTTTGACTTCGAACATTTATTAGTTCATATACACGAATACGTATATACGGATGTTATCATTACCATGTTCTTACCTCTTTTTCACACCTCATCGAAGAAAATAATATCAAACTTAACAATCTTATAAGATCTTTCAAAGGCATGTTATTACCCATTCCAATTTAGTATTTATCTCTTATGATTGACACGTGCCATTATTGATTTTTAAATTAATACCACATGCTCCAAGATTTATTAATAATTTGTAACTTATAGTATTTTATGTTATGAAATATATCAATGGAATATGGAACGTGGAATAAGGAATTCAAATCCTCATTTCACTTCAAATTTGCCACTACACCTTACAAATATAACAAAATTTACAAATTATTTATTATCCCTAAATGTCAAATTACCTCTAAAACTAAGTCAAAAAATAATTTTTCTTAACTTTTGTAAAAATGATGAGTTGGGAACGGAGTGAGCATGTATTTAAGTGTTACATTGTTTTAGATGAGTGATAGTACGTTAAAGGAAAATTTGAACATTTCACATTCGGAGAAAATCTGAACATTTCACCTTCGGATTAATATTTTTCTTTTAGGGTATAGATTTTATCTCTCTCCTAGGTGTCATTCATCAAACGCAGATAATTTTATAATATTACTTATATAAAACTCGTGTTAATAAATGGGCTTCCACCTAATCATCCAAATGGGTTGGGGAAGATGACTCCAAACATTTCTCAATTTTCACTTCTAGATTTTGGATTTTGGTTTGGGATTTTGGATTTTGAACACACGTCGACTCCGCCGTGGAGTCAAGTGTTTTCCATTCAGAAGGATAAGACCAAAAATGGCGATTTTGATTTGAATTTTATTAAATTGTGACATGGCATTATGATAGATTTAATTTTATTTGCATCGCCACCTAAACAAATATCGTCGGTTTCCCCTGAACCGTCACGTGTGTCATGTAGCACGAATAGTATGTGGAAATATAAAGAAAACAGTTATTAAGACATTTATTTTGTGCCGTCATCTAGCATGAATAGTATGTGGAAATATAAAGAAAACATTTATTAAGACATTTATTTTGTGAGAAATGCTTCAATTGAGTGTAGGTGATTTTAGTACTCTTAAAATTTTGAGTGTTATACCGAGAATTAATGTTTTTGTAATTGTAATTTGTCTTTCACAAGAGTAATATTACCTCGTATACAAAGAATATTCATTAATTATAACATGAAGGATAACTCTCGTACTCCATAAGACATGATAATTTTCCACGCAATGAGTTTAAAATATAAATCTTGTATTTTTTTTTTTTACTTAACTTAAAAAAATTCTAAAATAGTTAAGACATTCATTTTCGTCTTATACTTTTCAATTTAATTTGCTCTTATTTCTTACCAAAATAATATTTTATACCAAGTCGTCACACAACCATTTGTCAAAGCATTAATTCAATCTCATGGTTCAGTTTCATTGAATTAGCAATATTGGAATTTTTATGTAAAAAGGATCCTAATGGTAAGAATTTAAAAGCTAGCTAAGAAACTATTTAAAAAAATTAAGTTTTTTAAAACTATTTTATACAGTTTTGATTTCTTCCTGCCATAAACCGTTCAATAAAAGTCTTTGGTCATATTTTTTAGTTGTCAAAAACCAAAAAGAGTTTTTATGTCAATAGAATCTTTTGGTGATATGTGAAGCATGCTTAGCCGCAGTATAGATGAACCTACTAATTTTTAAAACGACAATTCCCAATGAATACGCTTCCAATAATAAATGCATGGAATTGTAACTAGGAATTTAACCTAGGGGCTTTATTTTAAAATCATAAAAAAATAGTATAAATATAATTATATTGCTTACAAACATGAAACATGATATAGAATAATAAAAGGGATTAATTAATTAATTTATCAAATTAGAAGGAAAAAAATGATCAATTTTTTTTTATCAGTCTAAGTAGATTTTTTATATTTTAATGAAAATATAAATAAATGAAAAAAATAAGAAGAAATTGTGTTGGGTCAATAATTATTTGAAATATATCTAAAAATAAATAATAGACATTATGATATTATGTAGTTGCAGAATTAATAATAAAATAAATGAAAAATAAAGTAAAGTAAGAAAATAATAAAAAAAATTATATTTCAACAAATATAAAGATAAATAAAAATTTATAATAAATTGAGTTGGGTCGTTATTTATTAGACACAAATCTAAATAATAAATAATAGATATTAAAATATTATGTAGTTGCAGAATTAATAATCCATTAAAATTAGGCTACAATTATTATATTATTTTTTAATTTATAACAATTATAATTTAAGATTGTATATAAATTGAATATGAATCTAATGACTATAAATTAATTTAAAAGGCAAGTATTTGTGGGAGACCGTCTTATGTACTACTCCCTCCGTTCATTTTCAATGTATCCGTTTATTTTTTACACGTTGATTAAAAAATATTATTATATTATGTATAGTAGATAGTTCTATTAGTGGAGGGTGTGGTTCCATATTTTATTTGTATTAGTGGAGGGTGTGGGTCCCATAGTCCAAAAAAGGAAATAAATAGATTAAGGATGGACGATGCAAAATAGTAAAATGGATAAATTGACATTTGACGAGTGAGTACTAGAAAAGTCCGGGATGTAGCATGAATAGTACGTATGTGGAAATATAATGTAAACAACATTATTAAGACATTTATTTTGTGCCGTCATGTAGCATGAATATATGTGGAAATATAAAGAAAACAGTTATTAATGTAAGCATAATTTCATAAACAATTTATTTATTAATTGACATGGATCTTAGATCTTCATGATTTTCACACCACATAAACACGATTAGAAGACTTACCTTGAGACGCCACTAATGGCGGTCCTCCAACGATACGTTCCTGTCAATTACGCCGGGAACTAGTTTCTCTCTCCTCACCCCTTTCTTTATGGCACAGTACGTAAGACTTAATGTGATAGAGAATTAATAAAACTGTGTTTCTTTTATAGGTGGAGAGAGGACCAGATCGGGATATTAAATCTTTTTCAAATCACATTCTATCAATGTGATTGTTATCCATTTATATATATGACCTTATTTATCTCATATATATTATTTATTTAAACCATATCATTATTTAAGATATTTGATCATAATAAATATCTTATATATATTTATTATTAATGGCACTAGGCCATAATTATCTTACATTCTCCCACTTGGCCGAGTGATAGAATTAAACTTTAAACGTAAAGGTTTAAATAATTTACATAATATGCGCGACATAAGATAAATTAACTGGTCAACTCATAAAGTCAATATTGAGTATAGACTAACACAAGTCAAAGCGGTTCTATATCATTTACTCGACATAGTTCATTCCATGTACTATGATATTAGCTTTCTACTCAACATAACTCGTAAGGATCAATAATGGTCCACATAAGTATCTCAAATTTGAGATAAAATCTTGTTTTATTAATGTCAACATTCATGTATACTAAAATGACAAAACAAGATATATCAATTAGAAACAAAACATAATGAGCTCTTAATGTCAATTGTTCATCATAAGCTTGCTAGAGCCTTTCAATGATCTCATATTCATATAACGTTCAATGAATGTTTTAGAGAAGATCATTTGTGTAACGGATCCGAAATCATAAGATTGATTCCATTATGCTCAATTGACATCTTTGTTTCTAAAGTTCTTCTTAACGATAAATACTTTCATTCCATATGTTTTAGCAACTTTGGAATATCCATCGTTTTAAAGAAGAACAATGCAGCGGAATAATCATAATAAGTTTTTAGCGACTTGACATTATTGTCAACTTATTTCAAGTCCTGAAATTAAACTCCACATTTAATGTCCTTAAATTGTAGCTTCAAATCATGCCACAAGTTAACTTTAATAGTGAATGTAGTTTTTAGAAACCTCTTCACAATATTGCATGACACAATATCCCCGACTAAGAAACGTAAAAGTCAAAGTGAACCTTTTTGCATCATATAATCATCTTAATATGAATCTATATTTAATTACATCTAAGTAATTAAATTTTCGATAAGTAAGCACGAGTGCTTTAGTTCATTAGAATACCTTATAACATTTCCTTATGCAACATTCTGGTCATTCATTTATGAATCACTTCAATAATGACCAAGCATTCTAACAGTAAGACTGATATTTGGTATTTATAAAATCTTGTATATCTTAAGCTACCAATAATATACATATAAGGAATATTGTAGTACGTTCCAATTCATTATTGGAAATTGCATAAGGTTAAACTTATCTCCCTTCCGGATTGGAACGTTCTTTACAAACACTTTTCCATCCATAACCTCTATTGAACTTCATTAACATATACTTACAGAGACATCTTTAATTGTCTCATCATATATTTTATTCTAAAGTTCTTTGAGAGAAATTTATTGGTTTCACATAATAAACCAAGATCATCAGTTGCAAGCAAGTTTATCATCAAGTATAGAATTAATGTGCTCCCACTAACTTTCAGATATATATGTACACCGTTTATGATGTTTTTCTTAAATCCAAAAGATATCTTTATAGGAAAGCATGCTTAAGTTTGTATGTTAATTCTTTAAGTTTACACGCCATTAGATATTTTCCTTTAATGGAAAAAAAAACTTGAGTTGATCTATTTAACTTGATCTTCCACCAAATCACCTTTAAGAAAAGCAGGCATAGCATTTATTTGGCGCAAGTCTAAGTCATAATGAGTTACCAAAGCCATGATAATTCTAATAGAGTCTTGTAAAGAAATAATTTGTTATATCTCCTTATAATTATGTCATCTTTTTTAGTAAAATCTTTAGCAACAACTCTAATTTTATATCTTTGGAAATCGCCATCATAAAGATACATCCGTTTCAAATTCTTTTATAACTCTTTGGTAATTCTAACAAGATATTAAATTTCATTATGAGCCATTGATTTCAACTCGCCTTTCATTGAATTTACTCATTTAATAGAATTAGTACTTCCATGACTTATTCCAAAACTGAAATTTTAGCTTTTATTATAATGTCAAATTTAGCTCATTTTATTATACCACATATGCAATCGTTAGAAATAGCGGATATATTGTCCTTCAGATATTCTTAATGTTATTTGATGTGATATATCAAATGAAAGCTCATTGATAATTGATTTAGTAAAATCAAATTCATTAAGAGAGTAGAATAACTTATATGTTGTCCTTAAAAGTTGTTTGACTATTCGACAACTATATAACAACTTTAGAAGAAGTTTAGATAAATGTATTTTCAAATTCTCCACCCAACTTCTTCAATAACCACATTTCATGGTTTCATACTCCCACTGATTTTACAATTCTTAATGAATTTGACATTCTAGTTTTAAAATTCTTGTACTATAGTTAAGACTATAAAATCCATACCCTTTAGACTTCAAGGATAATTTATAAAGAAATCACTTTAGTTTCTTATATCCAAATTCTTTATATGTGGATATAAATCATAATCCCCGCCGGGCAATTTAAAATATTCAACTGCCTAAGATCGAGTTTTTCTACAAGTTCATAAGGTGTTTTGAAAACTGTTTTACTAAAAACTCGACCATCACGTAAGTGGCAGCTTTAAATGTATAAATCCACAAAATATGGGTATAAAATAAACATTCAACATACTTATAACCATATTTAATAAAGTACGATTATTTCATTCTGCTACACCAATTTATTATGGTGTGCAACATTTAGTATAAATGTCAGTTTTTCCTGTAATTAAGTGATTGAACATGATAATTAATCACATTTTCCATAAAATTCATCACTTCTTCCAATCTTTATAATTTTCACTTTTCTATCTAATTTTCTTAACATGATTAATAAATGCTTATTGAGCATTTATAGAATGAGAATTTTCTTGCAAAGATAAATATAATCATAATGTGAAAAATTAAAATTAAAATTAAAAATGATGGAATATTATTATTCCTTTAAGAAGGGTATTATCATAAGATTCACATTTAGCGGTGTAAACTATTATAAGAAGTTGTGTAGTTATCGTGACTCTATTCTTTGTGTGTTTTATTTGTTTTTCTTTAATGCAATTCACACAAATATCAAGATCAGTAAAAGCCTATCTCATGAAAGGCTTTATTCTTAATTAATCTTTTTGGAATAATTCTTTTGGAAAGTTTCCCCAAACATTAAAGCCACGTTTAGTTCAAACTTCATTACTTTTAAACGAACATAATGTTTAAATTTTAAATTGTTTCTTAAACCTTCTTTCCTTTTGAACCATCATTAAATCACGTGAATTTAATTCACATTCCAT
This sequence comes from Pogostemon cablin, assembly GCA_023678885.1. Taxonomy (NCBI): domain Eukaryota; kingdom Viridiplantae; phylum Streptophyta; class Magnoliopsida; order Lamiales; family Lamiaceae; genus Pogostemon; species Pogostemon cablin. The sequence continues at coordinate 6,184,310 of CM042973.1, forward strand.
TTGTCTTTCATGGTGTTATAGTTTATTAGGAATAGGTCATACTTAGAAGGTAATGAATTTGTAAACTACGTTCATTATGGAAGGCTTTAATCTTGTTGCAATATTTATTATCTTTAATGATAAGTTCATGTGTGCCATGAGAACCATCAAACTTTATGGTAGTTAAAGTAGTCATTAGCATCTCATTAAGAGATTTATTAGTAATTTAGGTATGTTAGACTTAATTTATTAGTCTCATTCATTCGCATAAACATTATGCCCAGTCTGTTTGATCTAACCCGAGCATTATAGTCAGATTACTTAGCTTTATTGCTATTACAAAGCAAATGAGCAATTTATCTTGAAGTGATAAATAAAATCCAAACACTTTGGTGAAATTAGATTTATCCACACTATTTAAATTACTTTAATCCATTTTGTAATGGAACAGATGCATCATGTGAATAGAGACTAAATAATATAAGTAATTTTAAGAATAAGAATAATATAATTTATTCCTATAAATACCTTGAGTAATTTAATAATAGATTCAGGATCGAAAGCAATAAATGTATATTGAAGTTCTCCTTTGGGTGATACAACAATATACAATCATAATCATAATGATGCTTTCAAATATAACATAATTTGATAATTAAATATTTTCATTAAAACTATTTTGTCATCTTTGGACATACAAAACAGTTTGTCATAATATATTAATTATCAATTTATCTTCATATTCATGAATTATAAAGACTAGCAATCACCTTTGGGTGAATTTAAAGTCTTATAATTGTGAAATTTTTAATAACCCATATAATAATTCTCTTTATTCAATCATCACTTAAATATGGGAAATTAAAATTTAACTATACGATTTAATTTTATTATTCTTTCAGATCAGACCACTTTGGTGATTAACAGACCAACATTAAATAATTTTAAATCATAAAATCATTTATTATAATCTTATCAAAGATTATCATAATAGATTATACTCAATAGGAAAGTGAGTAATAATCAAATCATTATTAATCTTATCAAAGACTCTTAGATTATACTCAATAGGAAAGTGAGTAATAATCAAATCATTATTTCATAAATATTCATAAATCACAGTCAATATCATTAATTAAAATCTTAAGACTGTCATCATATATACACATAATATATCCATATATATCACATTAATAAAGATATCATGTATAATTTGTATTTATATTATAATAAATTTGGCATCTTAACATTATAAATGCCATGAGCAGTCAAACATACATAACATAAGTGAGATATTTTAATTCCAATAAATTAGTATCAATAATAACATAATCTTTAATTATTATCAATAATAATATAAGTCATAAACGTTAGTGATGGATCGATTTCATTAACATTATTAAATCACTTTAATTGAAAAGTTTGAGGAATACATGAGTCACTTTATTATTATAATTATGTTAATAACTGGCATTAAAGTGTGATATTCAAGCAATTTTATGAATAAGGCATGTTGATTTATTGACTATAATTAGTTGTCATTATTCTTAATCAGTCATTATACTCCCCAAAATTTAAGGGAGTCATGTAATTTTATAATAAAATCTCATGACATAATTAACTTTCATATCTTATGCTGACATAATTAACTTCCATAATCAATCTTTAATTGTTTAGTCCCAAAAACTAAATAGAGCAGTTGACATTTTCTTAATATGGAAATCATATCACTATAATTTTCGCATGAGTCATAAGATTTTAATATATCAATTTAATAATCATGTAAATTTTTAACGTGAATCAACTCATTATAATTACTTTTTCACATCACTTTAATACATGATACATAAAACATAATATTCACACATCATAATATATTGATAATAAAGTGTAAATTAAAATTGAGATAATTTGGTTATAGAATACATCTCACATCCAATCAAGAACGTAATACGTGAATTTACTACATCCAAATTTAATGTTAATTATTCGATGAAAAATCATGAGATCCAAAACCATGCTCTGATACCACATGTAAGCATAATTTCATAAACAATTTATTTATTAATTGACATGGATCTTAGATCTTCATGATTTTCACACCACATAAACACGATTAGAAGACTTACCTTGAGACGCCACTAATGGCGGTCCTCCAACGGTACGTTCCTGTCAATTACGCAGGGAACTAGTTTCTCTCTCCTCATCCCTTTCTTTATGGCACAGTACGTAAGACTTAATGTGATAGAGAATTAATAAAACTGTGTTTCTTTTATAGGTGGAGAGAGGACCAGATCGGGATATTAAATATTTATCAAATCACATTCTATCAATGTGATTGTTATCCATAAATATATATGACCTTATTTATCTCATATATATTATTTATTTAAACCATATCATTATTTAAGATATTTGATCATAATAAATATCTTATATATATTTATTATTAATGGCACTAGGCCATAATTATCTTACAATTAAGACATTTATTTAGTGAGAAATGCTTCAATTGAGTGTAGGTGATTTTAGTACTCTTAGAATTCTGAGTGTTACTTTTTTCTAATCGTAATTTGTCTTTTACAAGACTAATATTACCCCTTATACAAAAAGAGTATTCATAATTATAACATAAAGAATTACTCTCGTACTCCATTAGAAATGATAATTTTCCATACACTGAATTTAAAATATAAATCGTCTCGGATATTTGTTACTTAATTCGAAAAAAATTCAAAATAGTTAGGGCATTCATTTTCATCTCATACATTTTAATTTTGCTTTGATTTCATCCCAAACCAATATTTTTTTACCAATTCGTTGCATAACCATTTATCAAAGCACCAATTCAGTGTCATGGTTCAGTTTCATTGAATTAACAAAATTGGAATTTTATGTAAAAAGGATTATAATGGTGAGAATTTAAAAGCTAGCTATGGAACTATTTCGAAAAAAATTAATTTTTTAGGATTATTTTGAATAAAGTAAATTTGTATAGGATGGTTTTGATTTCTTCCTTGCCATGAACCGTTCAATAAAAGCCTTTTTTTAAGTTTAAAAAACAAACAAAAAAATTATGTTGTGGAAGTAAACCTTAATGCAGTGTTGTTAGAAGTTTGTTCTGGTGTCTTAGGTTGAGTATTGTTGTGATGCATGGTAACAAATTTCAATTGTACTTGTATGAGTCAGTGAGCATACCTGATGCTCGCTCTATAACTACTTTTTTCATTAATAATACATTTGCTTTTTCCAAAAAAAAATAAATAAATAAATAAAAAATAAAAATGGTTGTGATGGGTGGATGAAACGGGTGTATCAGTAGGTTTAATATTCATGAAATCAGTCCAGCTGAACATATGGTGGATAGATGGATCATTTTTGAGCATATGCTTAGCCACAGTAGTCAACCCACAAATTTGTACAACCACAATTCCGAATATCGTAACTAGAAAGTTAGGGCCCAATGCAAAATTCAAAAAGAATTTTTGTACATTAAAAAATCATAAAATCTTTAATATACTAATTAATATATATATATATATATATATATATATATATATTTTAAATTTTTTTGTTGCCTATGTGTCTCTTCAGAAGCCTCCTCGAAGAAAAAATAAATACATTTTTTAATATTTTAATATATGTTTTTAATTTAAATTTTGTTCTTAATTATATACATATTTATTTTTATTTGTTAACCCAAATTTTAATAATATTTTCTTTTTAGTTTCTATAAATATTTTTAAATTTATTACCTAATTAAGATTAATTAATAAAATAAGAAAATATATATTTGAAAAATAAATAAATAAGGAAATTAATTGAAAAATAAATAAGAATTTTTTTTAAAATGAAAAAAAAGTTATATTTATTTTAGAGTGTTCTGGAGATTAACACGTAAGCGAGGAAAAACTCTACTATAGCATACTTAATATATATATATATATATATATATATATATATATATATATATATATATATATATATATATATATATATATATTACCAACGATATTACCATTTCTGTTGGTTAAGGACTATACCGTATAATTGTAAGATACAATTTCCATTTTAAAGCCAGGCAAACAATTTTATTTTTCTCTATTTCAATATATATTGTGAACAATAAAGAAAAGATTAAAAAAAAAACACTTCATAACCTAATAAGAGTACACATTTAATTTAAAAGAATATCATTCATACTTAATTTATATAACATACTTTACTTTTTTTTAATATTTTTAAAGACTTTCTTACCCTTAAAATGACGTTAGTATATACATATTGTTGGCACTAATTGAGAAAACATCAAAATTGGTTTTTGTGTAATCCCCCCAAGTTTGTTAAATTACAATTTTTAATCTTTTAGTGTCCGATTTTAGTCATTTTAATCCAAATATAGTCATTTTATCAAATTTAGTTCAATTTTTTTAATTCAAATTTAGTCATTTATGTTAGAATTTGTCTAGATTTAGTTATTTGTATTAGAATTTGTTCAATTTTGGTCAAAAATTTATAAGACTGAATTTGATAAAAGAACTAAATTTGGACAAAATAGACTAAAATTGGATACTAGAAGATAAAAATTTGCGAATTTAACAAATTGGGGATTGAAATTGGATTAATCTAATGACTTATTTTTATATTCTCCCGCACTGATTATCTCCTCTATATATAAACCTTGTTACTTAACACATCTTTATACATCTAACATCCAAAGTCCAATTGCTCATTTTAATTAGCAAAATATGGCTTTCTTCCCACTAGTGGGGTCCTAGTACTATTATGAAAATAAGTCTTATTGTTCACAAAGGGTTGTGAAAATAAGTCTTCTTGTTGCGTTTTCTTGGGTAAAACGCTTGAATGTCTGTAGGAAATTATTTTTCAATAGAATATTCGCTCCAGTGTCGTGAAAATATATCGGTGGAGTTTTCACCTTGTACCATGGGGTATGATCTGCTTCTCCGATCATGATTTTTGCTTGCTTGATTCCTCTTTTAAGAATTAGCACCCTCTGTGAGAAATCCTTTCTTAGCACCATTGACAAATCTTCGCCTGAGCCTTTATGAAAGACTCCTTCCTTTGCTGTGCAGATACCGGCTCCTGAATCGATGTATGCCGCAAAATATTCTGCACGGTGCTCTTTATATATCATCCCTACAGTGATATATATTGAGAATGAACTGGTACCCTGAGCTTCTACTAGTAAACCTTGTATCTATTTCCCTTGACCATGAATTCCATTCCATCTTGTAATCGTTTCCAAGGTTTGTGATCCTTGAAAAATTCCAACCCAGCACTAGTTGTTCTGGGAATCTTCCAGCTACTCCTTCTATCACCAGCTCAAGTTCTCTGAGTTTGAGCTATCCTTGATATCTCCCAGTTGTTGGTTGTTGGAGATAATACAAGACATCATAGGGAATAGAGTTTTTCTTTTCCGTCGCTAATCCGTTGGTAAACCAATTTAACAACGAAATTAAGACTTTTACCAACAGAATATTATGTTGGTAAAAAATGATTTTTTTTAGTGATATATGTTTTTAATTTAAATTTTGTTCTGAATTATGTACACAGTATTTCTATATGATATCTTTTTTTAATATACTCTTTTCGCCTTATTTAAATCTTTACAATTTTTTTATCGGCAAATGTTAGTTGTGTTGGATTGTATACTAAAAGTCTAGCTTTTTGTATGAACAATGTTATAACAATTAATTTGAAATGAGAATCATATGATCAAATGATTGCATCTTATAATTTATTTATATGTTCGATGCAATAGTCCACTTACTTTATACTGTAGATAATATGTTGTGCGACAACACACAGAAGATCATATTATCGGTTTCCTTATAAAGTATAAACAGATGCTCATAACCGAGATAGACGGGGACTCTCTATCGGGATGGTTGTAGTGTGGTTTGGTATTAGCTTGTCTTGGCTATAGAATCACATTAGTGCACTTGTGTGTATTGGCAGGACCACTTGAGATCGTTCGACTTATACTGACTTATAGGAGAACTTGATCTCAGTTATTATGGAAGTTCGTGCTCTTAATCCCTATACAATAACCTCGACACGTAGGGCAGTATGTATTTCTTTGATTCATCAATGGGTGAGATTTATATGTAATTAAATCAACAAACTCGATGAGTTGGGAAATAGTGCTGTCTCTGTGGTGTGCTGTTGATTGTAGAAAGAATCCGTGTCCGTCATAGGTTGATGATGTCCCCTTGAGGAGCTCATAAGGATTATCATATAAACCTTGCAGGTGGAATTTATTCCGACATGATAATGAGGTTGAATGGTACTACTCTTGGATGAGATATTAATTAATTGAGTTGTCAGTAACTTAAATTAATTAATGGACATTGTATATCTTAAATATGGGGAGACTAACGGGCTCATAATAAGAAGGAGCCCAAAACGTAATTTTGGGATTGGTACGGTAGTGCAATAACAATATTTTAGTGGAATATATTATTATTATTGGACTTAAGTATAAGCTTTGGGCTAAGCTTGGATACTTAAGCCCAATGGAGGCCCAACCCAATTTCTCCTCCTGGTCCCTGCTGTAGCCCATGTATATAAGTCACCTCAACTTATCTGGAACCCTAATCTAACTGATTATTCACGTGTGATGAGGGTTGAGAGCAGATTGAGGAGGTCTCGTAGATCGTTGCCCACACGACGTCGAGATTGGACTTGGGACATACAGTAGAAGATCAGAAGCCGTTGAAGAGAGGATCGTCTGACCACAAAGATCATTCAATTCCGACATCAGACGAGGAAGTTATGGCCATTCTCGTGGGACTGCGCAGGCTGCCTGCGAGAATCAATCTTCATCAACATACCTTGGTGAACAGTAATCGTTTCTATGATTTATTGCTTCCGCTATGATAGAAATGCATGGTATCCTAACAGGTCACGTTAACCAAATGATCCAAGCGCCATCAATTGGTATCAGAGCTTCGATTTCGTGGTGAAGCGTGACACGTTAGGCTAGGGTTTATGTGATTTATTTTTTGAAATTAGGATCACATGTTTAGGGTTTTGGTTTTACTGCGCAAACCATGAATATCCCTATGTAAAATATACCCTATATCATATCTGTTCGTTGATGGTTGTGTGTGAGAGGATTCGACAAAAACTGTTCGTCAATTTCACATGGAAGGAAGAAATTGAGAGAAAATCAGTGCAGTGATATTGTAGAGGCAATAACCTGAGTTTCAACCGTTGGATCAGGCTGAGTTTTGGTTAGCACGTTCATATTTGGATGTACATTCTGAACGGTGAAGATCGTATTTGGGGCTTTGTGTTGTCGGAAATACGTCGAAAACAGAAGCAGTTTTTTGGGTGATTTTGTTCTACGCAGTCGAGGAAAAAGAGCTATTTCTCACAATCTAACCGTTGGATCGACCTGTAATTTGGACAGCATGTTCAAAACTCACAGGTGTAGATTCTGGACGGTGAGATTGGATTCCCAGGTTCTACAGTTGCGAACCCTGAACGACAGTTGGTGTAGTTTGATGTTGCGCGTTGGGCTGAACTTGGTTCCGTGCAAGTAGGCCCTTGGACGAGCGACAGTTCGAGCGGATTTGCATCAGGTTCGATTGGTCTGCATCAGGTTCGATCGATGTTGCACCAAGTTCGAGCGGATTTGCATCAGGTTCGATTGGTTTGCATCAGGTTCGATCGATGCTGCACCAGGTTCGAGCAGGTCTGCATCAAGTTCGATTTTTTCTGCATCAGGTTCGATCGATGTTGCACCAGGTTTGAGCGGATTTGCATCAGGTTTGATTGGTTTGCATCAGGTTCGATCGATGTTGCACCAGGTTCGAGCGGATTTGCATCAGGTTCGATTGGTCTGCATCAGGTTCGATCGATGCTGCACCAAGTTCGAACAGATTTGCATCAGGTTCGATTGGTCTACATGAGGTTCGATCGATGCTGCACCAGGTTCGAGCGGATCTGCATCAGGTTCGATTGGTGTGCATCAGGTTCGATCAATGGTGCACCAGGTTCGAGCGGATTCACATCAGGTTCGATTGGTCTGCATCAGGTTTGATCGACTCTGCACCAGGTTCGAGCGGGTTTGCATCAAGTTCGACTGGTCTGCATCAGGTTCCACGTGAGTCTTCACAATATGATCGGGCAGAGTGCCAGAGTGGTGGAGCAGGCTGCTGGGAGGTCGATCCCCATCGCAGTTGTCCGCATTCGTGATTGGTGGCGAACAATCGAATTCGCTGTTATATAACTGTTATAATTGATTTATTAATTGATTATTGTTATATATGTATGCATGATTCTCTATGATTTATTACCTTAAATAGAAGCATGCTAGATTGCGTATTATATTTGGTATATTATATGCATGTATGTTGGAGTGTTGATCAAGTCAACTTATTTTTGGCAATTTATTTCCTTATATATAACTGCTATAATTATTTTATTGGTCAATTATTGTTATATATTTGGAAGTATGAGCATGCTAGGTTGCATATTTTATTCTAAAATATTATATGCATGTAAAAACCCTCGGTCTTAAATAACTAAGTGGGAGAGGAGATTGGTAATTAATTCCCACGGCCTCCATTATTGGTTTGTAAGTGATGTGAGTAAACTTGCGCGTTGGCAATAGAGCCTTCCTCCCTAACGGATGAGTTTATTCACGGATCAATGGTACAAACTTCTTTAAATAATTATTGTTTGTAATGTGATGCATATGGACTTGCGCGTTGGCTATAGTGCCTTCCTCCCTAACGGATGAGCTTATATGCGGTTCACTAGTACAAACTTATATAATTGATGGTTGTAGAAAGCCATCCGAGCGCGTGTGTACTTCTCCAACTGTAAGGCACACAAGCTCGCGCAGTGGACTTGGGATCAAATAATGGTGTACACTTAGGTGTAAATAATTAGTATCCTCCCCAACGGAGTCACTGCTATTATTTGCATGGCTAAAGAGGAACCGACTATTAATTATTTTGTCATAAAGTTATGTTGACAAATGAAATTAATGGGTAAAACCTTCTCTTGTAAATGTTTGGATTTGTAAACGTCCACACTAACGTGGCTTGCAGACTCATGGTGCTTGAGATGTCGGTGAATTTTATTTTTATATTGTTTTGAGGGAATCAATATAAAAGGATAAAATTTGAAGATTTGATCGGTATATTTATTTATGATTCTCTGTAATTTCAAATGGTTTTATCTCTCTTATTGTTAACTAAAAGAAATTATATTTACTAGTCCAAAATTAGATGATTAGAAAAGAATCTTGGATTCGAATTTTACTGCTAAAGAAATACATGTGTGTTCTCACAAAAGACTTATCATGATGCATATTAAAGTCTCTAGTGAAGAGATAAGAGATTCATAGAAATATGATAGTCTCATGTAACTCTTCGGATACTTGAGTAAGTTAAAAGGCGGTAGGTCATGATTGAATTTGATGAATGAATTGGAAATACATGGAATAGAAGTTGAAGGGAAAACCTAAGTCAATTTTATTCTTCATACTTGCCTAGATGTTTTGAGTAAGTTTCTCCTGAATTACAAGAGGTTGTATATGGTGGGAAACTTCTGACAAAACATGTGGTAAAAGAAATCCAATTTCATAAAAGGAGTGAACAAGGATAGAATCTTACTTGCTAGTTGTTTAAACATGATTAGTGATGGCATCAACTGACACGAAGTGTGTAGATACTGGAATCACTGAATGTTTATTACAAAGTGAGGATAAGATTATTATAAACATGGGTAAAACTACAAGAGTGGTGGCTATTGCAGTGGGAGTTGTTTATTTATCTAATGATATGAGTAGACGTTTGATTTTGTGAAATTATCTTTACGTACATTTTCATAGAAAGAATTTGATTTCAGTTTCTATGCATTAATAGATGGATACTCCATTTCATTTAAATGACATGGTCATTATAATGAAGGATAGAGTTGTAATCTGTTATGGTACGTTGATGGACAATTTGTATACTCTTAAATCATGTATATTCCACAGATGCAACAAATAGTAATTAATAATGCATCTTCTGATCTTAGTAAGAGAAAGTAACCTTCGGAGATGAACTAAACATGCATTTGGCGTCTAAGACTAGATCATTTTACTTGAGTAGGATTCAAAAGTTGATAGCAGATGGACCGTAAGGTTTATCTGAAGTGAAAACTATCGGACTTGCAAGTCTTACTTGGAAGTAAAAATTATTAATTTCTTTTCAAGGCAATGGGGAGTAGAGCCAAAGACATATATGCTGGAATTAGTTCATTCTGATTTAAGCGATCCTAAGATTATTCGGAAGAGAGGTGGTTATGAATATTTGTCAATCGATGATTATTCTAGATACCGATATATTTATTTGATACACTGCATGTCTAAGTTCTTTGATTAATTCAAGAATTGGAAGGCTGGTACAGTGAAGCGTCATGGAAAATATATCAAGTCATTATGGATTAATCGTATGGCGAGAACCTCTTAGGATAATTAAGAGCTATTAATCAGAGGTTGAGATTAAATCTCAAATTGTTTACACTGGGCATACCCCAGCTGAATGGTGTGGCGGATAGAAGGTGTAGTACTCTTGTGGAAATGATTAGATGGATGATGAATTATTTGGAATTACTAAATTCATTTTATGGGTATGCCCTAGAAACAGTAATTCATATGAATGTTTGTCTGTTTGTGGGATATCCTAGAAAAATGAAGGGTGATTTATTTAGTCCAAAAGATCGAAGGGTGATTGTTAACACAAACACTAGATTTTTGGAAAAAGACTATGTATTAAATCATAAACCCATGTATAAATTGTTCTAAAGGAAGTGAGAGGGAAAAACACAAAGTATAAGTACCAATTGTACAAGAGGATATACTACAAGGTAAACTGCAACGCATGTCACGCCTGATACATAATTGCGTGTAGTGCCTTGTCGTAGTGGGAGGATTCTTCGACAACCTGTAAGATACATGTTTTGGGAAACTCGTGAGACTTGGTCCCTAGCAAATATGAAATGGACCCACGGATACGACGAAGCACTACAAGTTAGAAATGCCAAATCCTAGCAAAGTGCAATGAATATTAAAATAGAATCGATGGATTTTAAATTAGGTCTGGATGCTTGTTGAACCGCTAAATGGCGTAAAAGCCATTGGAAGCGGGCATGCAAGAATAAAAGAGGATCATAGTGTTTGATTGTATACTAAAAGTCTAGCTTTTTGTATGAACAATGTTATAACAATTAATTTGAAATGAGAATCATATGATCAAATGATTGCATCTTATAATTTATTTATATGTTCGATGCAATAGTCCACTTACTTTATATTGTAGATAATATGTTGTGCGACAACACACGGAAGATCATATTATCGGTTTCCTTATAAAGTATAAACAGATGCTCATAACCGAGATAGACGGGGACTCTCTATCGGGATGGTTGTAGTGTGGTTTGGTATTAGCTTGTCTTGGCTATAGAATCACATTAGTGCAATTGTGTGTATTGGCAGGACCGCTTGAGATCGTTCGACTTATACTGACTTATAGGAGAACTTGATCTCAGTTATTATGGAAGTTCGTGCTCTTAATCCCTATACAATAACCTCGACACGTAGGGCAGTATGTATTTCTTTAATTCATCAATGGGTGAGATTTACATGTAATTAAATCAACAAACTCGATGAGTTGGGAAATAGTGCTGTCTCTATGGTGTGCTGTTGATTGTAGAAGGAATCCGTGTCCGTCATAGGTTGATGATGTCCCCTTGAGGAGCTCATAAGGATTATCATGTAAACCCTGCAGGTGGAATTTATTCCGACATGATAATGAGGTTGAGTGGTACTACTCTTGGATGATATATTAATTAATTGAGTTGTCAGTAACTTAAATTAATTAATGGACATTGTATATCTTAAACAAGGGGAGACTAACGGGCTCATAATAAGAAGGAGCCCAAAACGTAATTTTGGGATTGGTACGGTAGTGCAATAATAATATTTTAGTGGAATATATTATTATTATTGGACTTAAGTATAAGCTTTGGGCTAAGCTTGGATACTTAAGCCCAATGGAGGCCCAACCCAATTTCTCCTCCTGGTCCCTGCTGTAGCCCATGTATATAAGTCACCTCAACTTATCTGGAACCCTAATCTAATCTAATCTAACTGATTTTTCACGTATGATGAGGGTTGAGAGCAGATTGAGGAGGTCTCGTAGATCGTCGCTCACACGACGTCGAGATCGGACTTGGGACATACATCAGAAGATCAGAAGGTAGTTTGCTGCTGCTGTCCGCGACCTTGCAAAATTTTTATAAATTCGTACACTACTCAGAATTTGATGATCATACACTCACAGAAAGCCGTCGAAAAGAGGATCGTCTGAACGCAAAGATCACTCAATTCCAACATCAGACGTGGAAGTTATGGCCATTCTCGTGGAACTGCGCAAGCTGCCTGCGAGAATCAATCTTCATCAACATACCCTGGTGAACGGTAATCGTTTCTATGATTTATTGATTCCGCTGTGATATTAGAAATGTATGAATCCCTAACGGGTCACGTTAGCCAAACTATCCAAGCATCAACAATTGGTATCAGAGCTTCGGTTTCGTGGTGAAGCGTGACACGTTAGGCTAGGGTTTATGTGATTAATTTTTCAAAATTAGGATCGCATGTTTAGGGTTTTGGTTTTACTGCGCAAACCATGAATATCCCTATGTGAAATATACCCTATATCATATCTGTTCATTGATGGTTGTGTGTGAGAGGATTCGACGAAAACTGTTCGTCAATTTCAAATGGAAGGAAGAAATTGAGAGAAAATCCAGTGCAGTGATATTGCAGAAGCAATAACTGGAGTTTCAACCGTCGGATCAGGCTGATTTTTGGTCAACACGTTCGGATTTTGTGGATGTACATTCTGAACGGTGAAGATCGTATTTGGAACTTCGTGTTGTCGGAAATACGCCGAAAATAGAAGCAGTTTTTTGGGCGATTCTGTTATGCGCAGTTGAGGGAAAAGAGCTGTTGCTCACAATCTAACCGTTGGATCGACCGGTAATTTGGACAGCATGTTCAAAACTCACAGTCGTAGATTCAGGACGGTGGAGATTGGATTCCCAGTTTCCTACGGTTGCAAACCCTGAACGACAGTTGGTGTAGTTTGATGTTGCGCGTTGGGCTGAACTTGATCCGTGCAAGTAGGCCCTTGGACGAGCGACAGTTCGAGTGGATTTGCATCAGGTTCGATTGGTCTACATCAGGTTTGATCGATGCTGTACCAGGTTCGAACGGATTTGTATCAGGTTTGATTGGTCTGCATCAGGTTCGATTGATGCTACACCAGGTTCGAGCGGATTTGCATCAGGTTCGATTGGTCTACATCAGGTTTGATCGATGCTGTACCAGGTTCGAGCGGATTTGTATCAGGTTCGATTGGTCTGCATTAGGTTCGATTGATGCTACACCAGGTTCGAGCGGATTTGCATCAGGTTCGGTTGGTCTACATCAGGTTCGATCGATGCTGCACCAGGTTCGAGCGGATTTGTATCAGGTTCGATTGGTCTGCATCAGGTTCGATTGATGCTATACCAGGTTCGAGTGGATTTGCATCAGGTTCGGTTGGTCTGCATCAGGTTCGATCAATGATGCACCAGGTTCGAGCGGATTCACATTAGGTTCGATTGGTCTGCATCAGGTTCGATCGACTCTGCACTAGGTTCGAGCGGGTTTGCATCAAGTTCGACTGTCTGCATCAGGTTCCGCGTGAGTCTTCACAATATGATCGGGCAGGGTGCCAGAGTGGTGGAGCAGGCTGCTGGGAGGTCGATCCCCATCGAAGTTGTCCGCATTCGTGATTGGTGGCGAACAATCGAATTCGCTATTATATAACTGTTATAATTGATTTATTAATTGATTATTGTTATATATGTATGCATGATTCTCTATGATTTATTGCCTTAAATAGAAGCATGCTAGATTGCGTATTATATTTGGTATATTATATGCATGTATGTTGGAGTGTTGATCAAGTCAACTTATTTTTGGCAATTTATTTCCTTATATATAACTGCTATAATTGTTTTATTGGTCAATTATTGTTATATATTTGGAAGTATGAGCATGCTAGGTTGCATATTTTATTCTGAAATATTATATGCATGTAAAAACCCTCGGTCTTAAATAACTAAGTGGGAGAGGGGATTGGTAAAAATTCTCACTGCCTCCATTATTGGTTTGTAAGTGATGTGAGCAAACTTGAGTGTTGGCAATAGGCCTTCCTCCCTAACGGATGAGTTTATTCACGGATCACTGGTACAGACTTCATTACATAATTATTGTTTGTAATGTGGCACATGAACTTGCGTGTTGGCAATAGGCCTTCCTCCCTAACGGATGAGTTTATGTGGGGCTCACTGGTACAAACTTATATTTGATGATTGTAGGAAGCTATCCGAGCGCGTGTGTACTTCTCCCACTGTAAGGCACACAAGCTCGCGCAGTGGACTTGGGATCAAATAATGGTGTACACTTAGGTGTAAATAATTAGTATCCTCCCCAATGGAGTCACTGCTATTATTTGCATGGCTAAAGAGGAACCGACTATTAATTATTTTGTCATAAAGTTAGGTTGACAAATAAAATTAATGGGTAAAATCTTCTCTTGTAAATGTTCGGGTTTATAAACGTCCACACTAACGTGGCTTGCAGACTCACGGTGCTTGAGATGTCGGTGAATTTTATTTTTATATTGTTTTGAGGGAATCAATATAAAAGGATAAAATTCGAAGTTTTGATCGGTAAATTAATTTATGATTCTCTGATTTTCAAATGATTTTATCTCACATATTATTAACTAAAAGAAATTATATTTACTTGTCCAAATTAGATGATTAGAAAAGAATCTTGGTTTTGAATTTTACTGCTTAAGAAAATACATGTGTGTTCTCACAAGAGACGTCTCATAATGCCTATTAAAGTCTCTAGTGAAGAGATGAGAGGTTCATAGAAATATGATAGTCTCATGTAACTCTTCGGATACTTGAGTAAGTTAAAAGGCAGAAGATCATGATTTAATTTGATGAATGAATTGGGAAAGCATGGAGTATAAATTGAAGGGAAACCTAGATCAATTTAATTTTTCGTGAATTGCCTAGATGTTTTTGAGTAAGTTCCACCTGAATTACAATAGGATGTATATGGTGGAAAACTTCTGGCAAAACATATGGCAAAGGAAAGCCATTTTCATCATAATGTGAACAAGTTTTATATCTTATTCACTAGTTGTTTAAAACATGATTAGTGATGGAATTTACTGACACGAAGTGTGTAGATACTGGAATCACTAAATGTTTATTACTAAGTGAGGTTAAGATTGTTATGACATGGGTAAAACTACAAGAGTAGTGGCTATTGCAGTGGGAGTTGTCTATTTATCTAATGATATGAGTAGACGTTTGATTATGAGAAATTGTTTTACGTACGTTTTCATAGAAAGAATTTGATTTCAGTTTCTATGCATTAATAGATGGATACTCCATTTCATTTAAATGACATGGTCATTATAATGGAGGATAGAGTTGTAATCTGTTATTGTACGTTGGTGAACAATTTTTATACTCTTAAATCATGTATATTCCACATATGCAACAAATAGTAATTAATAATGAATCTTCTAATCTTAGTAAGAGAAAGATACCTTCGGATATGAACTAAACATATATTTGGCATCTAAGACTAGATCATTTTACTTGAGTAGGATTCAAAAGTTGATAGCCGATAGACCCTTAGGTTTATCTGAAGTGAAAACTATCTGACTTTCGAGTCTTGCTTGGGAGTAAAAATGACTAATTGCTTTTTTAAGGCAAAGGGGTGCAGAACCAAAGATATATATGTTGGAATTAGTTCATTATGATTTATGTGGTCCTAAGATTGTCCGGATGAGAGGTGGATATGAATATTCGTCAATCGATGAATTATTCTTGAAATGGATATATTTGTTTGATGCACTACATGTCTAAGTTCTTTGATTAATTCAAAAATGGTAAGGCTGGTACAGTGAAGCGTCATGGAAAATATATCAAGTCATTACGGATTAATCGTATGGCGAGAACCTCTTAGGATAATTAAGAGCTATTAATCAGAGGTTGAGATTAAATCTCAAATTGTTTACACCAGGCATACCCCAGCTGAATGGTGTGGTGGATAGAAGGTGTAGTACTCTTGTGGAAATGATTAGATGGATGATGAATTATTTGGAATTACTAAATTCATTTTATGGGTATGCCCTAGAAATAGTAATTCGTATGAATGTTTGTCTGTTTGTGGGATATCCTAGAAAAATGAATGGTGATTTATTTAGTCCAAAAGATCGAAGGGTGATTGTTAACACAAACACTAGATTTTTGGAAAAAGACTATGTATTAAATCATAAACCCATGTATAAATTGTTCTAAAGGAAGTGAGAGGGAAAAACACAAAGTATAAGTACCAATTGTGCAAGAGGATATACCACAAGGTAAACTGCAATGCATGTCACGTCTGATACACAATTGCATGCAATGCCTTGTCGTAGTGGGAGGGATGTTCGACAATCTGTTTGATACATGTTTTGGGAGAGTCGTGAGACTTGGTCCCTAGCAAACATGAAATGGACCCACAGATATGTCGAATCACTACAAGTTAGAAATGCAAAATCCTAGCAAAGTGCAATGAATATTAAAATAGAATCAATGGATTTTAAATTAGGTCTGGATGCTTGTTGAACCGCTAAATGGCATAAAAGCCATTGGAAGCGGGCATGCAAGAATAAAAGAGGATCATAGAATAAGGTGAAAACCTTGGAAGCAAGCTTGTTGCGAAAATGTATACTCAGAAAGAAAGGGTTCGATTATGAGAAAACCTGTTCGCCGGTAGCTATGCCTAAGTTGATCCGGACTCTTTTATTTGTTGCTACTCATATGAAATATGAGGGATAGCAAATAGATGTCGAGACAGCTTTCTTGATTGGAAGTCTTAAGGGAAACATCTATGTGAAGCAACCATAGTGATTCATTGCAAAAAGGTAAGGGCATTGTGATAATAAGCTTAAAAGTGTCCATTCATAGACTAAAGCAAGCTTCAAGATCATGAAACATCCGTTTTGATAAGGTAATCCAGTGACATGGATCTAATCAATGATCGGATGGGTCTTGTGTATTGAAAAGAGTGATGGAAACGTGGTGGTATTTCTTGTACTATACGTAGATAGTATCTTGCTCATTGGAGACAGTGAAAGAGTATTGTCGGGCGTATGGGTATGGTTGATAAAGCGGTATGAGATGAAGGACTTAAGAAGAGCAAAAATATCCTTTTGATCACGGTAATACGGATCACTAGAAAGGATGTTATGCTTATCTCAAGTTTCATATAATGATACGATCCTTACTCGTTTAGCATGTGAATTTATCTGAGTGAATGTGTCTTGTGACACAAAAGTAGATAAATAAGATTAAAGTGGTTCCTTATGCTTCGGCAAATGAGGAAGCTTAATCTAAGGAATACTATGCACGAAAATGAATAATTGTATTGCCAATGGCATAGACAGTTGGTATCAAACGTAACCTGGAACAAGAATGATGAACTGTAGTAAGACATAAATAAAGTGCCTGAGAAGGACTGGAAATTATATGTGGACTTACTAAACAGATTCACTGCTTCTTGTGAATTACATAGATTCAGATTTTTCAAATCAGATAGGGATGACAGTAAATCCACCTCAAAGGTTATGCGTTTAATTTTAGGAAGTAGAGTCATAATATGGAGGAGTGTTATATAGAAATATATTTCAGACTCCGGATTCCATCATGGAAAGATGATAAATTGGACCCATGAGGCAGTCAAAGTATCTGTATGACTCTAGAAACTTCATGATGGACTTTGGTGTGATTCTAAGTTTGCCCAAGGTATTCACAATTTATATTGATGATATTGGTGCAGTTGCAAACTTGAAGGAATCACAAGTCCATAAGAAAATTAAACACATGGAGCGCAAGTACCACCTGTTACGAGAAATCGTATGATGAGGAAAGGTTGTTGTCACCTAGATTGCATCGGATGATAACCTAGTAAATCTATTTACAAGGACCTTAAGGCGAGAGCTTTTGATGGTCGTGTAGTGGGAGTGGAAATCAGATGTATGGCAGAAGACATGACAGCATAGTCTTTTAGTATAAGTAGGACATTGTTGGATTGTATACTAAAAGTCTAGCTTTTTGTATGAACAATGTTATAACAATTAATTTGAAATGAGAATCATATGATCAAATTATTGCATCTTATAATTTATTTATATGTTCGATGCAATAGTCCACATACTTTATACTGTAGATAATATGTTGTGCGACAACACACGAAAGATAATATTATCGGTTTCCTTATAAAGTATAAACAGATGCTCATAACCGAGATAGACAGGGACTCTCTATCGGGATGGTTGTAGTGTGGTTTGGCATTAGCTTGTCTTGGCTATAGAATCACATTAGTGCACTTGTGTGTATTGGCAGGACCGTTTGAGATCGTTCGACTTATACTGACTTATAGGAGAACTTGATCTCAGTCATTATGGAAGTTCGTGCTCTCAATCCCTATACAATAACCTCGACACGTAGGGCAGTATGTATTTCTTTGATTCATCAATGGGTGAGATTTACATGTAATTAAATTAACAAACTCGATGAGTTGGGAAATAGTGCTGTCTCTATAGTGTGCTGTTGATTGTAGAAGGAATCCGTGTCCGTCATAGGTTGATGATGTCCCCTTGAGGAGCTCATAAGGATTATCATATAAACCCTGCAGGTGGAATTTATTCCGACATGATAATGAGGTTGAGTGGTACTACTTTTGGATGAGATATTAATTAATTGAGTTGTCAGTAACTTAAATTAATTAATGGACATTGTATATCTTAAACATGGGGAGACTAACGGGCTCATAATAAGAAGGAGCCCAAAACGTAATTTTGGGATTGATACGGTAGTGCAATAATAATATTTTAGTGGAATATATTATTATTATTGGACTTAAGTATAAGCTTTGGGCTAAGCTTGGATACTTAAGCCCAATGGAGGCCCAACCCAATTTCTCCTCCTGGTCCCTGCTGTAGCCCATGTATATAAGTCACCTCAGCTTATCTGGAACTCTAATCTAACTGATTATTCACGTGTGATGAGGGTTGAGAGCAAATTGAGGAGGTCTCGTAGATCGTCGCCCACACGACGTCGAGATCGGACTTGGGACATACAACAGAAGATCAGAAGGTAGTTTGCTGCTGCTGTCCGCGACCTTGCAAAATTTTTATAAATTCGTACAGTACTCAGAATTTGATGATCAATATATTGACAGAAAGCCGTCGAAAAAAGGATCGTCTGAACGTAAAGATCACTCAATTCCGACATCACACGTGGAAGTTATGGCAATTCTCGTGGGACTACGCAGGCTGCCTGCGAGAATCAATCTTCATCAACATACCCTGGTGAACGGTAATCGTTTCTATGATTTATTATTTCCGCTGTGATATTAAAAACGTATGAATCCCTAACGGGTCATGTTAACCAAACGATCTAAGCATCAACACATAGAATAAGGTGAAAACCTTGGAAGCAAGCTTGTTGCGAAAAGGTATACTCAGAAAGAAAGGGTTCGATTATGAGAAAACCTGTTCCCCGGTAGTTATGCCTAAGTTGATCCGGACTCTTTTATTTGTTGCTACTCATATGAAATATGAGGGATAGCAAATAGATGTCGAGACAGCTTTTCTGATTGGAAGTCTTAAGGAAAACATCTATGTGAAGCAACCAGAGTGATTCATTGTAAAAAGCTAAGAGCATTGTGATAGTAAGCTTAAAAGTGTCCATTCATCGACTAAAGCAAGCTTCAAGATCATGAAACATCCGTTTTGATGAGGTAATCTAGTGACATGGATCTAATCAATGATCGGATGGGTCTTGTGTATTGAAAAGAGTGATGGAAACGTGGTGGTATTTCTTATACTATACGTAGATAGTATCTTGCTCATTGGAGACAATGAAAGAGTATTGTCGGGCGTATGGGTATGGTTGATAAAGCGGTATGAGATGAAGGACTTAAGAAGAGCAAAAATATCCTTTTGATCACGGTAATACGGATCACAAGAAAGGATGTTATGCTTATCTCAAGTTTCATATAATGATACGATCCTTACTCGTTTAGCATGTGAATTTATCTAAGTGAATGTGTCTTGTGACACAAAAGTAGATAAAGAAGATGAAAGCGGTTCTTTATGCTTCGGCAAATGAGGAAGTTTAATCTAAGGAATGCTATGCACGAGATTGGATATCTATTTTGCCGATGGAATGAACAGTGGGTATCAAGGTAACCCAAAATAAGAATGTTGAATTGTGGTAAGACATATACTTATGTACCTGAAAAGGACTAGAAATTATATGTAGGCTTACCGGACAGATTCGCTGTTTCTTATGAGTTACGTAGATTCGGATTTTTAAAATCAGATGGGGATAAAAGTAAATCCACCTCAAGGTTATGTGTTTAATTTTAGGAAGTAGAGCCATAATATGGAGGAGTGTTCTATAGAAATATATTTCGGACTCCAGACTCCATCATAGAAAGATGATAAATTGGAGCCTATAAGGTAGCCAAAGTATCTGTATGACTCTAGAAACTTCAAGATGGACTTCGAAGTGTTTCTAAGTTTGCCCAAGGATATCACAATTTATATTGATGATATTGGTACAGTTGCAAACTTGAAGGAATCACGAGCCCATAAGGCAATTAAACACATGGAGTGCAAGTACCACCTGTTACGAGAAATCGTATGATGAGGGGAAGGTTGTTGTCGCCTAGATTGCATCGGATGATAACCTAGTAAATCCATTTACAAGGACCTTAAGGCGAGAGCTTTTGATGGTCGTGTAGTGGGAGTGGAAATCAGATATATAGCAGAAGACATGACAGCATAGTCTTTTAGTATAAGTGGGAGATTTTTGGATTGTATACTAAAAGTCTAGCTTTTTGTATGAACAATGTTATAACAATTAATTTGAAATGAGAATCATATGATCAAATGATTGCATCTTATAATTTATTTATATGTTCGATGCAATAGTTCACTTACTTTATACTGTAGATAATATATTGTGCGACAACACGCGGAAGATCATATTATCAGTTTTCTTATAAAGTATAAACAGATGCTCACAACCGAGAAAGACGGGGACTTTCTATCGGGATGATTGTAGTGTGGTTTGGTATTAGCTTGTCTTGGCTATAGAATCACACTAGTGCACTTGTGTGTATTGAGTAGGACCGTTTGAGATCGTTTGACTTATACTGACTTATAGGAGAACTTGATCTCAGTTATTATGGAAGTTCGTGCTCTTAATCCCTATACAATAACCTCGACACATAGGGCAGTATGTATTTCTTTGATTCATCAATGGGTAAGATTTACATGTAATTAAATCAACAAACTCGATGAGTTGGGAAATAGTGCTGTCTCTATGGTGTGCTGTTGATTGTAGAAGGAATCCGTGTCCATCATAGGTTGATGATGTCCCCTTGAGGAGCTCATAAGGATTATCATGTAAACCCTGCAGGTGGAATTTATTTCGACATGATAATTAGGTTGAGTGGTACTACTCTTGGATGAGATATTAATTAATTGAGTTGTCAGTAACTTAAATTAATTAATGGACATTGTATATCTTAAACATGGGGAGACTAACGGGCTCATAATAAGAAGGAGTCCAAAACATAATTTTGGAATTGGTACGGTAGTGCAATAATAATATTTTAGTGGAATATATTATTATTATTGGACTTAAGTATAAGCTTTGGGCTAAGCTTGGATACTTAAGCCCAATGGAGGCCCAACCCAATTTCTCCTCCTGGTCCCTGCTGTAGCCCATGTATATAAGTCACCTCAACTTATCTGGAACCCTAATCTAACTGATTATTCACGTGTGATGAGGGTTGAGAGCAGATTGAGGAGGTCTCGTAGATCATCGCCCACACGACATCGAGATCGGACTTAGGACATACGGTAGAAAATCAGAAGCCGTTGAAGAGAGGATCGTCAGACCACAAAGATCATTCAATTCTGACATCAGACGAGAAAGTTATGGTCATTCTCGTGGGACTGTGCAGGCTGCCTGCGAGAATCAATCTTCATCAACATACCATGGTGAACGGTAATCGTTTCTATGATTTATTGCTTCCGCTATGATAGAAACGCATGGTAACCTAACAGGTCACGTTAACCAAATGATCCAAGCACCATCAATTGGTATCAGAGCTTTGGTTTCGTGGTGAAGCGTGACACGTTAGGCTAGGGTTTATGTGATTTATTTTTCGAAATTAGGATCGCATGTTTAGGGTTTTGGTTTTACTGCGCAAACCATGAATATCCCTATGTGAAATATACCCTATATTATATCTGTTCGTTGATGGTTGTGTGTGAGAGGATTCGACGAAAATTGTTCGTCAATTTCACATGGAAGGAAGAAATTGAGAGAAAATCCAGTGCAGTGATATTGCAGAGACAATAACCGGAGTTTCAACCGTCGAATCAGGCTGAGTATTGGTCAGCACGTTCAGATTTTGTGGATGTACATTCTGAATGGTGAAGATCGTATTTGGAGCGTTGTGTTGTCGGGAATACGCCGAAAACAGAAGCAGTTTTTTGGGCGATTCTGTTCTGCGCAGTCGAGGGAAAAGAGCTATTTCTCACAATCTAACAGTTGGATCGACCTGTAATTTGGACAACATGTTAAAAACTCACAGGTGTAGATTCTGGATAGTGGAGATTGGATTCCCAGGTTCCCACAGTTGCGAATCCTGAACGACAGTTGGTGTAGTTTGATGTTGCGCATTGGGCTGAACTTGGTTCCGTGCAAGTAGGCCCTTGGACGAGCGACAATTCGAGCGGATTTGCATCAGGTTCGATTGGTCTACATCAGGTTCGATCGATGTTGCACTAGGTTCGAGCGAATTTGCATCAGGTTCGATTGGTCTGCATCAGGTTCGATCGATGTTGCACCAGGTTCGAGCGGATTTGCATCAGGTTCGAGTGGGTCTGCATCAGGTTTGATTGGTCTGCATCAGGTTCGATCGATGTTGCACCAGTTCGATTAGTCTGCATCAGGTTTGATCGACTCTGCACCAGGTTCGAGCGGGTTTGCATCAAGTTCCACTAGTCTGCATCAGGTTCCGCGTGAGTCTTCACAATATGATCGGGCAGGGTACCAGAGTGGTGGAGCAGGCAGCTGGGAGGTCGATCCCCATCGCAGTTGTCCGCATTCGTGATTGGTGGCGAACAATCGAATTCGCTATTATATAACTGTTATAATTGATTTATTAATGGATTATTGTTATATATGTATGCATGATTCTCTATGATTTATTGCCTTAAATAGAAGCATGCTAGATTGCGTATTATATTTGGTATATTATATGCATGTATGTTGGAGTGTTGATCAAGTCAACTTATTTTTGGCAATTTATTTCCTTATATATAACTGCTATAATTATTTTATTGGTCAATTATTGTTATATATTTGGAAGTATGAGCATGCTAGGTTGCATATTTTATTCTGAAATATTATATGCATGTAAAAACCCTCGGTCTTAAATAACTAAGTGGGAGAGGGGATTGGTAATTAATTCCCACGGCCTCCATTATTGGTTTGTAAGTGATGTGAGTAAACTTGCGCGTTGGCAATAGAGCCTTCCTCCCTAACGGATGAGTTTATTCACGGATCACTGGTACAAACTTCTTTAAATAATTATTGTTTGTAATGTGATGCATATGGACTTGCGCGTTGGCTATAGTGCCTTCCTCCCTAACGGATGAGCTTATATGCGATTCACTAGTACAAACTTATATAATTGATGGTTGTAGAAAGCTATCCGAGCGCGTGTGTACTTCTCCAACTGTAAGGCACACAAGCTCGCACAGTGGACTTGGGATCAAATAATGGTGTACACTTAGGTGTAAATAATTAGTATCCTCCCCAACGGAGTCACTGCTATTATTTGCATGGCTAAAGAGGAACCGACTATTAATTATTTTGTCATAAAGTTAGGTTGACAAATGAAATTAATGGGTAAAACCTTCTCTTGTAAATGTTTGGGTTTGTAAACGTCCACACTAACGTGGCTTGCAGACTCATGGTGCTTGAGATGTCGGTGAATTTTATTTTTATATTATTTTGAGGGAATCAATATAAAAGGATAAAATTTGAAGATTTGATCGGTATATTTATTTATGATTCTCTGTAATTTCAAATGGTTTTATCTCGCTTATTGTTAACTAAAAAAAATTATATTTACTAGTCCAAAATTAGATGATTAGAAAAGAATCTTGGATTCGAATTTTACTGCTAAAGAAATACATGTGTGTTCTCACAAAAGACTTATCATGATGCATATTAAAGTCTCTAGTGAAGAGATAAGAGATTCATAGAAATATGATGGTCTCATGTAACTCTTCGGATACTTGAGTAAGTTAAAAGGCGGTAGGTCATGATTGAATTTGATGAATAAATTGGAAATACATGGAATAGAAGTTGAAGGGGAAACCTAAGTCAATTTTATTCTTTATAATTGCCTAGATGTTTTGAGTAAGTTTCTCCTGAATTACAAGACGTTGTATATGGTGGGAAACTTCTGACAAAACATGTGGTAAAAGAAATTCAATTTCATTAAAGGAGTGAACAAGGATAGAATCTTACTTGCTAGTTGTTTAAACATGATTAGTGATGGCATCTACTGACACGAAGTGTGTAGATACTGGAATCACTAAATGTTTATTACTAAGTGAGGATAAGATTATTATAAACATGGGTAAAACTACAAGAGTGGTGGCTATTGCAGTGGGAGTTGTTTATTTATCTAATGATATGAGTAGACGTTTGATTTTATGAAATTATCTTTACGTACATTTTCATAGAAAGAATTTGATTTCGGTTTCTATGCATTAATAGATGGATACTCCATTTCATTTAAATGACATGGTCATTATAATGAAGGATAGAGTTGTAATCTGTTATGGTACGTTGATGGACAATTTGTATACTCTTAAATCATGTATATTCCACAGATGCAACAAATAGTAATTAATAATGCATCTTCTGATCTTAGTAAGAGAAAGTAACCTTCTGAGATGAACTAAACATGCATATGGCGTCTAAGACTAGATCATTTTACTTGATTAGGATTCAAAAGTTGATAGCAGATGGACCGTAAGGTTTATCTGAAGTGAAAACTATAGGACTTGCTAGTCTTACTTACTTGCTAGTCTTACTTGGAAGTAAAAATGATTAATTGCTTTTCAAGGCAATGGGGAGTAGAGCCAAAGACATATATGCTGGAATTAGTTCATTCTGATTTAAGCGATCCTAAGATTATTCGGACGAGATGTGGTTATGAATATTCGTCAATCGATGATTATTCTAGATACCGATATATTTATTTGATACACTGCATGTCTAAATTCTTTGATTAATTCAATAATTGCACGGCTGGTACAGTGAAGCGTCATGAAAAATATATCAAGTCATTATAGATTAATCGTATGGCGAGAACCTCTTAGGATAATTAAGAGCTATTAATCAGAGGTTGAGATTAAATCTCAAATTGTTTACACCGGGCATACCCCAGCTGAATGGTGTGGCGGATAGAAGGTGTAGTACTCTTGTGGAAATGATTAGATGGATGATGAATTATTTGGAATTACTAAATTCATTTTATGGGTATGCCCTAGAAACAGTAATTCGTATGAATGTTTGTCTTTTTGTGGGATATCCTAAAAAAATGAAGGGCGATTTATTTAGTCCAAAAGATCGAAGGGTGATTGTTAACACAAACACTAGATTTTTGGAAAAAGACTATGTATTAAATCATAAACCCATGTATAAATTGTTCTAAAGAAAGTGAGAGGGAAAAACACAAAGTATAAGTACCAATTGTACAAGAGGATATACCACAAGGTAAACTGCAACGCGTGTCATGTCTGATACACAATTGCGTGTAGTGCCTTGTCGTAGTGGGAGGATTCTTCGACAACCTGTAAGATACATGTTTTGAGAAAGTCGTGAGACTTGGTCCCTAGCAAATATGAAATGGACCCACGGATACGAGGAAGCACTACAAGTTAGAAATGCCAAATCCTAGCAAAGTGCAATAAATATTAAAATAGAATCGATGGATTTTAAATTAGGTCTGGATGCTTGTTGAACCGCTAAATGGCATAAAAGCCATTGGAAGCGGACATGCAAGAATAATAGAGGATTATAGAATAAGGTGAAAACCTTGGAAGCAAGCTTGTTGCGAAAAGGTATACTCAGAAAGAAAGGGTTCGATTATGAGAAAACCTGTTCGCCGGTAGTTATGCCTAAGTTGATCCGAACTCTTTTATTTGTTGCTACTCATATGAAATATGAGGGATAGCAAATAGATGTCGAGACAGCTTTTCTGATTGGAAGTCTTAAGGAAAACATCTATGTGAAGCAACCAGAGTGATTCATTGTAAAAAGCTAAGAGCATTGTGATAGTAAGCTTAAAAGTGTCCATTCATCGACTAAAGCAAGCTTCAAGATCATGAAACATCCGTTTTGATGAGGTAATCTAGTGACATGGATCTAATCAATGATCGGATGGGTCTTGTGTATTGAAAAGAGTGATGGAAACGTGGTGGTATTTCTTATACTATACGTAGATAGTATCTTGCTCATTGGAGACAATGAAAGAGTATTGTCGGGCGTATGGGTATGGTTGATAAAGCGGTATGAGATGAAGGACTTAAGAAGAGCAAAAATATCCTTTTGATCACGGTAATACGGATTCAGATTTCTTATGTGTTACGTAGATTCAGATTTTTCAAATCAGATGGGGATGGCAGTAAATCCACTTCAAGGTTTTGTGTTTAATTTTAGGAAGTAGAGCCATAATATGGAGGAGTGTTATATAGAAATATATTTCGGACTCCAGACTCCATCATGGAAAGATGATAAATTGGAGCCTATGAGGCAGCCAAAGTATCTGTATGACTCTAGAAACTTCAAGATGGACTTCGAAGTGTTTCTAAGTTTGTCCAAGGATATCACAATTTATATTGATGATATTGGTGCAGTTGCAAACTTGAAGGAATCACGAGCCCATAAGGCAATTAAACACATGGAGTGCAAATACCACCTGTTACGAGAAATCGTATAATGAGGGGAAGGTTGTTGTCGCCTAGATTGCATTGGATGATAACCTAGTAAATTCATTTACAAGGACCTTAAGGCGAGAGCTTTTGATGGTCGTGTAGTGGGAGTGGAAATCAGATGTATGGCAGAAGACATGACAGCATAATCTTTTAGTATAAGTGGGAGATTGTTGGATTGTATACTAAAAGTCTAGCTTTTTGTATGAACAATGTTATAACAATTAATTTGAAATGAGAATAATATGATCAAATGATTGCATCTTATAATTTATTTATATGTTCGATGCAATAGTCCACTTACTTTATATTGTAGATAATATGTTGTGCGACAACACTTGGAAGATCATATTATCGGTTTTCTTATAAAGTATAAACAGATGCTCACAACCGAGATAGACGGAGACTCTCTATCGGGATGATTGTAGTGTGGTTTGGTATTAGCTTGTCTTGGCTATAGAATCACACTAGTGAACTTGTGTGTATTGAGCAGGACCGCTTGAGATCGTTTGACTTATACTGACTTATAGGAGAACTTGATCTCAGTTATTATGAAAGTTCATGCTCTTAATCCCTATACAATAATCTCGACACGTAGGGCAGTATGTATTTTTTTGATTCATCAATGGGTGAGATTTACATGTAATTAAATCAACAAACTCGATGAGTTGGGAAATAGTGCTGTCTCTATGGTGTGCTGTTGATTGTAGAAGAAATCCGTGTCCATCATAGGTTGATGATGTCCCCTTGAGGAGCTCATAAGGATTATCATGTAAACCCTGCAGGTGGAATTTATTTCGACATGACAATGAGGTTGAGTGGTACTACTCTTGGATGAGATATTAATTAATTGAGTTGTCAGTAACTTAAATTAATTAATGGACATTGTATATCTTAAACATGGGGAGACTAACGGGCTCATAATAAGAAGGAGCCCAAAACATAATTTTGGAATTGGTACGGTAGTGCAATAATAATATTTTAGTGGAATATATTATTATTATTGGACTTAAGTATAAGCTTTGGGCTAAGCTTGGATACTTAAGCCCAATGGAGGCCCAACCCAATTTCTCCTCCTGGTCCCTGCTGTAGCCCATGTATATAAGTCACCTCAACTTATCTGGAACCCTAATCTAACTGATTATTCACGTGTGATGAGGGTTGAGAGCAGATTGAGGAGGTCTCGTAGATCGTCGTCCATACGATGTCAAGATCGGACTTGGGACATACGGCAGAAGATCAGAAGCCATTGAAGATAGGAACGACTGACCACAAAGATCATTCAATTCCGACATCAGACGAGAAAGTTATGGCCATTCTCGTGGGACTACGCAGGCTGCCTGCGAGAATCAATCTTCATCAACATACCTTGGTGAACGGTAATCGTTTCTATGATTTATTGCTTCCGCTGTGATAGAAACGCATGGTATCCTAACAGGTCACGTTAACCAAATGATCCAAGCGCCATCAAGTTGTTAGTATAGTTAGTAGTTAGTTCACCAAGCACCCTTATTCCCCCTATCTCCAAGTCTCCTTATAACTCCCCTAATTCGTTCCCAAAGGGAACCGAACCTGGGTCACTCACTTTAGTGAGGAGCCCAATGGCTAGGTGAGCTAGCCCACCAGGTTAATTTGGACGTCCAATTTCAATCTTTAAATTTTCTTTTTTGATAGATGGAACTTAAACAAAAAAATTAATATATCTTTATGGAACCCACACACAACACTAATACAATTATCCACTTCACATTAAACTACTATATCTTTCAACCCAGTACACATTAAAATACAACTCCCTCCATCCAGGACATATGTTCAACGGTACTGTAGATATGAAGTTTAAGAAAAGTTGCTTTTTGACCAAATTTATTGACTTTTGAGGGGTATTGTAGTATTTTTAGGTAATAAATAAATTATAAAGTATGTTATGTGTGTTAGGTGAGAGTGATATTTTTTAAATTAAGAGAACTTTTGAGGTTGTTGGTTGGTGTGAAGTTTCTTTTTTTGGATGGTGAAGATAAGTGTGGGACTAACAAAACGGAAAGTGTGGAGATAAGTGTGGGATGGATGGAGTATATTCTTTTATCTACATGAAAAAATAAACGTAATGATTAAAATGGGATGGGGAAGTATGAAGTATATATATATATATATATATATATATATATATATATATATATATATATATATATATATATATATATATTATATATATATATATATATATATAAACCCAATTATTGAAAAAAGTAGTGATATTTAATTTTAAGCATATGGGCAATGGGAAAAGATTATAGCATATGGGCCAAACCGCACTTCATTTAAACCCGAAAGAACACAGAAATAGACTACAAGGGACAATATTTCATGCTTATTCCTCTTGGACAGGGAGAAGAATGTGTCCTGGTATGCCACATAAGTGGACACATACGAGAAGTTTGGTCTTGCAACACATAAGGCAGTACCCCTCATGGCGATTCCCAAAAAGTTTCACATATAGCTTTGACGCGATAAACACACAAGAAACTCACAAACACTCAAGAATCAAACACATAAAATAATAGAACTTAAAATGAAATGTAAAACTTACACAAAGATGTATAGTGGTTCGGTTATGATTAACCTACATCCACTTTGGGGAGAAAAACTTTTATTATCACTCAATGCTTACAACTCAGATTGGATTGATCTCAATCTGCAACAAGAAGAAAGAAAAACGAAGCTGCAAAACTATCAAACTCAATGTGAAGAAGTGTTGTGATCAAGCTACTTTGAGACCTTATATCTTGCTACTCCCTTAACCTATTGATCCGGTTAAACCTCCACTAGATAGTCCTCACTTAGTAGTTGAGATGCAGCCATCTAACCGGTTCCAAGTAGCTTGATAAACCGCTCAAAAATCGCCTCCAAATCAGCTGCTCAACACTTCACCAGAAATGGCAGTTTTGATAGTTTGGGATGTTGGCTTGTTCCAACTGCCTTTTCTTGCTTCCAGTAACCATGCATCACGTTATGATCATTATTTAGTTGTCAATGAATATTCTCCACGTGTGAAACTCCCTCATTCATGCATCTATTGTCATCAATTTCCACCTTAGATGTATGCATGCTCAAACTTGAGCCCTTCTCCCCATTTTGCTGCTTTTAAGGAGCAGTAACCTGTATGTCTGAAAACATACCAACTAAAGTCTTGCACAACTCAAATTTTGTTGCTGGCAATGCTTTAGTAAGTCCATCAGCTGGATTCACAGCTGTATCAATCTTCCTTACTTCAACAAATCCACTATCCACCATGTCTCTCACAAAGTATAGCTTAACATCAATGTGTTTAGTCCTTTCATGATATCCCCGATGTTTAACTAAGTGTATTGCACTTTGATTGTCACAATACACCACTACAGTATCTTGATATTCCCCCAATTCTTTCAGCAAACCAACAAGCAATACTCATTCTTTAATTGCTTCTGTCAAAGCAATAAACTCAGCTTCTGTAGTTGATAATGCCACTAGAGACTGATGGCTTGCCTTCCAGCTCACTGATGTACCATACATATTAAACACATACCCTGTAAGAGACTTCCTAGAATCCAAATTTGCTGCAAAATCAGCATCAACATATCCAATGACAGCTTCTGATTTTGCTTCCCCCTTTTGAAATTTTAAACCAACTTGTTCAGTTCCCTTGACATACCTCAATGCCCATTTGACTGCCTCCCAATGCTGCTTCCCTGGACAACTTAAGAATCTACTAATCAAGCTCATTACATAAGCAAGATCAGGCCTACTACAAACCATAGCATACATAAGACTGCCCATTGAACTTGCATATGGAATCCTGCTCATTTCAACTATTTTTATGTCTGATTTAGCTCCACCAAATAGAGACAGACTTAACCCTTGCTTGACAGGTGTTGTAACAGGCTTGCACTGATCCATATTGTACCTTTTGAGTACTTTAACAAGGTAAGATTTTTGTTTCAACACAAGTATTCCAGCTGGCATATCTCTGCTTATTTCCATACCTAGTATCATCTTAGCTACACCAAGATCCTTCATCTCAAACTCTAATTTGAGTAATCCCTTTACTACATCAATGCATTGAGTGCTCTTGCAAGCAATCAAGATATCATCCACATAGAGTAGTAAGTATGTGTAACAGCTGTTTTCCTCCTTGATGTATGCACAGCTGTCATAGAGACTTTTCTGAAATCCATTGGCAATTATATACTGATCAAATCTCAAGTACCACTATCTAGAACTTTGTTTAAGTCCATACAGAGACTTGAGTAGTAAACAGACCTTTCTATCAGCCCTCTCTGTTGGCGTTCGATTATTTGGTTAACGTGAACCGTTAGCATACCATGCGTTTCTAACACAGCGGAAGCAATAAATCATAGAAACGATTACCGTTCACCAGGGTATGTTGATGAAGACTAATTCTCGCAGACAGCCTGCGTAGTCTCACGAGATTGGCCATAACTTCCTCGTCTGATATCGGAATTGAGTGATCTTTATGTTCAGACGATCCTCTCTTCGACAGATTTCCGTTAGTATATTGATCATCAAATTCTGAGTAATATACGAATTTATACAAATTTCGCAAGGTCGCGGACAGCAGCAGCAAACTACCTTCTGATCTTCTGCTGTATGTCCCAAGTCCGATCTCGACGTCGTGTGGGCGACGATCTACGAGACCTCCTCAATCTGCTCTCAACCCTCATCACACGTGAATAATCAATTAGATTAGATTAGATTAGATTAGGGTTCCAGATAAGCTGAGGTGACTTATATACATGGGCTACAGCAGGGACCAGGATGAGAAATTGGGTTGGGCCTCCATTGGGCTTAAGTATCCAAGCTTAGCCCAAAGCTTATACTTAAGTCCAATAATAATAATATATTCCACTAAAATATTATTACTGCACTGCCTTTCCAATCCCAAAATTACGTTTTGGGCTTCTTCTTATTATGAGCCCGTTAGTCTCCCCATGTTTAAGATATACAATGTCCATTAATTAATTTAAGTTACTGACAACTCAATTAATTAATATCTCATCCAAGAGTAGTACCACTCAACCTGATTATTATGCCGGAATAAATTCCACCTGCAGGGTTTACATGATAATCCTTATGAGCTCCTCAAGGGGACATCATCAACCTATGACAGACACGGATTCCTTCTACAATCAACAGCACACCATAGAGATAGCACTACTTCCCAACTCATCGAGTTTGTTGATTTAATAACATGTAAATCTCACCCATTGATGAATCAAAGAAATACATACTACCCTACGTGTCAAGGTTGTTGTATAGGGATTAAGAGCACGAACTTCCATAATAAATGAGATCAAGTTCTCCTATAAGTCAGTATAAGTCGAACGATCTCAAGCGGTCCTGCTCAATACACACAAGTGCACTAATGTGATTCTATAGCCAAGACAAGCTAATACCAAACCAGACTACAACCATCCCGATAGAGAGTCCCAGTCTATCTCGGTTGTGAGCATCTGTTTATACTTTATAAGGAAACCGATAATATGATCTTCCGCGTGTTGTCGCACAACATATTATCTACAGTATACAGTAAGTGGACTACTGCATCGAACATATAAATAAATTATAAGATGCAATCATTTGATCATATGATTCTCATTTCAAATTAATTGTTATAACATTGTTCATACAAAAAGCTAGACTTTTAGTATACAATCCAACAATCTCCCACTTATACTAAAAGACTATGCTGTCATGTCTTCCGCCATACATCTAATTTCCTCTACCAGTACACGACCATCAAAAGCTCTCGCCTTAAGGTCCTTGTAAATGGATTTACTAGGTTATCATCCGATGTAATCTAGGTGACAACATCCTTCCCCTCATCATACGATTTCTCGTAATAGGTGGTACTTGCACTCCATGTGTTTAATTGCCTTATGGGCTCGTGATTCCTTCAAGTTTGCAACTGCACCAATATCATCTATATAAATTGTGATATCCTTGGGCAAACTTAGAAACACTTCAAAGTCCATCTTGAAGTTTCTAGAGTCATACAGATACTTTGGCAGCCTCATAGGCTCCAATATATCATCTTTCCATGATGGAGTCCGGAGTCTGAAATATATTTCTATATAACACTCCTCCACATTATGACTCAACTTCCTAAAATTAAACGCATAACCTTTGAGGTAAATTTACTGTCGTCCCTATCTGATTTGAAAAATCTGAATCTATGTAACCCATAAGAATCAGTGAATCTGTTCGGTAAGCCCACATATAGTTTCTAGTCCTTTTCAGGTACATAAGTATATGTCTTACCACAGTTCATCATTCTTGTTCCGGGTTACGTTGATACCCATTGTTCATGCCATCGGCAAAACAGATATCCAATCTCGTGCATAGCATTCCTTAGATTAAGCTTCCTTATTTGCCGAAGCATAAGGAACCGCTTTCATCTTCTTTATCTACTTTTGTGTCACAAGACACATTCACTTAGATAAATTCACATGCTAAACGAGTAAGGATCGTATCATTATATGAAACTTGAGATAAGCATAACATCCTTTCTTGTGATCCGTATTACCGTGATCAAAAGGATATTTTTGCTCTTCTTAAGTTCTTCATCTCATACCGCTTTATCAACCATACCCATACGCCCGCAATACTCTTTCATTGTCTCCAATGAGCAAGATACTATCTACGTATAGTACAAGAAATACCACCACGTTTTTATCACTCTTTTCAATACACAAGACCCATCCGATCATTGATTAGATCCATGTCACTGGATTACCTCATCAAAACGGATGTTTCATGATCTTGAAGCTTGTTTTAGTCCATGAATGGACACTTTTATGCTCACTATCACAAAGCTCTTAGCTCTTTGCAATGAATCACTCTGGTTGCTTCACATAGATGTTTCCCTTAAGACTTCCAATCAGGAAAGCTGTCTCGACATCTATTTGTTATCCCTCATATTTCATATGAGTAGCAACAAATAAAAGAGTCCGGATCAACTTAGGCATAGCTACTGGCGAACAAGTTTTCTCATAATCGAACCCTTTCTTTCTGAGTATACCTTTTCGCAACAAGCTTGCTTCCAAGATTTTTACCTTATTCTATGATCCTCTTTTATTCTTGCATGCCCGCTTCCAATGGCTTTTACGCCATTTAACGGTTCAACAAGCATCCAGACCTAATTTAAAATCCATCGATTCTATTTTAATATTCATTGCACTTTGCTAGGATTTGGCATTTCTAACTTGTAGTGCTTCGTCGTATCCGTGGGTCCATTTCATGTTTGCGAGGGACTAAGTCTCACGACTTTCCCAAAACATGTATCTTACAGGTTGTCGAAGTACCCTCCCACTACGACAAGACACTACACGTAATTGTGTATCAGATGTGACACGTGTTGTAGTTTATCTTGTGGTATATCCTCTTGTACACTTGGTACTTATACTTTGTGTTTTTTCCTCTCACTTCCTTTAGAACAATTTATACATGGGTTTATGATTTAATACATAGTCTTTTTCCAAAAATCTAGTGTTTGTGTTAACAATCACCCTTCGATCTTTTGGACTAAATAAATCACCCTTCATTTTTCTAGGATATCCCACAAACAGACAAACATTCATATGAATTACTGTTTCTAGGGCATACCCATAAAATGAATTTAGTAATTTCAAATAATTCATCATCCATCTAATCATTTCCATAAGAGTACTATTCCTTCTATCCACCACACCATTTAGCTGGGGCATGCCCGGTGTAGACCACTTGAGATTTAATCTCAACCTCTGATTAATAGTTCCTAATTATCCTAAGAGGTACTCATAATGACGATTAAATCGTCATTATTTGATATATTTTCCATGATGCTTTACTGTACCAACCTTGTAATTCTTGAATAAATCAAAGAATTTAGACATGCAGTGCATCAAATAAATATATCGGTATCTAGAATAATCTTCGATTATTCATAACCACCTCTCGCCTAGATAATATTAGGCCCGCTTGAATCAGAATGAACCAATTCCAACATATATATCTTTGGCTCTACACCCCTTTACCTTGAAAAGGTAATTAATCATTTTTACTTCCAAGTAAGACTCGCAAGTCCGATAGTTTCCACTTCAGATAAACCTTACGGTCCATCTGCTATCAACTTTTGAGTCCTACTCAAGTAAAATGATCTAGTCTTAGATGCCAAATGCATGTTTAGTTCATCTCCGAAGGTTACTTTCTCTTACTAAGATCAGAAGATGCATTATTAATTATTATTTGTTGCATCTGTGGAATATACATGATTTAAGAGTATACAAATTGTCCATCAACGTACCATAACAGATTACAACTCTATCCTTCATTATAATGACCATGTCATTTAAATGAAATGGAGTATCCATCTATTAATGCATAGAAACCGAAATCAAATTCTTTCTATGAAAACGTAAGTAAAGATAATTTTACAAAATCAAACGTTTATTCATATCGTAAGATAAATAAACAACTCCCACTGCAATAGCCACTAGTCTTGTAGTTTTACCCATGCCATAACAATCTTATCCTCACTTAGTAATGAACATTCAGTGATTCCAGTATCTACACACTTTGTGTCAGTAGATACCATCACTAATCATGTTTAAACAACTAGTAAGTAAGATTCTATCCTTGTTCACTCCTTTTATGAAATTGAATTTCCTTTACCACATGTTTTGTCAGAAGTTTCCCACCATATACAACCTCTTGTAATTCATGAGAAACTTACTCAAAATATCTAGGCAATTATAAAGAATAAAATTGACTTAGGTTTCCCCTTCAACTTCTATTCCATGTATTTCCAATTCATTCATCAAATTCAATCATGACCTACCGCCTTTTAACTTACTCAAGTATCCGAAGAGTTACATGAGACCATCATATTTCTATGAACCTCTCATCTCTTCACTAGAGACTTTAATAGGCATCATGAGACGTCCTTTGTGAGAACACACATGTATTTTCTTAAGCAGTAAAATTTGAATCCAAGATTCTTTTATAATCATCTAATTTGGACAAGTAAATATAATTTCTTTTAGTTAATAATAAGTGAGATAAAACCATTTGAAAATCAGAGAATCACAAATAAATATACCGATCAAAACTTCGAATTTTATCCTTTTATATTGATTTCCTCAAAACAATATAAAAATAAAATTCACCGACATCTCAAGCACCGTGAGTCTGCAAGCCACGATAGTGTGAACGTTTACAAACCCGAATATTTACAAGAGAAGGTTTTACCCATTAATTTCATTTGTCAACCTAACTTTATGACAAAATAATTAATAGTCGGTTCCTCTTTAGCCATGCAAATAAAAGCAGTGACTCCGATGGGGAGGATACTTATTATTTACACCTAAGTATACACCATTATTTGACTCCAAGTCCGCAGCCCAAGCTTATGTGCCTTACAGATGGAGAAGTACACACGCGCTCGGATAACTTCCTACAGTCATCAATTATAAGTCTGTACATTGATCCGCACATGAACTCATCCGATAGGGAGGAAGGTCTATGCCAACGCGCAAGTTCATATGCATCACATTACAAACATAATTATTTAAAGAAGTCTATCCCAGCAATCCATGAATAAACTCATCCGATGGGGAGGAAGGCTCTAATGCCGACGCGTAAGTTTATTCACATTGCTAACAAACCAATAATGGAGGCCACGTGAATTTTTACCAATCCCCTCTCCCACTTAGTTATTCAACACCGAGGGTTTTTACATGCATATAATATTTAAAAATAAAATACGCAACCTAGCATGCTCATACTTCCAAATATATAACAATAATTGACCAATAAAATAATTATAGCAGTTATATATAAGGAAATAAATTGCCAAAAATAAGTTGACTTGATCAACACTCAAACATACATGCATATAATATACCAAATATAATACGCAATCTAGCATGCTTCTATTTAAGGCAATAAATCATAGAGAATCATGCATACATATATAACAATAATCAATTAATAAATCAATTATAACAGTTATATAACAGCGAATTCGATTGTTTGCCACCAATCACGAATGCAGACAACTGCGATGGGGATCGACCTCCCCGCAGCTTGCTCCACCACTCTGGCATCCTGCCCGATCATATTGTGAAGACTCACGTGGAACCTGATGCAGACCAGTCGAACTTGATGCATACCCGCTCGAACCTGGTGCAGAGTCGATCAAACCTGATGCAGACCAATCGAACCTGATGTGAATCCGCTCGAACCTGGTGCAGCATTGATCGAACCTGATGCAGACCAATCGAACCTGATGCAAATCCGCTCGAACCTGGTGCAGCATCGATCGAACTTGATGCAGACCAATCGAACCTGATGCAAATCCGTTCGAACCTGGTGCAGCATCGATCGAACTTGATGCAGACCAATCGAACCTGATGCAAATCCGTTCGAACCTGGTGCAGCATCGATCGAACCTGATGCAGACCAATCGAACCTGATGCAAATCTGCTCGAACCTGGTGCAGCATCGATCGAACCTGATGCAGACTAATCAAACGTGATGCAAATCCACTCGAACCTGGTGTAGCATCGATCGAACCTGATGTAGACCAATCGAACCTGATGAAAATATGCTCGAACCTGGTGCAGCATCGATCGAACCTGATGCAAATCCACTCGTCCAAGGGCCTACTTGCACGGAACCAAGTTCAGCCCAACGCGCAACATCAAACTACACCAACTGTCGTTCAGGGTTCGAAACTGTAGGAACCTAGATATCCAATCTCCACCGTCCAGAATCTATGCCTGTGAGTTTTGAACATGTTATCCAAATTACAGGTCGATCCAACGGTTATATTCTGAGAAACGGCTCTATTCCCTCGACTGCGCAGAACAAAATCGCCCAAAAACTGCTTCTGTTTTCAGCGTATTCCCGACAACACAAAGCTCCAAATACGATCTTCACCGTTCAGAATGTACATCCACAAAATCCGCTGACCAAAATTCAGCCTGAACCGACGGTTGAAACTCTGGTTATTGCCTCTGCAATATCACTGCGCTGGATTTTCTCTCAATTTCTTCCTTCCATGTGAAATTGACGAACAGTTTTCGTCGAATCCTCTCACACACAACCATCAACGAACAGATATGATATAGGGTATATTTCACATAGGGATATTCATGGTTTGCGCAGTAAAACCAAACCCCTAAACATGCGATCCTAATTTCAAAAAATTAACCACATAAACCCTAGTCTAACGTGTCACGCTTCACCACGAAACCGAAGCTCTGATACCAATTGTTGGCTTTCGATCATTTGGTTAATGTGAACCATTAGCATACCATGCATTTCTAACACAGCGGAAGCAATAAATCATAGAAACGATTACCGTTCACAGGGTATGTTGATGAAGATTAATACTCGCAGGCAGCCTGCGTAGTCTTACGAGAATGGCCATAACTTCCTTGTCTGATATCGGAATTGAGTGATCTTTGCGTTCAGACGATCCACTCTTCGCAAGGTCGCGGACAGCAGCAGCAAACTACCTTCTGATCTTCTGCTGTATGTCCCAAGTCCGATCTCGACGTCGTGTGGGCGACGATCTACGAGACCTCCTCAATCTGCTCTCAACCCTCATCACACGTGAATAATCAATTAGATTAGATTAGATTAGATTAGATTAGGGTTCCAGATAAGCTGAGGTGACTTATATACATGGGCTACAGCAGGGACCAGGAGGAGAAATTGGGTTGGGCCTCCATTGGGCTTAAGTATCCAAGCTTAGCCCAAAGCTTATACTTAAGTCCAATAATAATAATATATTCCACTAAAATATTATTACTGCACTGCCTTTCCAATCCCAAAATTACGTTTTGGGCTCCTTCTTATTATGAGCCCGTTAGTCTCCCCATGTTTAAGATATACAATGTCCATTAATTAATTTAAGTTACTGACAACTCAATTAATTAATATCTCATCCAAGAGTAGTACCACTCAACCTCATTATCATGCCGGAATAAATTCCACCTGCAGGGTTTACATGATAATCCTTATGAGCTCCTCAAAGGGACATCATCAACCTATGACGGACACGGATTCCTTCTATAATCAACAGCACACCATAGAGACAGCACTACTTCCCAACTCATCGAGTTTGTTGATTTAATAACATGTAAATCTCACCCATTGATGAATCAAAGAAATACATACTGCCCTACGTGTCGAGGTTATTGTATAGGGATTAAGAGCACGAACTTCCATAATAACTGAGATCAAGTTCTCCTATAAGTCAGTATAAGTCGAACGATCTCAAGCGGTCCTGCTCAATACACACAAGTGCACTAATGTGATTCTATAGCCAAGACAAGCTAATACCAAACCACACTACAACCATCCCGATAAAGAGTCCCCGTCTATCTCGGTTGTGAGCATCTGTTTATACTTTATAAGGAAAGCGATAATATGATCTTCCGCGTGTTGTCGCACAACATATTATCTACAGTATAAAGTAAGTGGACTATTGCATCGAACATATAAATAAATTATAAGATGCAATCATTTGATCATATGATTCTCATTTCAAATTAATTGTTATAACATTGTTCATACAAAAAGCTAGACTTTTAGTATACAATCCAACACTCTCAACTGTAACACCCTTTGGTATCTTCATATAGATACTTTCTTCCAATTTCCCATGTAGAAATACAGTAGTTACATCCATCTGATGAAGTACAAGATCATATTGAGTCACTAGTGCTAGTAATACTCTGATTGAACAATGTTTAACCACAGGTGAGAAGATCTCATTGTAATCTGATTAGCCATAGTTTAGTGGAGAATGACCAATTCAAGAAATTATCGAACCCAAGGGAGGTAGGCACTAGTGCTTAAGCGATCTCACGTTTCTTATAATTTTATAGAGACTAATTATTAAAGGGAGGTTGATCAAACTAGAAATTAAATCAATCAATGCAAGTGAACAAGTAATGATCAAACGAACAAGATGGATGGATGAAAAGTGGTTTACCAAATTGATTAAAAGTGAGATTAACAACAATCAAGAAGTGATAATTCTAGGAATTATGTATCAAATTCATATGTATCATGGATTGAAGACTAAGGGCCAACACTAAAATCACCTAAACTCCCTCTCGAGATGGATAGGATATGAATATCAAATAGCTCAATGGATTGGTTCTCACTTAAACAATTTCAACTAGATATTAAGCTTAAATGAGAGTCCCTTCACACAATTAATCAATCTCTCGATCAAACCAATCACATGTCCTATCAAAGGGTTCTAAACTATGAAGGACTTCTCAATCTCTTCACAATCTATAATGCACATGAAGTGTTTGATGAAATGATTCACTTAATTATCCTAAGCATATAATTGATTTCTCAATCTAATCACATATCTAGAACAACTAAACACACAAATCATCAATACAATTCAAGCAATTAATAATCAATGGTAGAAAATCATAGATCCAATCAACATATGAATTTGAATACACAAATCCCCAAAATTATCCAACAACTATCATGTTGCTAATCTCACAAGGGAGATTAGCCTACCATATTAAGAAGGAAATGAACATAGACATTAAGATCCTTACAAAACATGATGAAACTATGAGGTTTAATACAAGAAATGAATGGAAACTCCCTTGATGTCACTTCAATGGTGATTATTGAGAATGTTGTTGTACTATTATGAATTCACATCCCTCATCGGTTACATTGTATAGGATTCCATTACTTGTAATTGTATATAACATTGGTTTCATATTAATGGAAATATCTTTCCTCCAATCTCTATATGGTATAAGAGCTTTTTTTTTTTTGGCAAACGCCATCAAAATCTCAATCCTTTTTTCTCTCCGCAATTTGCTGCCCTCTGATCGTGCCCTACGTTTCATCCATGGCCAACGATCTTGCTGCTCAATCCACCGCTGCAGCTGCCGATGCCGTTTCTCCGGTGGTCGCCTTCAACCCCGCTTCTCAAGCACCCTTGAAACTCAATTCCTCCAACTATGTTGCCTGGAGCTTCCAGCTTCGCACCCTCCTCTCCGGATTTGATCTTTTCCGATTCGTCGATGGCTCCTATACGTGCCCTACATCACCCGAGTCGCTGAAAACTCACTGGACTAGTCAAGATCAATTGATCCTCAGTGCCATCATTGGTTCGATTGAGCCTGCCCAGATTTCTTTCATCGCCGCTGCGAAAACATCAGCCGAGGCTTGGAAAACCCTAGCCTCCACATATGGGTCCTCCTCACATGGTCGGATTTTAGCCCTCAAAAATCGTTTGCACAATCCCATCAAGGGCACTCGCTCCATCACCGAGTTTATGCTCGACATCAAGGGTGTCGTTGATGACCTCTCGCTTCTTGGTGTCGCCACTGACAGCGAGGATCTTGTCATCAAAGTGTTGAATGGTTTGGACGATTCCTACAAGGACTTGGGGTCGGCTGTTCAGGCTCGTGATTCGCCCATATCCTTTGAAGAACTCCACGACAAGTTGCTGAGCATGGAGTCCCAAATCGCTCACGCCACGCCAGCCGCCGTCTCTCTGCCGGCGACTGCCCTACCAGCTGTATCTCCCATCTACAGTGGCCGAGGTCGCAGCAGCCGTGGTGGACGAGGGGGCGCGGGTTGGCGCGCTGGCTCCAATCGTCTGTTGGCTGTTGACGGCTCTTCGCAGCGCTTGTCGGATCCTTCACCGGGTTCGCAGGGTCGTGGCTATCAAGGGAAGTGCCAGCTCTGTGGCGTGTTCGGTCACTCGGCATGGCGCTGCCCAGATCTACCTCAATCTGCCATGCACACCGAGCCCCGGCCACGCCCGAACCAGCCGCTGTTTGCGCTGCCGACGGCCCACTCGGCAGTTTCTGCACCACCGTCCAACGAATGGGTTCTTGACTCCGGCGCATCGCATCACATTACCACGGATCTGTCAAACCTCTCTCTTCACTCACCATTTGTTGGTCATGATAGTGTTGTTGTGGGTGATGGTAATACATTGCCTATCACACATACAGGCTTCTTAACCTTTCCTTCACTCCAATCTCTTCTTTTTAATAATTGTCTTGTTGTGCCTACAATCTCCAAAAATCTTATATCTGTCTCACAGGTGTGTCATCAAAATAATATTTCTGTTGTGTTTCTCTCCACTTCTTTTCAGGTGAAGGATCGGGGGACTGGAGTCATCTTGCTCGAAGGCCCGCGAATTAATGGACTGTACCATTGGCCCTATGCTCCTACAACTCCACATGCACCACAAGCCTATGTCTCCTCTCATCTCAATTCCTCTCTGTGGCACTCTCGCTTAGGTCATCCCTCCCCCAATATACTACGTCATGTTTTATCTTGTTTTAATCCACGTATTTCTTTCAATTCTGCAATAAATTGTGATGCATGTAAAACAATGAAGAGTCATAAACTTCCTTTTGGCGAATCATCATTAACTGCTTCTGTGCCTCTTGAGTTACTGTTCTCTGATGTCTGGTCGTCTCCCGTCACCTCCACTGATGGATACAAATATTATGTAATCTTTGTTGATCACTTCTCTAGTTATATATGGCTCTATCCACTAAAACGTAAATCTGATGTTCTCCCTACATTCATTACTTTCAAGTCTCTTGTTGAAAATAAGCTTCAATCTCGAATTAAAACGCTATATACTGATAATGGCGGTGAGTTCATTGGTTTACGCCCCTTTCTTACCTCACATGGTATCTCTCACCTTACCACTCCTCCACATACTCCCGAACACAATGGAGTTGCAGAGCGTCGCCTTCCTTCCCTTGTTATCTTCCTCTCTTCCTTGCTTCTTTTCTTCAATTGGATGATGATTTTGATGGTAGGATGATTGTAGATCCAATAGATGGTGAATGGATGAAGATGATGGTGTAAAATAGAAGAAATTGTGTGTGATGTGTGTGTGGAAGGGTGGAATTTCAGATCTTCTCTCACATATTGAAGTATTGGGTATTTATACCCCTTGGGAGGCTTCTAGAAGGATTCTGATTTTTTTCCAAGATTTTACACAGCACGAGTCGTTCTCTGCCACACGGCCATAAGGTGGCTGTGTCGTGTGAACTGATGCTCCCGCATGGCCTTTTCTTACAGGGCCGTGTTGATGACACGGCTCGTGCTGCCAACACGACTCGT
This sequence comes from Pogostemon cablin, assembly GCA_023678885.1. Classification (NCBI taxonomy): domain Eukaryota; kingdom Viridiplantae; phylum Streptophyta; class Magnoliopsida; order Lamiales; family Lamiaceae; genus Pogostemon; species Pogostemon cablin. Next base: position 6,227,725 of record CM042973.1, read on the forward strand.
GCGACTGGACACGGCCTTAAGTTGCCCGTGTTGAAAGAATTGGTGTTGCTGCACGGCCACCTCTTACAGGGCCGTGTTGCACGGCCACCTTTTCCAAGATTTCCTACATTTTAAGCTCATTCACACACATTTCCATGAAAACACAAAACATAACCAAATAACATAAAAATACGAATAAAATAATATGAAAACACACATAAAAAGATACTAAAATCTAGGTGAAAATATCACTCATCACATCCCCAAACTTAAAGTGTTGTGCGTCCCCGCACAATGAAAATGATAAACCAAGGAGAGTGATTTTCACCTAGAAAAAGACTAAACGAATATAAGTAATAACACATCAATAATAATAAGAATCACAATTTATGCTAAGTCATCCTACAACATTAAACTCATAACATGAAAAATTAACAAGTTCAATCACAAGAGAATAATATGTAATATAGTCCCTTTTTGGTCCAAGCCTCACATAGGTTATAATGCCACTCAACACTCTTTAAAGTAAGGTAAATCAACACTCATCAACCGATTGGCTCGACTCGCTATAAGCTTGCTCGTGGACTATATTCACAAACCACCAAAGTTTCAATTAGTGATCAAAAAGGTCTTTCATTAAGGATGTAATGATAGGCTCTTTGGTAGGGTAGGAAGAATATGGCTAATAGTGACTAAACTAGTGTAAGTAATCGAAGAGATGGCCAATTTCCTCAACTTCTCCACTTTCTGTTTCTTCCTTTCTTTTCTTTATTACTCACAAGCACTAATCATCAACTTCCTTGGATTTCTTGAGCTTCTTATAGATGCATACCTCCTTTTTCGAACTTTTTAAATACTTGAGCATTTTGTTGTTTCTTTGCTCATTTTCTTGTTTTGAGGTTGAATGTTCATTCTTATCTTTGCTCTTTTCATCATTTTTCTTGCTTGTACCATTTCTTTCATGTTTTGCACAATATCTCATCAAACCTTTCTAAACCACATCTCCTCAATCACTCACACAAAAAGTATGTATGTAAGGCTCAAGTGGGTAATTAAGGCTTGTAGTGTGCTAAATTCACAATAAAATGGCTTTAAGGCTCAAAGTGGTTAACTAGGGATGATGTACATGGTATGGAAATATATGGCAATGACTGTGAATAACAAGGATGGCCTAAGATCATTTCACTAATCTCCACTAATTGGGCTCGTTCCTCTAGTCCTTGAGCAAGTTCTAGCTTATCAAACTCAATCGATCCACTCATGAAGAAAAACCATGTATGCACGGTTGAGGCTCAAATTCTCACAAGCTTATGCATTGGACCTTAAGAAACTTATTACACCACATCCATCTCAAAATTGAACAAGTTAAGTAAAACATGTCACAATTCGAAAGTGTAGAGATTCTTAATCATAACTGTCATCACTTATCACTACAACATATCATCACTCATATTCAAAAATGACTCACAACCTCCCTAAACAAACTACCAAACATACCAAGAAAAAAATAAGAAAACACACAAAACATAAAATAAAGACTCAACAAACACAAAACAAAACAAAAACACATAACATGCAAGAATAAAAGTCACCATCATTAAACAATGAAGCAAACATTCAAATCATCCAAAACAATGTAAGCTCACAATCATCCCAACCTTGATTGAAAAGGAAATCCTAATTTACGAAAATAAACATCCCAAAAACATAACACATGAAGTAGCATGCTAATCTATTCAATCCAAATCAAAATCAATTAAAAGTGATAAGGTGTAGAGTACTCCCTCAATAGGCATTTGGTAAGGAAAGCGTTCGCTCCAAGCTCCATTCGTGCTTCCAATACCCTTCATTCATACTCAAAACTCATACAACACCATTAGCTCCACAATTGCATTAAAATATGGATTCACATGCACTTCAACACAACCAATCATACCAAAATCCAACCAAACTTATGAGAAAAATTTTAAAATTGGGTGTGAATTTTACAAGAAGACCTATCATCATCAATATATCATCATATCAAACACACTCAAGTGGAGAGTCACACCACGCACTCTCCCCCCAAACTTAAATCGAACTAAGAGGTGGGAATTAAGTTTGCAAAAAGTGGTGGGACCTACCATTGTAGTTTCCATTGATGATCTTCTTGTGGAGAAGTAAACGCATCCACACGACTCAAGCTATGTTCACCATGCACTTTCCCCCCAAACTTGACTCGATACAAGAGTCGAGAATTAAGTTTGCAATAAATGGTGACATTTTTACTCAAATCCATGAAGCTCTTCTCCTTTCTTCAACATGCTTTTTTTTTTCTCACGAGCACAATCCACCTACAAGACCAAAATAAACAAAAAGCATCAGAATAACGAAAGAATGGGTTGCCTCCCATTTAGCGCTAAGTTTAATGTCTTCAAGCCGGGCGGAATTTTACGATCATTGGACCAAAGGATGGTCCATCCCACTTTCTCCTCGCATCCTCACTTTGAACATTAGCTTGGCCCTCTTCTTATCCACTAATTCAACTTCTCAATTCATGCTCACGAGCATCAAATCGTCATCAAGAAGTGATTCTAGTGGACTTCCTCGTTCTCCTTTGTCAAGTTTCCAATCGAGGTCCGATTCTTTCATCCTACTAACATCATAAAAAGATAAGTTAGCATTTGAAAATTTCATATAATCATGAAGAAATGAATTTAAATTGTCAAAGAGAAGAGAATTATGATCATTGAAATCATCCGGAGGCCTTGTATGATGAGGCTTGATCCCTTTATCTTTCCTGCACAAGAATGTGACACTTTTTCCTTTTGAGCTCAAGGATAACTCCTCTCTACCAACATCAATCTTTGCTCTCCCGGTGGCTATTAACGGTCTTCCTAAAATAAGTGGAACATTAGGGTCCGCTTTCACTTCCAAAACCATGAAATCAATCGGAAATGCTAACCCCTTCACTTTGACCTCAACGTCTTCAACAATCCCAAGTGGCTTCACAACCTCGCCATTTACTACTTCAAGACTGATTGTTGTTGGTTTTAGCTCTCCAATTTCAAGGTCTTTAAAGGTGGCATGAGACATCACGTTGACACTTTCCCCCAAGTCACACAATGCATCAAGGGTGCTTTTTCCTTCAAAATCACAAGGAATTATGAACTTCCCCGGATCACTAACCTTCGTAGGTCCCCCTTTTTGCATCGACTTACTCATTTCGGGTTGCTCCTCTTTCTTTTTCTCTTCATACTTCTTTTTGAGCGACATGACATACTCCTCAAATTCCTTCTTCTTCTCATCTTTTACAAACATTTGTGGATAGGGAATAGGGAATTGAGTGATCGGGATACCCCAATAGTCACATTTGTACTCTTCTTCTTTGACCTTCTCCTCTACTTTCTTTTCCTCTTGCACCCTCTTCCACTTGGGTATCCATTTAGGCCCTTTCTCTTCTTTCATTTCTTCAACAACCTTGCTTTCCACCAACCCTTCTTCAACATTTCTTTCCTCTTCCGTTTCAACAAATAAACATTGAGCTTTCGGATTAACCTCGGTTGTGGCCGAAAACTTTCCTTTTTGTTGAGCACTCAATGAACTTGCCATTTGTCCAACATTGTACTCCAAAGCTTTGAATCTTCTATCACTATTTTCCTCAATAGCTTTGAATCTTCTTTCATTAGCTTCATCACTAGCTTTGGTTGATGCAATCAATTGTTCAAGTAGCTCATCGGTTGATGCTCTTCCCTCATTGTTCGGTGCCTTAGCCCCCGGTTGATATCCCAGAGGATACGCAACCGCATTGCTCGAATTAGAGTAGGAAAAGTTACCATGCCTTTGTTGTTTTTGTGGGTATGAGCTTCCACTACTTTGACCATTGAAACCTCCTTGCCTTGATGGATAGTTTCCTTGACTTTGGTTGAAACTACCTTGGAAATTATTTTGGTAATTCCCTTGGTAGTTTCTTCCTTGCATGTATTGCACATCCTCCACACGTGGCATAGAGTTGGCCCATTGTTCACCATTCACAACATTTGGAGGTAGCACACCTTGCTCGACTTGTTCCCCCTCAACCATATTTGCTCCTTGATTGTTCACACTTTGATTCAAGCTCATTTGTTTAATGACTTCAGCCACTATCTTTTCCATGCTTGGCGTACTTGGTTCAACACTTACACTCTTCACATTATATTGTTGCCCTTGATCAAAACTTTCAAATCCATAGCATCCACTTACCCTCTCCGATGGCCATTGGTACACATTTGTAGCAATCTCTTCAAAAATTTTTATGGCCCTTTCCGGAGTTACTCCAAGTACATTTCCACCCGCCGAAGCATCAACAAGCACTCTTTTCCCATTCACAAGTCCTTGATAGAAAAATCCAACTTGTTGATTCTCCGGGAAACCATGTTGTGGACACTTGCGTAGCATATCCTTAAACCTTTCCCACGCTTCATAAAAACTCTCTTGAGGCATTTGCTTGAATTGAGTGATCAAGCTCTTCATTTGAAGTGTCTTGGAAGGTGGGAAGTATTTGTTCAAAAACATTTATGCTAGCTCGTCCCAAGTGTTGCACGTACTGGGAGTGATGGTGGAGAGCCATGTTCTTGCTCTATCCCTCAAAGAAAACAGAAATAACCTCATCTTGATGCAATCTTCACTCACCCCATTCATCTTCACGGTGTTAGCAATCTCCACAAATTGGGCTAGATGAGCATTAAGATCTTCATTCGGAGTTCCACTAAATTGTTGCTCCCTCACCATAGAAATCAAGCCCATCTTAAATTCAAAGTTATTAGCATGAATTGGTGGCCCCATCATTTGTGGCATTGCTCTTGGTATAAAAAAATCCCGGATTACCCTTTGATCATTTTGCATTCCATGTTGCACCGGAGGTGGTGGTGGGACATATGCTTGTTGCGGAGGAGCATAAGCTTGTTGAAAGCCTTGTTGCCTTAGAACTTGTTGCACCATTTGTTGAAGCAAAGCTTGGTTGTTCATAGCTCCATGATTTTGATAGGCTTGTTGAGGAGGATTTTCATTGAATTGATGTGCGTTGTCTTGCACGTTCATATTGTGTCCTCCTTCCCCATCATGCTCTATCTCCACACGATTGTCACCTTGAAAATTCTCCATAAGATCACTATTTTTGGTTTTGTTCTCTCTTCTCCTTCTCCTCAAAGTGATTTCAAGCTCTAGATCAATTGGTTCCACTTGATTCCCTTTTGACCTCGTTTGCATACACCTTCAAGATAAGAGAAATTAGAACAAATTTTCACAAAGCAAATGCAAGTAAACAAATAAAATAAAAAAAATATCTCTATTAAGATTACTCAAAACGATCATTCTTCAAGCTACTAGCAACCGTTGCCTCCCCGGCAACGGCGCCATTTGATTAGCCATAGTTTAGTGGAGAATGACCAATTCAAGAAATTATCAAACCCAAGGGAGGTAGGCACTAGTGCTTAAGCGATCTCACGTTTCTTATAATTTATAGAGACTAATCATTAAAGAGAGGTTGATCAAACAAGAAATTAAATCAATCAATGCAAGTGAACAAGCAATGATCAAACGAACAAGATGGATGGATGAAAAGTGGTTTACCAAATTGATTAAAAGTGAGATTAACAACAATCAAGAAGTGGTAATTCTAGGAATTATGTATCAAATTCATATGTATCATGGATTGAAGAATAAGGGCCAACACTAAAATCACCTAAACTCCCTCTCGAGATGGATAGGATATGAATATCAAATAGCTCAATGGATTGGTTCTCACTTAAACAATTCCAACTAGGTACTAAGATTAAATGAGAGTCCCTTCACACAATTAATCAATCTCTTGATCAAACCAATCACATGTCCTACCAAAGGGTTCTAAACTATGAAGGACTTCTCAATCTCTTAACAATCTATAATGCACATGAAGTGTTTGATGAAATGATTCACTTAATTATCCTAAGCATATAATTGATTTCTCAATCTAATCACATATCTAGAACAACTAAACACACAAATCATCAATACAATTCAAGCAATTAATAATCAATGATAGAAAATCATAGATCCAATCAACATATGAATTTGAATACACAAATCTCCAAAATTATCCAACAATTATCATGTTGTTAATCTCACAAGGGAGATTAGCCTACCATATTAAGAAGGAAATGAACATAGACATTAAGATCCTTACAAACCATGATGAATCTATGAGGTTTAATACAAGAAATGAATGGAAACTCCCTTGATGTCACTTCAATGGTGATTTCCTTCCTTCCCTTATTATCTTACTCTCTTCCTTGCTTCTTTTCTTCAATTGGATGATGATTTTGATTTTCACACACATTTCCATGAAAACACAAAACACAACCAAATAACACAAAAATACGGATAAAACAATACGAAAATACACATAAAAAGATACTAAAATCTAGGTGAAAATATCACTCATCATAATACACCCCTTCCTTCTGTGAAAACCCCTAGCTACTAGCCTAGCCTTGTATCTGACTGCACCTTCAGCTGCAGGTGCTGGTTTTCTCTTGAAAATCCACTTACATCCAACTAACTTCTGAGATTTTGGCTTGTCAACAATTCTCCATGTTCCATTCTTATTCAGAGACAATAATTCTTCTTCCATAGCTATTAGCCACTTATTACTATCTTGACTTGCCAATGCCTTAGTGTAGTTTCTTGGTTCACAAGCTTCAATTTCAGTTGCTGTATATAGTGCAAATGACAGTATATCAGCTTCCACACACCTTGCAGGTGGCACTATAGTCCTTTTCTGTCTGTATTTTGCAAGTTGATAGGTATTAGGTTGTTCTTTAACTCTTGATACTCCATCTGTAGCTCTTTTAGTGGAGTTCTCTTCATTTTCACCTGATCTGTTCATGTTTTGAGGCTCCACCTCAAGCTCAGACTCTCTTCTCTGATCATTCTTGGTCAATGGCATCTTATCTTCAATAAAAACAACATCTCTACTGACCAAGAGTCTGTTCTCTTCAAAACACCACAGTTTATACCCCTTTACACCTTTTGGATAACCAATCATAACACATTTAAGTGCTCTAGGTTCCAATTTATCCTGTTTCACATGGGAATAGGCTTGACAGCCTATAACTCTAAGATGTAAGTAGCTTGGAACCTTACCTGACCAGACTTCTTCTGGAGTTTTAAAATTCAGAGCTGTAGCAGGACATAAGTTGATCAAGTAAGCTACAGTTGCAGCTAATTCTCCCCAAAATATCTTGCTTAAGCCTGTGCTGCTCAACATGCATCTAATTCTTTGCAAAAGTATCTGATTCATTCTTTCTGCAATGCCATTTTGTTGTGGAGTTCCAGGGACAGTTTTGTGTCTCTTAATCCCTTTTCCTTTGCAGTATGAATTGAACTCTTCAGACATAAATTCCAATTCATTGTCTGTCCTCAAGTACTTCAAACTACTCACAGTGTTATTTTATGTTTCTGTTAACCAAATCTTGAATATAGAAAATGCTTCATCCTTGGTTCTCAGAACGTATACCCACAGCTTCCTTGAGTAGTCATCAATTATGGTCATTATGTATCTTCCTCCACCTCTGGTTATAGTTTTTGAAGGTCCCCAGAGGTTTGAATGAACATAATCCATCCTTTCTTTGGTTGTATGTTCTGATTAACTTAAGTCTCTTGGATTTACCAAGGATGCAATGCTCACACAGTCTGATCTGATCATTTACATTGAACTTGATCAGCTGTTGTTTAGCTAATTCTTGCATTCCTCTTTCACTAACATGTCCCAGCCTACTATGCCATAGCTTGACATCATCCTGCTGATCAGTGTTGTGTATCTGTCCTACAACAATACTTCCATCCAGAAAATACAAGTCAGATCTCCTAGTTCCCTTCATGAATATCCTATCATCCTTAGTCACTGTGAGAACTCTCCTCCTCAGGTTTGAATCATACCTTTGAGTATCAAGCATCGCAAGGGAGATGAGGTTCCTTCTTAATCCAGGAACATATCTAACATTCCTAAGAAGCCTCTGAATTCCATCAAACATAAGCAATCTGATGGATCCCACTCCCTTTATTTCACAAGAATGATCATCACCTAACAATACTGATCCTCCTTCCTGATGCTTGAATTCCTCAAACCAATGCTTCATAGGTGTCATATGGAATGTACACCCTGAATCCAATACCCACTCAACAGACACATCTGATGATGTGATGGCCAGAGCTTCAACACCTTCCATACCAGCATTATTTTGTAATTCACCAACCTGATTGACTTGATTCTTCTGATTTCCAGTAGTTGAATCAACCCTTTTGGACTTGTTAGCTTTCCATTTTGCACATTGTTTCTTGAAGTGACCTGGTTCTTGGATGTGGTAACACTTCTTTCCAGTTGACTGTCCTGTTGCACCCTTCTTTTTATCAGAATTTCCTCCCTTGTTCCATTTCTTGTTTTGGTTTCCTTTCTTGGCAAAGAGTCCTTCTGCTCCTGACTTTTCTTTACTGTCAACCCCCTCCTCTAGATCTTTTGATCTAAGTGCTTTCAGTACATCTTCAAGCAGTACCACATCCTTCCCTCTATAGAGAACAGCATCCTTAAAGTGCCTCTGTGATCTTGGCAATGCTGACAGCAACATGATGGCCTTGTCTTCACTGGACAGCTTGAAATCCACACTTTCCAGATCATCTGTGATCTTGTAGAATTCATCAGCTTGTTCCATCAGAGACCTTTCATCAGTCATCTTGAATGCATGAAGTCTTTGCCTCAGATGCATCTTATTGGCAGATGATTTAACCATAAACAAAGCTTCTAATCTATTCCATACCCCAATAGTTGTTGTCTCCTTTAATACTTCTCTGAGTATTTTATCACTTAGACATAGAATTATTGTAGATTATGCTTTTTGAAGTACCTGATCATCCACTTGTGCTCTTACAGCACCTGCTGCAGTTTGAGGATCTCTGAGGATTTCAGTCTTTACTGGTGGAGGATGTTTCAGAGCATCTATCAGACCTTGCTGCATTAGAACTGTCTTCATCTTGATTTTCCATAGGTTGTAATCTGACTTCTCTGAGAGCTTTTCAACATCAAATCTTGTAGTGTTCATCTTGAATGCTTGCTGTGTGTTAGTTTCCCACAGACGGCACTAATTGACGTGATAAACACACAAGAAACTCACAAACACTCAAGAATCAAACACATAAAATAATAGAATTTAAAATAAAATGTAAAACTTGCACAAAAATGTATAGTGGTTCGGTTATGATTAACCTACATCCACTTTGGGGAGAAAAACTTTTATTATCACTCAATGCTTACAACTCAGATTGGATTGATCTCAATCTGCAACAAGAAGAAAGAAAAAAAAAGCTGCAAAACTGTAAACTCAAAGTAAAGAAGTGTTGTGATCAAGCTACTTTGAGACCTTATATCTTGCTACTCCCTTAACCTATTGATCCGGTTAAACTTCCACTAGATAGTCCTCACTTAGTAGTTGAGATGCAGCTATCTAGCCGGTTCCAAGTAGCTTGATAAACCGCTCAAAAACTGCCTCCAAGTCAGCTGCTCAACACTGCACCAGAAATGGCAGTTTTGACAGTTTGGATTGTTGGCTTGTTCTAACAGCCTTTTCTTACTTCCAGCAACCATGTATCATGTTATGATCATTATTTAGTTGCCAATGAACATTCTCCACGTGTGAAACTCCCTCATGCATGCATCTATTGTCATCAAGCTTCTTAATCCATCGTATTAACACATTAATATACATGTAATATACTTCTATTAAACACCAATAATTGGATGCCTCCGAGTTATCGTGGCCGGTTTATACTCTTCTTCTATATGATGGAGTCTTCAGTGTAAAAGAGTAATACTTCACACTTTAAGTTTTGAAGTATAATATTTGATATTATAAAGAATTTTACTTTCAGACAAAAGGACACTAATATCCAGTGACCGAGACAAGAAACGAACTTAGGGGAACCGTAATAGCATTGCAAAATAAATTGTTCTCTCCGTCCCGTGGATTTTTTTTCCAAAAAAAATTAACTATTATAAAAAAGATTTTGTAGACTTTTTAAACTAATTTGATATTAAATTTTTTAATAAATAAAATATAAAGTATACTTTTTTAAAAAATATTTTGTAGACTTTTAAACTAATTTGATATTAAATTTTTTAATAAATAAAATATAAAGTATATTATGTGTGTTGAAAAGGTTAAAATTTATAATTAAGGTCATGCATAAATTACACAAGAAATATTGGAGTATATACAGAAGACGACAAAAAATTTACTCTATCCGAAACCTATTTTTACCACTTTTTTTTTAGATACGTAGTGTACGAAAGTTTATTTTTTAAACTAATTTTATTGAATTTTTAAGTGTATTGTGATATTTTTAGATAATAAATAAATTATAAAATATGTTGTGTGTGGAATGGATAAGAACAAAAAGTATAAATTTGAGAAAAAAGAAAGTATATATTAAAAAAGGGAGTGTGAAGATAAGTGAGAAAATATAATAATCATAAAAGATGAGAAATTATGAGCATCAAACAATAAAATATAATAATCCTAAAAGTAAAAACATTTTCTTTTTAGTTTCTATAAATTAATGCATTTAAATGTGTTTTATTAACCGTACTCAATACTTCTTCCGTCCTATAAAGGTTACTATTACATTTTCTAAATAGAGCATGCCAGAATTTATTGGGTGGGTTATTTTATATATATATATATTCATTGAGTTATAAAATTAGGCTATAAAAATATCTATTCCAAATACAAAATATGGATTTTTTAATACTCGTGTTTGTACTAGTTTTACTGCTGGTTTGGGCATGGTTTCATTTTTTCACTAAAAGGATGCCGATTCCGGGGCCTTACCGGCTTCCGATCATCGGAAACATTCACCAACTTGGCTCAAACCCTCACCAATCACTAGCCCACCTATCCAAAACTTATGGTCCTTTGATGTCTCTCCAACTAGGAAGCACACACGCAGTGGTTGTATCATCCCCCCATCTTGCAAAACAAGTACTACAGCTACACGACAAAGCCTTCTCTATCCGTACAGTTCCCGCGGCCTGTGAGGTTTTTGATTTTCACCTCAAATCGTTGGGTTTTTTGCCAGTCGGAAGTGCATTTACAAGATTACGAAAAATATATAAAGAACATATGTTCTCAACTCAACGGCTAGACGAGAGCTGGGGCCTTCGACTGGAGAAGCTGAGGGATTTGCAGGATTACGTGAATGAATGCTCGATTAGGGTTCGGCCTGTGAACATTGGACATGCAGCCTTTGTGACCAACCTCAATATTTTGACGACCCTACTTTTTTTTATTGATTTTACTACATTTGATTCAGATGGTAGTGAGGAATTTAGGGAATCTGTCGAGGCCGTGACAGAAGTTATTGGTGTTCCAAATATAGCTGATTCTTTCCCTCTTCTTAGGCTAGTGGATCCACAGAAGATTATGAGAAAGGCGGAGTTTTACATTGGTAAATTTCTTAACAGGTTTGAAGATATAATGAATGAAAGATTGAAGATACGAGGATCGACATCCATGGATTCTCCGAAGAGATCATCTGATATGCTGGAAAGGCTTCTCAATCTAGTGGAACGAAGAGAGGACGACTTGAATATCAGCGACATTAAATTTATATTTATGGTCAGACTGCTACCTGCCTTTTTTATTTCATTTAAGTATGCATGCATTTATATACATTTAAATTTATATATATTTAAGTATGCATGCATTTTAGAAATGAAATATAGATGTCCCATCTCACAAAACATTACTCTTAAAAAATGTCAGGATTAGAGTAATATTCTGTCATGCAGAAAGTAATGGTTGATAATTTAAAAGATAATAGTATATAATATCTCAAGTAATTTCCATTTTTAGTCATGTAGCATTTTACTTTTTTAAATTTTAGTCTTTTATGCCAATTTGTCTGGCAGTTTTCAGTTTTGGACCTTTTACAAAAACTTTTCATAACTTACAGGACTTACAAGTCCTTTAAGTTACTAAAATTTTCAAAAGGACTACAATTGAAAGTGTAAAAAGTTACTGGACTATATATAATTGATACTCGACTAAAAATTTAATGTCATAAGTTATACAACTTAAAATGGATTTAATCAAGTTACAAGCTGAAATTGATATTTTTTTCATTGATTAGATTTTTCTAGTGTTGTTTATCCTTTTAGTTGTCTAATTTATTCTAGAGTCGTCAAGTTAAATTCTCTCCCATAACAGCAAGGATTTTTTATTCTGTCCCACATAAAATATTATTTTTAATTTAGTCTCGTACCTTTGAACATTGGCATATTTTAACCCCAAAATTGCCCGAACTTGAATTTTTCGCCGGGATTTTGTACGTGCGACGCACATGACCCCTCAATTTGGGTTTTTCGATGATTTGGGGTCAAAATCGGCCAATATCAGGAGTTACGCGACTAAATTGAAAATGATACCTTTTTTGGAACAAAATAAAAAATACCTATTGTTATGGGAACAAAAGAGAATTTGATAATTTTACATTTACTTTATCTATTTTCATGAATCGAGCTCAAGATTTTAATTTTATTGAACATAATAACCTGTTCAAACTTGTTTGACATCTTTATCAAACCAAGTTCAAACAAGCTTTAAACTAACAATCTTAAATTGAATACTGAGTATTTCGATTTGATTCACCACAAAATAAAATTCCTTCCATTTTTCTTAAAGAAAATAATTTCCATTTTAGTTTATCTCTATATCAGATTTGGACACAATTTATTTAATATATTTATTATTATTATTATTTTTACATTGATATTTTCTAAAAAAATTAATTTAAAAATATGATATTAATTCAAAATTTTAATCATCATTTAACAAGTACTATACCATATTTTACAATTTATTAATATTAAAAAAAATTACATTACTACTACTTTTATGGAAATCAACAAAGTTTAAAAAAATAAAGTATTTTTTTATTTTTTAGCATCATGTATAATTGTTTCCAATAGAGAACGGAGAGGAGAGAGTTTAAAATTAAATATCACTATTTTTCTTAATAATTGGATGTGTATATATATGTATATGCATATATATACTTCATACTTTCCCGTCCCATTTCAATCTTTATATATTTATTTTGCGAGGAAATTAAGGAATATAGTATATGTTAATTTGTAATAGGTTGTAAGATATACTTCCTCTGTCCGGTTCTAAGGTATCCATTTGCTTTTTGTATGTGGACAGTTCTAAGGTCTTTATTTGCTTTTTGCACGTGGGTTAAGGAGTATTATTATTATAGGTAAAGTGGGTAGTTGTATTAGAGGGAAGTGGTGGGTCATTTTGTGTACTTTTTTTTTTACTAAATAGAGGAAATTGATACCTTAGAAGCGGACGCCAGAAACAGTGAAATGGATACCTTAGAAGCGGAGGGAGGGAGCAATAGTTTAATGTAAAGTTTATAGTTGTATTAGTATTGTGTGTAGGTTCCATGGAGGTATATTAATTATTTTATGTGAGTTCCATCTACCAAAAAGGGAAATTTAAAGATTGAATTTGACACCTATATTAAAAATATGTGAAGATTGAAATGAGACGGAGGGAGTATATTATAAAAAATATTAGAATAGAGTTAAAATCACTTTTGGTCCCATAACAATAAATATTTTTTATTGCGTCCTAAAAGAGATATCAATTTCAATTTAGTCCGGTAACACCTGACATTGACTGATTTTGACCCAAATTACTAGAAAGTCTCAAATTGAGGGGTCATGTGCGTCGCACATGAAAAATCCTGGAGAAAAATTAAATTTCCGGTGATTTTAGGGTCAAAATCAGCCAATGTCAGGAGTTACGGGACTAAATAGAAAATAATATCTTTTTTGGGATAGAATAAAAAATTTCATATTGTTATGGAACAAAATTGAATTTAACTAAAAGTCATCCTATCATCATCTTACAAATTCTAGATCACACTAGAATGTGCATCAATATTTTATCAGTAATATTACACTTTGTAGAGTTAAATTCATTTTTGGTCTCATAGGAATTGACTTCATCGATTTCAGTCCCAAGATAGATATTTTTTTCAATTTAGTCCCGTAACTATGTAATTTGGTCAATTTATGGCCAATTTCCGCTGGAATCTTGATTTTTGCCGGAAAAACTCACGTGTGGCACACGTGACCACACGAATTGGGGTAATCCAGCAAACTTATTTGACGTGGCAGCTAGATAAAGTCTCGTCCATTGATTTCACCACATCAGCGCTGATTTGGGAGAAATTTAAAATTAAAAAACATCCCACATATTTCCACATCATCATGTCCTTCGTAAATTCCGGCAGGAAGTATTTCATCACCCACCTCTGGGAGAATCAGACATCATGTCCTTCGTAAATTCCGGCTGGAAGTATTTCATCACCCACCTCTAGGAGAAGCAGATCCGCGAGTCCGCCGCCCAATGGCTTATCCGTGCTCGTCATTGGCATCATAGAATTCGTGGGGACTCACGTCTCCCTCACGCTGAAGAAGCGAGGAGACGACGTAGTATGAAAAATCGTGCCTTTCACCCACGTCATTCACTTGGCTGCACAGACCGGCGTACGATAAGCCATGGAGAATTCAGAATCCTATGTCAACAGCAATATTGCTGGGCTCATCGCATTTCTAGAACATGTGAAATCAAGATTCCGACGGAAATTGGCCATTGATCAAACTACATAGTTATGGGACTAAATTGAAAAAAATATCTATCTTGGGACTGAAATCGATGAAGGCATTTCCTATGGGACCAAAAATGAATTTAACTCCACTTTGTACATAAGAGAAATAGCTTTCAATCTCGATACAAAATGGTAAATGTAGGAGAGTGGTTTATGGTTACATGCGTCTGGAGTTTATGATAGGTTAAATTTTACTTTTATCAAATTAAATATACAAAATCTCGTTTCATTTGAGAATACATACATGCATGATTTCCATGTTACTTAGGACTTACTTATCGCGGGATCAGACACAACAACAACTACAGTAGAATGGGGAATGCAAGAGTTGGTTCTCAACCCTGCGAAGATGGCCAACGTAAGAAACGAGCTAAGGAGTGTGATCGGACCAGACAAACAAGTTATAGAACCAGACATTGATTGTCGTCATTTTCACCTAGGTTTTAGTGTCTTTATGTGTGTATTTTCGGATGTTTTTATCCGTATTTGTGTTAAATTTGGTGGAGTTATTGTTATTTTGAGGAAAGTGGTATGAACTGATAGAATTGTGTAAATGAGCTTAAATATGTGTAAAACAGGTCATGGAACGGACAAAAACAGAGTCGGGAGCGAAAGGGAGACGAAGAATAGACCATGCAGCTGCACGGGCCGTGCGCTGAACACGGCCCTGTAGCAGCTGGCCGTGTAATGTCATCAAAACACGCTGCTCGGCCAGAGATTCGGCTGTGCGCTGGTGCACGGGCCGTGCGCTGCTGCACGCCCCGTGTGCGGAGCTCGGCCCTGTAAGAAGAAGCCGTGTATTATCGTCAGAAAGTGCTGCACGGCCATGATCAAGGCCGTGTATTGCAGCTCGAGCCGTGTCCGGAAGCACGCACAAAAACGCCGAAGTAGGTGTGCCCTACACGGGCCGTGTACTGCAGCACGGGCCGTGTAGGTGCAAAATCCTGTGAAAATTTCAGAATGTTCTGGAAGCTTCTAGAAGGTCCATAAGTGATATAAAACCATGATTGGTGCGAAATTGAAGGGAGAGACACATTAGATCAGATTGAGAGCAGTTACACACAATCCACACCACATTTCCTCACACACTAGATCCACAATCCATCTACACCATCTAAATCCATCAATTCACCTTGATCTTCATAAATCCATCCATACATCCATCCATTCCATCATCTAAGAAGAGAAAATCAGATTTGTTTGAAGAATTTGGCATGATCAAGGAAGAAGGAGTCTACCTTCAAGGGGAAGCTCAATCTCTTGTATTTTGCTACTTTCTTCATTATATTGCTCATATGGAGCTTGTATTGGATTGTAGCCAATTGGCAATGAATATTTGTGGCTAGTCCTCAAGTGAGGCTAGCAATATAATTGGTTAGGAAATATGTAGATTTTTGCACTATTAAAGCTTGATGAATTGATTGTTATGATTACTTTCTATCATGAATGCTTATTCTCATTTGATGCATGATGTGTGTGGTTAAATTCTCTATGCATAGTGTTAGGATGGCCATTCCAATATTATGTATGGTGGTTTAATTGAATCATTGATTGTATTAGGTGACTTGGTTAGTATGAGGGGAGGAAAGCCATTCCCTCCAAGTGCTTAGAACCTCATGATAGAACATTAGTGATGAACTAGTGAGGGGAACCAACTTATGATCATAGTACCCATGAGGGAATTGAGAGTAAGACAATCTTAGGAGATTTAAACTTGTAAAAGAGTTGAGAACCTAATCACCTTGGCCATAGGGGTTAGGGGTACAATTGTGATTGCCCTTAGTATCATAACTTGAAAGTCATCAATGCTTGAGTGAGTGTGAAGTCTACATAAGACCTTGACCATGATGTTGCTAGCCTTGCTCTTTTCTTAGATACACTTCATCCATTCCATCTCATCTTGCTACTTGATTTGATTGATATTTGTTATAATTAGTTGCTTGTCTAGTTCATTAGTTAATTGATAGAGTAATCATAGTTCTTAAATCAAAACATTATCTTGATAATCCTTACAAAACATAAATCAATGGAAAATCCGGATACAACTTGAGTTTACCTTTTCCCTTGGGACGACAATACTATAAATTTTGCACTTGGTCACGCGTATACAACAGCGATAGAGTACACTTACTCTTGACATTTCACTAGAAATGCGGCTAAGTTCATGGCGCCGCTTGCCGGGGAAATGTTAAACTTGTGGTTGTAACGATTTTGAAGTTGATTAGTCTTGATAAGGATATTTCTTTCATTTGTATAGTTGTTTACTTGTCTTGGTTACTTGGAGAGCTAATTTGAGAAATCTTGTAGGTACATGCAAACTCGTTCAAGGTTTCAATCTATTGAACCTTTGAACTTGGAGTTGGAAGCTACCTTAAGAAGACAAAGAAGAGGAATTCTAAACCCTACGGAGGAAGAAATGGAACATATAAGGGATAATGCAAATATTGGTGATGAAGAAGGTAACATGAGGCTTTTTCAAGGGGGTGATAATGCTCGAGGGGGAAACAATAATCCGGAGTATGTGCCACAAGGTTATATGCAACAAGTGCACTTGCAAAACCAACAAATGCAAGCTCAAAATCAACGAATGGAAGCTCACAATGAGCAAATGCAAGCTATCATTCAAAACTTGTTGGAACAACAAGAAGCAAGGGATAACCAACAAGCTCCTCCGGTAGTGCAAAATCAACCTCGGGGTAATGGAAATAATGGAGTGGAGATGAATATCCGAGATCATTTCCAACCTCAATATGGAAACTATGTTGTGGGACCACCGGTGAATGTTAATCATTTTGAGATCAAGACGGGATTGATCAATATGGTGCAAGCAAACCAATTTGGTGGTGGTACTATGGAGGATCCAAATGCTCACTTAGCCCAATTTACGGAGTTAGCAAACACGGTCAAGATAAATGGGGTAAGTGAGGATATTATTAAATTGAAGCTTTTCTCGTTTTCATTACGAGATAGAGCTAAGGCTTGGTATCATACTTTACCACCGGGATCCTACAACACATGGAGAGAGTTGGCACAAAAGTTCTTGAGCAAGTATTTCCCACCATCAAAGATGTTGCATCTCAAAGGTCAAATATTGCAGTTTAAGCAAATGCCTCTTGAAACTTTTAGTGAAGCTTGGGACCGATTCAAAGAAATGCTAAGGAAGTGTCCACAACACGGATTTCCCGAAGATCAACAAGTAGGATTTTTCTATGCCGGTTTGAGTGGGGGTGAAAGGATGCTAGTTGATGCTTCATCGGGAGGTTCGATTTTGGGGAAAACTCCGGAAAGAGCAATTGCCATATGCGAGGAAATAGCTTTGAATACGGGACAATGGGCCATGGATAGAGTTGTGGGCCTATATGAAAAAGAAAGGATTGCTAAGATGGAAGAGGTGTGCTTGCAACAAGTGAAAAAGTGGAGGTGCCTAAAGAAGATGTCACCGATAAGGCAATCAAGGAGATACTCAAGAAAATGAGTGAAAATTGGCAAGTGTCTCCGGATTCTTTGTCCAAGCCATTGGTGAATCAACAAATGCTTACAAATCCTCAACAAGGTACATCATCACCTTTGATGAATCAACAAGTGTTTCCTAATTTTCAACAAGGTATGTCTATGCCTAATGTGGGACAATCGTCTCAAAGTGGTCAAATGCCGAATTCTATGCCTCAACAAGGAATGTCCTCTAATTTTGGAGTTCAAGATAGTTGGTGCCCACCAGAAATGACGCTTGAGGAAGTTGCCTTCATGCAAGGAAGGAACTTCCAAGGAAATTATGGTGGGAATTTTGGGAATCATGGAGGAGGATATCCACAAAGGAAAGGAGGTTGGGGGCAAGGTAACTTTCAAGGAAACTTCAATCAACCTCGAAGGTATGAGAATTTGTCATATGGGAACCAAGGGAATGCACTTACGTTATCACCGGGGATTCATCCGGGAGAGAAAGCGCCAAATGGTGAAGGAAAGTCTTCAAATGAAGATCAAATGGCTAAAGTGTTGGAATTCATGAAAGGGACTAAAGAAGGAATAGATGAAATGAAACATGAAATGAGACAACAAAATGAAGAAAGGAGACTACAAAATGATATGAATGAGAAGAGGTTCAAAGCAATTGAGACTCATATTAGTCAAATGGCAAGTGAAAGGGGTAATGTTCATCACCAAGGGAAGTTTCCATCTACAACCATTACTAATCCGAAGGAGCAATGTAAGGTGATTGAACTTCGTAGTGGAATAAAATACGAAGGGCCTTCAATGCCAACGGAAGTAAAGGAGGTGGATTGTGAACTTGAGCCTATGGAAAGTTTGGGTGAAGAAGGGAAGGAGAAAGAAGTTGATATTGTTGAAAAAGGTGAAAGTACCCCTACACTTGAAGAAGAAAAAGTAAAGTCTCCAAAGAAATGGGAAAGATGTAGAGAAGCAAAACGGAAAGAGAGAGAGGAAAAGTTTGAAAAGGATGAATGGGGGATTCCTAAGTTGCCCATGGCAATCCCGTTTCCACAAAGATGCTTGAAAAAGGGATTAGAAGAGAAATTTGCCAAGTTTGTTGAAATGTTGAAGAAGATACATGTGAATATGCCTTTTGCGGAGGTCTTACTTCAAATGCCCAAATACGCCAAATTTTTGAAGGATATCTTGTCAAAGAAAATAAGCTTGGGAGAGTTCGAAACGGTGAACCTTACGGAGGAATGTAGTGCAATCTTGCAAAAGAAACTTCCCCCTAAATTGAAAGATCCGGGGAGTTTCACTATTCTTTGTGAGATGGGAGAGCAAGGAAACTACAAAGCTTTATGTGATCTAGGGGCAATCATTAACTTAATGCCCTTATCAATCTTCAAAAAGTTGGGTATTGGTGAGGTCAAACCGACGTCGGTTACACTTCAATTAGCCGATCGGTCGTTGACACATCCCAAGGGAATAGTGGAAGATGTTTTGATCAAAGTTGGCAAGTTTGTGTTCCCCGTTGATTTTGTGGTACTAGATATGGCTGAAGATGATAGTGTCCCATTGATACTTGGACGTCCATTTCTTGCCACCGGGAAAGCATTGATAGATGTGGAGAATGGGGAGCTAACTTTGAGGATGAAGTCATATTTTCTTTAAAGGAGGCTATGAGGTATCCTAGGGAGGAATGTGGAAGAGTGGAGGTTATTGACGACATGGTTGAAGAGCATATGTATCACCTTCACTCCAAGGACCCTTTGGAAATCATCATAAGCCACTCTTATTCTCTTGAATCTATAAAAGATAAATCTTCTTTTGGTGTAGAAAATGATGAAATAATTGATGAATTGCATGGTTTAAATGCTTGTAGGGCACTCACAAAAGAGGAAGCAAAGGAGGTAAAGGTGGAGAAACTTGATGAAAAGCCATTTTTGGAAGTGCAAGAGAAGAAGAAGGTAGAGTTGAAACCATTGCCGGATTACTTAAAGTATGCTTACTTGGAAAAAGATGAAACGTATCCGGTAATTGTATCCTCTTCCTTTAATGATTTAGAAGTAGAAAAATTGCTAAGAGTCTTAAGAGATCATAAGTCATCTATTGGTTGGAGCATTAAAGATTTGAAAGGTATTAGTCCATCTATGTGCATGCATAAGATCCATTTGATTGATGATGAAAAGTCTTGTGTGCAAAACCAACGTAGATTAAATCCTATAATGCAAGAAGTGGTAAGGAAAGAGGTGTTAAAATGGCTTGATGCGGGAATAATCTTTCCAATTAGTGATAGTCAATATGTAAGTCCTCTACATGTAGTGGCAAAAAAAGGTGGTATGACAATTGTTAGATCCGATACAAATGAAACAATTGCCACTAGAACTATCACGGGTTGGAGAGTATGTGTTGATTATCGTAAGTTGAATGAGAATACTCGTAAAGATCATTTCCCATTGCCATTCATAGATCAAATGTTGGATCGTCTTGCGGGGCATGAGTACTATTGTTTTCTTGATGGTTATTCCGGGTACAATCAAATATTGATTGCACCGGAAGATCAAGAGAAGACAACGTTCACATGTCCCTATGGTACATTTGCGTTTAGAATGATGCCATTTGGTCTATGTAATGCCCCTGCCACTTTTCAGCGTTGTATGATGGCAATCTTTGATGGTTTAATTGAAAATATTATGGAGGTATTTATGGACGATTTTTCCGTGTATGGATCTTCTTATGATATTTGCTTAACTAATCTCACGATTGTGTTGCAGAGGTGTGAAGAGTCGAGTCTTGTGCTAAATTGGGAAAAATGCCACTTTATGGTGACCGATGGGATAGTCTTGGGACATCATATTTCAAAGCATGGATTAAAAGTGGATAGAGCTAAAGTAATAGCCATAGAACGTCTTCCCCCTCCTACTAGTGAGAAGGGGGTGAGATCGTTCTTAGGACATGCGGGCTTTTATAGACACTTCATTAAGGATTTTTCCAAAATTGCTAAACCCCTTTGTAAATTGCTTGAAAAAGATTGTCCATTTAACTTTGATGATGAGTGTTGTGTGTCATTTCAGGTGCTTAAGGATGCTCTCACTTCATCTCCGATCCTCGTTACCCCGGATTGGAGTTTACAATTTGAACTTCATTGTGATGCTAGCGATAAATCCATTGGAGTGGTGTTGGGGCAAATGAGAGAGAAGAAGTTTAGAGCAATCTATTACGCCTCAAAGACATTGAATTCGTGCCAAATTAACTACACCACAACGGAGAAGGAATTTTTAGCCGTAGTGTATGCTTTTGAGAAGTTTCGACCATACTTGGTTGGAACACAAACGATTGTCTACACGGATCACGCGGCTATAAAATACCTAATGAGAAAGAAAGATGTTAAACCTCGTTTAATTCGTTGGGTGTTGCTTTTGCAGGAATTTGATGTGGTCATCAAGGATAAAAAGGGCGTGGAGAATGTGATTGCGGACCATTTGTCTAGGTTAGAAAATGGAGGTGCAAATGAAGATTTGAAGCCCATTGGGGATGAGTTCCCGGATGAGGACATTTTATTACTAGAGGTCAAGCAAGTGAGTACTCGCATGGTGAATGTGCCGCCTTGGTACGCCGATTACGTCAATTTCTTTGTGTGTGGAATCAAGCCCATGTTGCTTAATGAGTACAAAGAAAAGAGGTTTCATGTTGAAGTTAAGAAGTATTTTTGGGATGAGCCGTATTTGTTTAAAATTTGCAATGATGGAGTAATAAGGAGATGTGTAGCTGAAGAAGAAGTTATGGGGATTCTTGAACTTTGTCATTCGTCTTTGTGTGGAGGTCACTTTGCTCATAAAAAGACAGGGGCTAAGGTTTTACAATCGGGCTTCTATTGGCCAACATTGTTTAAGGATGCAAAGAAGTTTGTTGCAAAGTGTGATAGATGCCAAAGGATAGGGGGAATAGGCAAGAGAGATGAAATGCCCATGACCTTAAGGATTGATGTAGAAATTTTTGATGTATGGGGGATTGATTTTATGGGACCATTTCCCTCGTCTAAAGGATATGTGTACATCTTGCTAGCTGTGGATTATGTGTCCAAGTGGGTGGAGGCAATCCCCACGAAGACAAATGATGCTTTGATTGTGCAAAGGTTTTTGAAAAAGAACATTTTTGCTAGGTTTGGAGTTCCACGGGCTTTAGTGAGCGAT
Source organism: Pogostemon cablin (assembly GCA_023678885.1). NCBI lineage: Eukaryota > Viridiplantae > Streptophyta > Magnoliopsida > Lamiales > Lamiaceae > Pogostemon > Pogostemon cablin. The sequence continues at coordinate 6,250,053 of CM042973.1, forward strand.
GGAGGATCACACTTTGTAAACAAGTTGATGGAGAGTTTGTTGAAAAGATATGGAGTGAAACATCGAGTGGCTACACCTTACCACCCTCAAGTAAATGGTTTGGCGGAGGTCTCAAACTGACAAATCAAGTTAGTTTTGGAGAAGACCATCAATGGAGGGAGGAAGGATTGGTCGGACAAGCTTGACGACGCTTTATGGGCTTATCGGACGGCTTTCAAGACCATTCTTGGTGTCTCACCGTATCAATTGGTCTATGGTAAAGCTTGTCATCTCCCCGTGGAGCTTGAACACCGTGCATTATGGGCTATCAAATGCCTTAATATGGACGAGGGGGAAAGTGGTCAAGCAAGGTTGTTGAAGTTAGTTGAGTTGGAGGAGTTTAGAGGAAGAGCATTTGAAAACTCAATTATCCATAAGGAAAATATGAAGAGATGGCATGATGCTAAGGTCAAGGAGAAGACGTTTGCTCTCGGGGATAAATTGCTTGTATTCAATTCGAGGCTCAAGTTGTTTCCCGGAAAGCTTAAATCAAAATGGATGGGACCCTATGAAGTGCTTGAGGTGTTGAATGGACATACATTGAGGTTAAAGGGTCCAAATAATGAATTTGTGGTAAATGGTCATAGAGTGAAGCATTACCTATCTCCTTCTCAAAAGGAGAGGGTGTATGTGGTTACTCTCTCTTCTTAAACTTCTTTTGAGTATTGGTTTAGTGTAGATTTTTATTTTTTTTAGTTTTCTTGTAGATTTGGTATGAAGGTGGTTAAATTCATGAGAAATGCATAAGAGAAAGGACACGGATGCTAAAGGTGGAATGATGATTGTATGCCTCACCACTCTTTACAAACTTAAATTTTAACACTTGTGTTAATTTAAGTTTGGGGGGAGGTTGAGTGGTGGTCACACTTGATCAATTGGAGCTTAAAGTAGGCATAAGAGGTGGAGAAGTTCATGAAGAGCATTGAGAAAACGAATAAGGTATGTCCTACCACTTTTGCAAACTTAATTCGTAACTTGTTTCGATTTAAGTTTGGGGGGAGAGTGCGTGGTGTGATCTATATTTTGTTCAATTGATTGTGTTATCTTGTGTATATATATCATCTTTCTTTGCAAAATGGTCATTTTTGAAAAATTTTGAATATGTTTCTCATGAGTTAGTATAGTTTTGGTGTGTTTGGTGGTGTTTTGAGTACATTTCGATCCATTCTTGATTATGAGTGTAGCATGGATGACATTGAGTAGTGTTTGAGCATGAATAGGGTATGTAAAGAGTGAAAAATAGGGCAAGGATGGAGTGAAGCAAGAAAAATGAAGAACAGGGCAAACTGCTACACGGGCCGTGCGCCGTGCACGGCCCTGTAGCAGTTGGCCGTGTAGCGGGATCAGAACATGCTACACGGCCAGGATGATGGGCGAGTTACGCAGCTCGAGCCGTGCAGGAGAAACGGTACACGGGCCGTGTTCCGCACACGGCCCTGTAACAGGTGGCCGTGTAATGGGATCAGAACACGCTGCACGGCCTCACTTGAGGCCGTGCTGCGTAACACAGGCCGTGCAGGGCTTCGACCAGGTTTTTAAAAGGGCTTTTCCGTAAGCATTCTACACACTCCCTTTCATCCGTACACATCCAATTCACCCCTCCAAGTACACAAATCTTCCACCAGGTTAGTTTTTGAAGGATTGTGAGTAAAGTTTGTCAAGTTTGCACACCAAATCACTTCTCCACATCCAATTGTTGAAAGGTATAACTTCTTGAACCAAAACTTTTGAATTTTGATATGAATTTAGTAAATTGATATATGGGCTTTGTTCTAATTTGAATTTTATGCTTAATTGATGATGTTCATACATGTTTTGAATAAAGTGAATTAGGATTCATAAGAAATTTGGGGATTTGTGTGAGAATGTTGAATTTGAATAATTGTGATGTGCTTATTGATGAATTACGTGAGTATGATGTTTATTTGTGAGAGATTAGCTTTAGAAATGTAAGATTTGGGCATGAGGCTATGCAAATTGTATGTTGAGAGGATGTTTGAATTTTGTGCATGCCAAGTGTTCGATGAAATATCTAAGAGAGAAATTCGTTGGAAATTGATGGTCAAATGTGAATAGCATTTTAAGATGATTGAAGTGAGGACTCATATGTGTGATCATGAGTAGAAATTGGTTATAATTGTTGATAGTTGTGATGAATGGTGATAAGTTGTTAAGTGTGAATATGTTTGATAAGTTGTATATTGTTTGTACATTGTAGATGGCCGAGAGGAGAGTTCACCCTAGGACCGAGGATTTCATTGTGATAACCGACCCTGAGGAGTTATCTAACTTGGATGCCCAGTTGGTAATTGAAGGAATTCATCCGCAGGAATTTGGGGTTGAGTTCGAGGATTATTGGGGAAAGTTTGTGCTTCGCTGGCAAGTGCTAGCTCCGAAGGTAAAGGCTACTCATTTCCAAGATACGGAGACGATGAGGGGACTAGGTATAGAGGAAGATCTGAGGAAGTTATTTCGCTTCTCTCAGATGGAAGCTTTCTTCGATAAGAGGCCGCCAACCTACTATCAACTCACTGCGGAATTCATGAGCTCTTTACAAGTGAAGAAAGATAGGAATGGGTATCCATTGTGGGTGACTTTTCAGCTAGACAATGTGTTGAGGGAAAAGGTTCCATTGGCATTTTTGAATGAGTGTTTTGGGTGCCCTCCATGCGAATTCCATCGGAGCTTTTATGCCGGAGGAACTTTCAACAAACAGGAATGGTGGTCAAGCCTTGTGAACGATGGAACTGAGAGAGCAGGGTACGTCCCTAGTTCCTCAAAGGGAACAACCATCTGGAATCCGGTAATGATGTATTTAGAGAAGATCGTCTCCAACACTATATTGGGAAGGTTTGAAGGAGGCTCAGTTGGAGAAAAGCAGCTCTACATCATGTATTGTATGTATAAAGAGCTACCGCTTAATGTTGCAGCACACTTTGTGCAACATGCAGAGAGAGTTGCAAAGAGGCAGAGTTCTCAAGGGTTGATGCTAGGAGGGATGATTACAATGATAGCTCAAGGAATGGGAGTTAACTTCGCAGGGATGGAGAATCGTATGGTTAGTGAAGGGTTGAATTACTCACAGCTGATGAGGATGGAATTTTTGACCATGGTAGGAAATCAATACTGTTTAAGGCAGGAGAAGGGAGCTCCATTTCCATTGCCAATTCCGGAGCTCACTACAGTTTATACAAGGAGAAGGCTTGCAAATTTGGCTATGGGAAGTGTGAACCATTCCAGAGTTGTTAAGGTATTTTATAGAAGAAACAGAGATGAAATGGAACAGGTTCTGAGGCAGGTTAGAGTTGAAGAAAATGAAGAGCTAGCCAATTTGAGGGCCGAGCAAGTGCCCATGGAGGGTGATGAGCAAGGAGAGCAACCGGAGCAGATTGAGTTTGAGGAGCAAGGCCCTGATCCACCACTGTTTGAGGAAGAGGCACTGCCACCAGTCGCACCAGGCCAAGGAGATGAAAGGTGTAACTATATGATGGATGAGGTACGCGACATGAGGCATGTGCAGCAGACATATGGGATTCAGATCAGGGAGATTCGCGAAGTCCAGCAAGAGCATGGAAGACACATTGAAGAATTGAGAGCTGGACAACGAAGGAGGGAGTACTATGAAGAACAAACAAGGGTGCACTCCAACAACATGGAGGAGATGATGACCATGATGTTCAACTTCCAGTTTCCTGCGAACCCTCGAGCCTACATTCCATGGAACACCTATCGTCCACCTCCTCCGCCTCCGGAACAATGAGGGAGTATTTTGAGTGCTTGGCACTTTTGTCCATTCATCTAGCTATTATTTAGAATTTTGAAAGTATTATTGCTTAGACATTTGATTTGATTTGTTAGGATTTGATTGGATTGTACTTAAAGTGTTGGTTTTGGGAGGTTTTACTTTGGTTTTTTTTTTTTTTTTCAGTTTTATGCGATTTTTTTTTTTGGTATTTTAGTTTGATTTTTCGTTGTTTGATGCAATGGGAGATTGATCTTTATCGTTATGGGTTTGAGTTGATGTGCTTTATTTTCTTTTGATGGATGATTTGATTTATGCATGTTATATGTTGTATTGTTTGTTGATCCCTTGATTAGTAGGTGATGTTTGTTGTTATTTTAATTCTTGTATAGGTGTGGTTTTGGTGGTATGTTTTGGGAAAGAGTTGAGTAATATTTTTGAGTATGAGCTATGATGCATTGTTTGTGATAGGTGATGGCAAGCAAGTTAATGATTTCTACTTGTTAAAATTGTGACATGGATTACATAATTTGTTCAATTTTGAGAAGTATGAAGGTTAATTGAGTTTCTTTTGGTCCAAGCAAAAGCTTGTGAGAGTTGAGCCTCAACCGTGCCTCCATGGTTAATTATTGAAGAGAGGACCGGTTGAACTTAGACAAACTAGAACTTGCTCTTGGACTATAGGAACGAAGCCCGAATGGTTGAAATTTGTGAAATGATCTTAGGCCATCCTTGTTGAAAAAAGTCATGGCCATAAAATTTCCTTACCAAAAACATTATCCCTAGTAAGCCACTTTGAACCTTTAAGCCTATTTCTTGTGATATAAGCACATTACAAGCCTTGAAAACCCATTTAAACCTTATATATAATCTATGTGTGGGTAATTGAGGATGATGATGATTTACAAAGGAAAATGTGGAAAGATATGCAAATGTATATGGAAAGACATGTTGGTCAAGAAAAAGGATGAAAGAGCTCAATATAAAAGAAAGTGCAACTTCAACAAAAGTGAAAAAGGAGCAAAATAGAAAAATATGCTCAAGGAATACAAAAGTCAAAGACAAGAAGTATGCCATTAAAAAAGAAGCTCAAGAAATCCAAGGAATGATGATGCTTAGTGCTTTTGATTAAAGTAGAAAAGAAAGGAAGCATGAAAGTGAGGACGTTGAAGAAAGGAATCATCTCTTCGATCAACCACACTTGAAAAGTCACTATTATCCAAAGTTTCCTACCTTACCAAAGAGCCTAAACATTACATCCAAAGATAAAGACCTTTTTGATCACTTATTGAAACTAAGGTGGCTTGTGAACATAGTCCATGAGCAAGCCTATGGTGAGTCGATTTTAACCGGTTGATGAGTGTTGATCAAAACCTTACTTCAAAGAGTGTTGAGTGAATTTGATATCCTATGAAAGGCTTGGATTGAAAGGGATTTGATTACTCTTTTGTCATGCTTGAGATTGAACTCGTTAATCTTTCATGTTATAAGTTTGATTATGTAGGGATACTTAACTTGATTTTGAAGTCCTTATTACTTGTGATATATTGTGGTTTATGTTCGTTAGATGTTCTCTAGGTGAAAATTTCTCCTCTTGTTTATCATTTTTTTAGTTGTTCGAGGACGAACAACACTTTAAGTTTGGGGGGTTGATTGTCGTCATTTTCACCTAGGTTTTAGTGTCTTTATGTGTGTATTTTCGGATGTTTTTATCCGTATTTGTGTTAAGTTTGGTGGAGTTATTGTTATTTTGAGGAAAGTGGTATGAACTGATAGAATTGTGTAAATGAGCTTAAATATATGTAAAACAGGTCATGGAACGGACAAAAACGGAGTCGGGAGCGAAAGGGAGACGAAGAATAGACCATGCAGCTGCACGGACCGTGCGCGGAACACGGCCCTGTAGTAGCTGGCCGTGTAATGTCATCAGAACACGCTGCTCGGCCAGAGATTCGGCCGTGCGCTGGTGCACGGGCCGTGCGCTGCTGCACGCCCCGTGTGCGGAGCTCGGCCCTGTAAGAAGAAGCCATGTATTATCGTCAGAAAGTGTTGCACGGCCATGATCAAGGCCGTGTATTGCAGCTCGAGCCGTGTCCGGAAGCACGCACAAAAATGCCGAAGTAGGTGTGCCCTACAAGGGCCGTGTACTACAGCACGGGCCGTGTAGGTGCAAAATCCTGTAAAAATTTCAGAATGTTCCGGAAGCTTCTAGAAGGTCCATAAGTGATATAAAACCATGATTGGTGCGAAATTGAAGGGAGAGACACATTAGATCAGATTGAGAGCAGTTACACACAATCCACACCACATTTCCTCACACACTAGATCCACAATCCATCTACACCATCTAAATCCATCAATTCACCTTGATCTTCATAAATCCATCCATACATCCATCCATTCCATCATCTAAGAAGAGAAAATCAGATTTGTTTGAAGAATTTGGCATGATCAAGGAAGAAGGAGTCTACCTTCAAGGGGAAGCTCAATCTCTTGTATTTTGCTACTTTCTTCATTATATTGCTCATATGGAGCTTGTATTGGATTGTAGCCAATTGGCAATGAATATTTGTGGCTAGTCCTCAAGTGAGGCTAGCAATATGATTGGTTAGGAAATATGTAGATTTTTGCACTATTAAAGCTTGATGAATTGATTGTTATGATTATTTTCTATCATGAATGCTTATTCTCATTTGATGCATGATGTGTGTGGTTAAATTCTCTATGCATAGTGTTAGGATGGCCATTCCAATATTATGTATGGTGGTTTAATTGAATCATTGATTGTATTAGGTGACTTGGTTAGTATGAGGGGAGGAAAGCCATTCCCTCCAAGTGCTTAGAACCTCATGATAGAACATTAGTGATGAACTAGTGAGGGGAACCAACTTATGATCATAGTACCCATGAGGAAATTGAGAGTAAGACAATCTTAGGAGATTTAAACTTGTAAAAGAGTTGAGAACCTAATCACCTTGGCCATAGGGGTTAGGGGTACAATTGTGATTGCCATTAGTATCATAACTTGAAAGTCATCAATGCTTGAGTGAGTGTGAAGTCTACATAAGACCTTGACCATGATGTTGCTAGCCTTGCTCTTTTCTTAGATACACTTCATCCATTCCATCTCATCTTGCTACTTGATTTGATTGATATTTGTTATAATTAGTTGCTTGTCTAGTTCATTAGTTAATTGATAGAGTAATCATAGTTCTTAAATCAAAACCTTATCTTGATAATCCTTACAAAACATAAATCAATGGAAAATCCGGATACAACTTGAGTTTACCTTTTCCCTTGGGACGACAATACTATAAATTTTGCACTTGGTCACGCGTATACAACAGCGATAGAGTACACTTACTCTTGACATTTCACTAGAAATGCGGCTAAGTTCAGACATACAGAGGCTTCCATACTTGCAAGTTGTGGTTAAAGAAGTCCTTCGACTCCACCCGCCAGTTCCCTTACTGATTCCTCGCAAAGCAGAACGTGAAGTTGAAATCAACAGATATACAATCCCCAAAAACACACAGATGTTAGTCAATGTTTGGGCCATTGGAAGAGATTCAAGCGTATGGCCCAACCCGACTTCATTTGAGCCCGAAAGGTTCTTAATAAACACCAAAATAGATTACAAGGGCCAAGATTTCTCCTTTATTCCTTTCGGATCAGGACGAAGAGCATGCCCTGGTTTGCCATTGGCTGATCGAATGCTACCTCTTATGCTGGCGAGTTTTATTCAAAACTTTGATTGGAAACTTGAAGCGGGCGTAAAAGTGGACACAACTGAGAAGTTTGGTCTTGCAGTACATAAGGCAGTACCCGTCATGGCTACTCCAATAAAGGTTGGTATATAGCGAATATGGATCAATATGTAATCTTGATCGAATAAATAAAGACAAATTCTCTTGTGTACCTGGGTGCACATTGCACCCACATGCAGAATATATACATCAATAAATAAAAACTTATACACTTTGTTAGTGGATTTTATATTAGTTTTTTAATGAAAGAGTATTTCTATTGTATCTAATATGTATGTTAATAACCGGTGCAAATAGTATAAAAATGGACCCGGTATATGAGTTAAAATTAATCATAAAAATTCATTATCTTCTCTTGTGAAGTGTAAACCTTAATGCAACATATTAAGTGTTGTTGGAAGTGTTCACAAGTGTTTCAGTTTGTATGAGTACGTTGCATAGAAGAAACGGGTGCAACAATCTCATCACTAGTTGAAGGATAGCAAATCAATTCACAGGTGCAATAGTGTAACAAGGTCTGTTCGTGCGGGTTTTTTCTTGCTAAACGGATTTTTTATCAGAGGTTATTGGCCCTGCTTTGTATCTTGACATTCTAGAAGTTATAAGTCGATTATAGCGGTTAGATAAAAGATTACTAGCTGATCATGAGGCAACAAAATGCCTTCTCTGATTGGTCCAATAAGTTTACAGCTATGTGTGTTGTTATATTTAGTCTTATCCATAGCTTAAATATTAGTTGTAATCACCTCAGAATCATCATAGTAGTATAAGATATCTCTCTCACCCGTGGACGTAGGAGTTTCATCTCCGAACCACGTAAGTCCTCTTTCGTTTCATTTTCTTTCTTCTATTCCAAATGTGTGATCTCGTGCATGTAGTGTAGAGTGTGTTCTTGTTTGAGTTTTCTCTCCTCTAAAAAAATCATTCTCTCTCATTTTTCTGGAATTCTCAAACTCTTCCGAATAGCACCTCTCCTCACACCCTGTCTCTTTCTCGCAGCAATCTCTTTGCCTCTTTCTTGTCCATCTCCATTTTCCGTCGCTTGACTCTTGTGCATCCCTGCTCATCACAGTCGCTGCCTCCATCTTCCACCGCTCGACTCTCCATCTCTGCTGCCTATGTTGGATCAGGATCTACATCGTCGCGTTGGTTGCTTCAGATCTGGATTATCAAAATCTCACAGATCTCTGTGCTCCAGTCGAGATCTACCTATTGCTCCTCCAGCACAACGTCAGATTATTGCACTGTGCACCAGTCTTCTCACGACTTTAATCTGCATTAGTTTTAATTTATTAGTTTTAGGGTTAATTGCATAAAAAACATCCACCTTTACTTCTATTGCAAATAAATCCCAACTTTTGAGAATTGACAAAAAATTTGATGGTCTTTTTTGTCAAAATCTCAAAGGTTGTGATTAAATCGCAATTTAAGTAAAGGTTGTGGGGTTTTTTTGCAATAAATTCAAAGTTTACGTGAAAGCTGACGTGGCAAATGTCAACGCCACATCGGACGTCGGGCAACCCTCTCCTGGTAGTTGGATGCACTTTGCACGAAATTTAAAGGTCGAGTTTTTTTTTATCAATGCTCAAAAGTTGGGATTTATTTGCAATAAAAGTAAAGGTAGAGGTTTTTTATGCAATTAACTTTTTAGTACTCAAAATTGATTTATGAGAATTCTGGCGCTTGAAATGTTTGTTCAAAATCATGAGTCAAACTAAATTAAATTTCCTTAATTTTGGATAATTACAACTTTGAGTTGAAAAGTAGTCCTCCTCAATTACTGAGGAGAGAAAAATGTATGGTGCCGAAATCTTATTTTCTAACATGAGATGAAAATCATGGTGAAGAAGAAGTCCTCCATCAGTGAGGAAAGAAAATGTTGGAGTTGAAATCTGTATTTTTATTTTATTAATGTAGAATACTTTTTAAATATAAAGTATATAAATTTTATGACGAGGGTGTGTTATTTTTGAAGATAAAGTTCAGATTGAGATGAGAATTATTGATGAGCAATGTTGATGTCAACGGCGATTTTGCTCCATAATTTTTGTCGTGACTCGTGAGGATTGGATGGTTTTTGGGTTAATTGTGTACACATTTTATGATGTACACCTTTTACTTAATTAAATGTATTAATTTTTGTGCGGCTAAGATAATTTATGTGTTAGATATAATATAAACATTTTAATAATGGGTTAATTGTATATAAAAAAAAAACACCACGTTTACTTCATTAGCATTTTAATTCCAACTTTTGAATTTTGAAAAAAAAAACCACGGTTTTTAAAATGCTTTGCAAATTGCACCCAACACCCATAGACAGCTGCCCGTATGGATGACGTGGCAAAAGTCGGGCAAGGGTATAAAGTATAAACACCATCTGTATCCGGCGACTTGGTGGCGGCTTTGGAGCAAGCAACCCTAATGAGTCTCCCCACCCCACCGCCTGAAAACTTGGTCTCCTCAGTTGCGGACGGCGGCGAAGAAAACAATGATGACGAGCAGAAATCAAGATTTGCGGCTGCTGCTATTGAGAGGATTGCCGGTGGTATGAGGGAGTGTTTTATACAGAATAAAAGAGCCAAAAGGGAACTTTCAATTCACCCTCCACGGCGGAGTTATGAGAATAATGCTGGTGGCGCTATGGTGGCGGAGTTCGATCTGCATGGGACTAAGTTTGATTTTTCAGTTCCATACTTGAAAACCTTATTGTTCATATTCGATTTGTGGTGATTGTAATTTTTTTTTCCACTGGAAATAATCTTCAGCAAAATTGTGGTTTAAATTAATAATCTTTGTAGATCTGTTGGAGAAATTTTTGTGAAAATTCTCCAATTGTTATAGTGATAAATATTGATACACATTCTAAAAATTATGGATGATGGAAGCATATAGAAATTTCTAGAATAGGCTGGGTAGTCTAGCTAGCAGATAAGATGGGCATGGTTATCGAATGTCCTAGTCTTTACTCAACATAATTGGACTAGATAATTCTAGACTCCACTTATAAGTCGGTTACTAATCCGACTATAAATACATGGATAGACATCCAAATGTGGTAATGAGAAAAGGGTAAATATCAAAATTAGTCCTGTAAGTATGGTGTTTTCCAACTTTAGTCCTTATTCTTTTGCAATTCTCAATTTTGGCCATTTTTTGCCCACTTTTAATCCTTTTGGTCCATATTTAGTCCTTTTTTAAAAATTTGGTCATTTTTTGGTCCACTTTTAGTCCTTTATGTATGCACTTTCGGACTATTTTTGGATTTTTTTTAATATAAAGGACTAAATTTGGACAAAAAAGACTAAATTTGGACTAAAAGGACTAAAAGTGGACAAAAAAGGACCAAAATTGAGAATTGCAAAAGAAAAATGACTAAAGTTGGAAAACGCCATACTTACAGGACCAATTTTGATATTTATCCATGAGAAAAACAATTCCTACTCCCTAAAACAAGTCTCTGCTCCACTCTACTATCCCATTTCCAATTAAAACCCACATCTTTCACACATATCTAATATTTATAAATTACTCACGCCACCCATACAACCTACATACTATCACCCAACTATCTAATCTTAATTAAAATACTAAGAGTGGTATCAGAGCTCGGTGAGATTATTAACTGGGTTAAAATAAGCTTCTTCAACCTACTATCTAAACTTTTCACTACACTATCCAAATCATTTCCAAACTCCAAAAATGTCCTCTCTATCCAATACCAATCAAATCCCAATTCCAACCTTCCCTGGTGAAGGATACAATTATTGGATCATTAAAATGAAAACATTTTATGTCTCAAGGCCTTTGGGAGAGCATCGGCAAGGGATATGATGTCCCAACAAATATATCATCTTTGTCTAACACAGACAAAGAATAACTAGACAGAATCACAGAGAATGACAATTTGGCACTCTACATTCTATAGATGGCTTTGGCGGAGTCACTATTTCCAATGATTAGTTGAGCTAAGACATCCTAGGAAGCCTGAGATATTGTAAAGGAGGAGTATTAAGGGAGTGATAAGGTACGAAATCAAAAACTCCAATCTCTTAGAAGAGATTTCGTGAATATGAAAATAAAAGAATTTGAGACCGTTAAAGATTACTACACTCAACTAAGAGAAGTAGTAAATCAACTAAAATATTATGGGGAAGATTTTACAGATAACAAACTAGTGGAAAAGAATTTAATATATCTCTACTTGTTCGCCTTTTTGCGTGTCCCAAAGTGTAGGGATTCAATTGCAGATAAGCGTATGACCAAGTCTATTATCGAACCCAAATAATAATTCTAGACTTACTATTTAATATATTTATAACTATTCTAACTAAGACAAATTTGGATATTTTAAGAATGGATTAATTAAACAAAATTTGCAGAAAATAATTACTAAAATAATAAAATAGCAACTAAAATAAATATGGAAGTGTTCAAGAGAGAAGATAGATAGCTCTAGGTAATCTAGTTAAATTGGTCAAATCATATCACTAGACAATCGGTTAGAATTCCTGCAGATTTTATGAAAGCATCACGTAATTATATTAAATCCCTTTGGTAAAGTAAACTTAACACATAAATCTAGTTCAAACCCTCAGATACAGAAGAATAATTCCTACTCCCTTCTAGGTACTTAAAAAATAAACTTCAATTCTCATTTAACAATCTAAGAAACCAAATCCTCTATAATGGTAATTAATAGATATATTAAGTGTGAGTTAAATACCAAAAACATCCAACAACTTTTTACTCTATCCAAAACAATCCCAAAATACTTAAAAATTTTGAATTAATCTCATACCTTTCTCAAAAGTTTTGATTTCGTCCCACAGCTTATTTTTCTCCAATTTAGTCCCACAACTTTTGAAATTTCTCCAAAATCGTTCCAAATTTTAGAATCTCCCAAAGTTTTGCTAGGTATCATCCACTCCTTTTACTATTTTCAGATTTCTTTAATAAAAATGGCTTTTACACCTTTATATACTCATTTTCACCCCACTTTTCATCAAATATTTATCTTTCAAAATAGACATAGTCCATTACGACTACATCAGGCCCAGCATTCTTCCGCACATTAATTAAATGATATTAATCTTATAACTAACTAACTTAAAATAGTAACAATACCTTTTTTGACCGTTATCCATCGGGTATCCGGGAGGTTTTACAGCCGCTCCTCACAGCCAACCACATGCCCTGCTGTTGATTGTTCAATTCCGTTCCTTCAGTGGACCTCAGCACAATCTTGGTTCATTTCCTACACCAGCTGTACAGGATGCTGCTACTGTTTCTCATCGGAAAATTATGGAGATTAAGGTTGCAGAATAAAATTGAAGGTTACATGCTTCGGGAAGCAGCCCAAGATTATTTATTTATGAAATGGAAATATTTATCACATACTCATAGCACTCAAACAAGAGGAGAAGACTTCTCTAGCTACCTATGGTAGCTGAAATAGAAACACTCAAACAAGAAAAGAAAGGAAACTACAATGTTAATTGAATGAGAGTAAACAGAGGAGAATGGTTAATGCCTTCTGCTTCCTCAAAACTCTTATTTATAGAGGTTCTCGGATTTGAATTTCAGATTTCAAAGCCTCTTAATCTTTTATGACGTCACTGCTTACGTCACCATACTTACGTCAGCACCTACATCACTTGCATCAGATGCTAACTTTAGCAGCTGGCTGGTCCCTCTTTCTGCATTGGATGCCTTCTTTTGGGCCATCATTCTTGTCTTTTACTGGGGTCACATGACTCTTAACCCTTCGGAAAAGTTATCTGACTCTTGCTTTTTTGAAGATCATTTGTCTCCTTTGGTGTCTGAAGGATCCTCTGGCTTTTGGGAATTTTGAAGAGGTTTTACCCTCTACTTTCCACGTGTATCCTTTGCTGGAGGGGGTTCAGCGATTCTAATTCTCCTTATGCCCAACCTTACTCATTTTCCAAACACTGGTTCTATTTGAGTAGATCAGCTTGTGCATATTTTGTTCATCCACTGCCTAAAGTGGGCCATGTTACAATATTTTCGATAGATTTGTTTACTCACCGGTATCTTGTTTCCTAAAGAGCTCTCGTTTGTCTTCGAAATCCTTTTCAGTAAATATTGTCTTCTTTCCTGTTAAGGTGTTTAACAGAAAAGATCCATTCATAGACTTGTGTTGGAACTTGAATGGGAACTTCACCTGGTCCATTGCTTAGATGCATGCATACAAACCCCACACTTTTTGCATAGAGATTTGATCCTCAGAGTATGTAGAAACCAAGACTGGTTCCTTTCCAGAAGACTCTTTGATTATGTTTGATGTTGCAACATCGGATCTTCTTAGCTTGATAAAATGAAAGGCCTCGTGATTGCCTTTCCCGACTGGTTCTGGAGCCGCACTAGTGAAGTAAAGCTCCAATACATCTCCTATGGATAGAGTCATGTTATTTTCCCATGCCTTCACAACTGTTTTTCTTAGCTAGTCTGGCAGTTTTTAAAGTTCTGGGAAGCTTGGTGCAATAGTATATATTGAAGCTAACGTCCCAAAATCGTACCACTGCTTTACATCGTTCTCACTTGAGCCTTCTCTCATCCAAACTCAGGGGTATTCCCCTGATATATCTATCTGGCATTTCTCCGGACGGATTCCCTGTCTTGTGTTCAATTTCTCCCAACTGGCCTGGCACTTCTGCCAATGAGAAAAATATAATAAGTTAATACCAACCTTAGCAGTGCCCGTCATAGGCCTAAGGTTGATCTCTCCCTCTTTGACCCCAGAGGTGCTGGGTTGAATCGTCGACTCTAGATGTGGCTCCAGAGCCTCGATTTTTCCTTGGATCGGTTCTTCCTTTGGAAGTTCCAATCTAGGACTCATGCTAAGGGTACTTAAACCCCTTGCTCCAGATTTAAAGTCCGGTTCTTGATTATTCTCCTTTTTTTGATTGCTATCAACATTCTGGAGGAGTGGCTCTCGTATTTTCTCAAATAGACCCGCATTGTTGTTGATACAGTCTCGTATGTGATTGGACACTTTGGTCCGATCATTCTCTTGTAATTTTCCAGCAAGCCCAGTATTGAGCACCAGATTCTTGAATTATCTTTTGAGCAACTCAAGGTTGTCCATCATGTGTCTTGAAGCGATCAGGATGGAGTTTATCTCACCTCCCTCCACCTCTTGTCAGAAAATCTGCCAAAACATTATCAACAGATTTAATAATGACAATATTAAAATCATAATATTGACATTCAGCTTGCCATCTTAAAAGTCTAGCCTTCTCTGGTTTAGATTCAATTTTGTTTTTTAAAAAGTCTTTGACACTTGTTTTATCAATTTTAAGAATGAATTTCTTCGCAAGAAGAAATAGAGTTCATTTTTTGAATGCCTTCGGGACTACAAAGAACTCTTTCTCATTGATGTGCCATCTCTTTGCCTCATTCTCCGCAAAGAGTCCACTGCAATATCTAGTGTGAACTTGGTAAGAACCGCTGCCCACCAATAGTCACTGGCATCTGTGTATAGTATCAGATCATCCTCGTCGTTTGGAATGGCTAACTTCGGGAGCTTCTTGCAAACCTCCTTTAGCTGTTAAACCAATTCTTGGTATGATTCCTCCCATTTGAATTCGGCATCTTTCTTTAATAGAGGACTAAACACTTTTCGATATTGTGCTAGATTGTTGATGAACATTCCAGCAAAGTTAACAACTCTTAAGAAGCTCTGGAGTTGTTTCTTATCTTTGAGATCTTCAGAAAATCCCTCACATTTTTGAGGTTGTAGAATAATTCTGGACTCATCGATCTCGACTCCAAGAAACTCGATCTGTCTTGTTGCTATTACAGCTTTGTTTTCAGAAAGCACTAATCCTTACTTGTGATATACTTCTGAAAATACTTCCAGATGCGCCAAATATTCTCTCATGTTTTTTTGAGGCTATGAGGATGTCATCTACATAGACAAACATGAATGAGAAATAATCTTTGAAAAGATTATCCATCTTTCTCTGGTATATCTGGGGTGCGTTCGCCAAACCCATAGGCATGACATTCCAGATATAATGTCCTTGTGGTGTTGAGAATGCCGTAAACTTCTTTCTACCTTCTTCCATCATAATCTGGTAGAATCCAGATTTGCAATCAAACTTCGAGAACACCTTGGTATTCTTGATACAATTGACCAAGTGTTCCCTACTTGGTATGTAGTATTCATCAAATTCCAAGATATTGTTGATCCCTTTGTAATTGATCACAAGTCTCGGCTTCCCTCGCTTGATTTCTCCATGATTTCGAACCAGAAATCCTGGACTGCTGTAGGGAGATACTCCTGGTGATATCAACTTAAGATCCAGATGTTCCTTAAGTATTTGCTGCATATCCTTTCGATCCTTGGTTCATTAGGATAGGCTTGTATCTCACGAACTCATGCTCCTTTCCTTCTTTCACTTTGAGAGAGGCTTTGAGCTCATTTTTTGCCCCACCAGGCTAGAGGATCCTCATTGAAGTTCTATTGTATCCTCCTTTTGACGTCCTCAAAGATGTTTGTTCTTTGATTGTAGCATCTCTCTGTAGGCTTTCTCCCAAGCTTGCCTAGAGAAGGTTGTATCTTCCTTTAGTTTCTCTATCTTCCATTCTCCTCTAGTCTCGATTCTCATTTGAAGGACCGCTTCATCATATTTTCTTCGATCATTCATCTTTGGATGGCTAAGTTTTCCTTCATAACCACGCTTGATGTGGAATCTAATTGATATTTTTCTTTGAAATGCATTACGCAGTCTTGGTGCGATGATCTTATGCTCACAAAGGGTTGTGAAAATAAGTCTTCTTGTTGTTTTTTTGGGGTAAAACGCTTGAATATCTATAAGAAATTATTTTTTAATAGAATATCCGCTCCAGTATCATGAAAATATATCGGTGGAGTTTTCACCTTGTACCATGGGGTATGATCTACTTCTCCGATCATGATTTTTGCTTGTTTGATTCTTCTTTTAAGGATTAGCACCCTCTGTGAGAAATCCTTTCTTAGCACCATTGGAAAATCTTCGCCTGAGCCTTTAGGAAAGACTCCTTCCTTTGTTGTGCAGATACCGACTACTGAATCGATGTATGCCGCAAAATATTCTGCATGGTGCTATTTATTTATCATCCCTACAGTGATATATATATTGAGAATGGACTGGTAGTCATGGGTAGGTCAGAGCTTATAGCCCCGAGCTTCTACTAGTAAACCTTGTATCTCTTTCCCTTGACCATGAATTCCATTCCATCTTGTAATCATTCCCAAGGTTTGTGATCCTCGAAAAATTCCAACCCCAGCACTAGATGTTCTGGGAATCTTCCTGCTACTCCTTCTATCACCAGCTCAAGTTCTCCGAGTTTGAGCTATCCTTGATATCTCTCAGTTGTTGGTTGTTGGAGATAATACAAGACATCATAGGGAATAGAGTTTTTCTTTTCCGTTGCTAATCCGTTGGTAAACCAATTTAACAATAAAATTAAGGCTTTTACCAACGGAATATTATGTTGGTAAAAAATAATTTTTTAGTGATATATGTTTTTAATTTAAATTTTGTTCTGAATTATGTACATAGTATTTCTTTTGTTTACTCAAATTTTAATAATATTTTCTTTTTAGTTTCTATAAATATTTTTAAATTTATTACCTAATTAAGATTAGTTAATATAATAAGAAAATATATTTTTTTTAAAAATATTAAATAGGAAAATTAATTGAAAATGAAGAAGAATATTAAAAAAATTGAAAAAGAAATATGCTCCCTCCGTCCCAGGAAAGTCTGCACACCCTTTCCTGGCACGGAGATTAAGAAAGTGTATTTTTATTGACTTTTCAACCCATTTTGTAGGGGTAAAAATGTCCACTTGGATTTAGTAAATATGGTAATTAACTTTTTAATTAAAGTTAATGACAGCACCTGTACACTATTTACAAAAAAAATGTAATATTTCAAAAAATTAAAAACCTGAAGAAAATTAAAATTAGTGAAATTTAAGCATAATTACATAACCATTAACTAAGTAGTGACCGTATTAAGGGAAAAGATTACAAAAGTGCCACAACATACAATTCTCTAAATATTTCACATTTTGATCAATTAAAAATAAATTTTGATTTGGCTCATTTGCCTCCAAAAATAAAATGTCCATCTACCTCCAAAAATAACAGTCACATCAACTTTTGGCTCCAAATTTTTGGCTTTTCCCTCTATATCTATGCCATCTGCCTCCATTTTTTTAGATTCAGAATAAAATTGTCCTTGAAATCACCACCATAAAAACCAAAAGTTAGTGAACAAATTAGAACTACACACTCTTACATTAATATCAATAACAACAGCCATTCATACATGCAATAAATGGAAAGAAGGAAAGAGCTTACTGTTGAAGAGAAAAATCGGATTGCACATTTTCTATTGTGTAATAGCAACAATGGCCAGATAAATCATGGTAAGCTAAATGAGGCAGTTCAGACTTTTGGAGTTTCAAGGAGGTGCATCCAATATATTTGGGTCGAAGCCAAGAAAAAGCTTGCTGCTGGTGAGTCGGTTGTTTTAAAATCAAACAAGGAAGGTATAACACACAAAAAGAAGATCATCATTGATCCTGATGCTATAAAGAATGTTGCACTCAAGAAGAGATCTACTATAAGAAGTCTTGCAACTGAATTAAAGCTCGGGAAATCCACAGTTCATAGATGGATCAAGAAAGGAGAAATTAGGGCACACACAAATGCAATCAAGCCCGCACTCACTTCAAAGAACATGCTTCAAAGGCTAAATTTCAGTTTGCATGCCTTAACTCTAAATAGGGATACAAATAAGATTATGTTTAGATCAATGGAAAATGTAGTTCACATTGATGAAAAATGGTACTTCATGACTAGATAAAGTGAGAGGTATTACTTAGTTCCAGAGGAGGAAGAGCCACATAGAACATGCAAGTCAAAGACTTTCATTACTAAAGTGATGTTCATGTGTGCAGTCTCAAGACCCATATTTGATAATGATGGTCAGGTTATCTTTGATGGGAAAATAGGAATTTTTCCTTTTACAGAAATAGTGCCAGCACAGAGAAACTCAAAAAACAGATTGAGAGGTACCTTGATTACCAACCCTATAGACCATGTCAACAAGAAGGTCAGCAAAGATTGGCTGGTTAATAAGGTATTCAATCAGACCTTTATTTTAAGGTCATCATTCACTTTTAAGCAACCATAACTTCCAACTTTTGATTTCCAAAAATTTAGATATCTTTAACATGCTTATTTATTCAATTTACACAGGTAATACCAGCAATTAAGGAAAAATGGCCTCCAATCATGGACAAGAATATAGTTATACAACAAGATAATGCCCCACCTCATATCCTTGACAATGACCCTGAGTTTAGAGCAGCTGCAAGTTCTGATGGATTCAACATCAGACTTGTATGTCAACCTCCATGCTCTCCGGATACTAATGTCAATGATTTGGGGTGGTTCAGGGCCATACAATCTCTACAATGGGAGAACAAGAGTACAAATGTTGATGAGTTGGTCAATAGTGTGAAGAATTCTTTTCAAAACTTGTCACCTAACACTTTAAACAAGGTGTTTTTGAGTCTGCAGGCTTGTCTAGTTGAAATCATGAAGCTAAATGGAGGTAATGCCTACCCACTGCCACATATGGGTAAAGAAAAGATGATCAATGCAAATGCTTTTCCTACAAATTTAGAGGTTGATGAAAGTCTTGTGAGAGGAAGTATTCAAACTCTTCTTGAAGGTTTGGAGGTATATAAGCCAATCTATGATATAACAGATTTGATGCAAGGCTTAGGCTTCTAGAATCAAGTTCTAAGGTGTTTTTTTTTTGTGAATCTTTTGAAGTTTACAGCATAAACAAAACTCTTAAACAAGGCATTATATAAATGCCTCTTTTGCTATTTAAGTTTTGTTTAGGGTGTAAACATGGCATTTTATGTATGCCTCTTTTGCTGTTTATATCTTGATTAGGGTGCAAACTTGGCGCTTTATGTATGTCCCTTTTGTTGTTAATGTTTTGTATAAAAGATGTAGGTATGATTAAAGATGAACATGCTCCATGATTAAACATGCTCACTAAAATTATCTTGTGCAACTAGTAATAAATTTATAATGAAAACTAAGCCACATCTAGAAAATATCAACCCCAAGTAATATATTGACTACACTTTTAGCAAAGCACATAAAAAATAGTTTCATAGCAGCAAAATGTTACCTATAAAATATCAAAGCACTTACCTATAAAAAAAATTCATGGCAGCAAAGTTTCAAAGCACATAAAAATGTTACCCATAATTCCACTGACTAAATTCCAAACTAGTAGTTGGAAGTTGGGATCTTAGACCCAATTATAAAATTAGTTCTGCAAAAAAGTTTCAACATTTATTTATTTTAATTGTTTTTAATTGATTTAGTATTGGTTGGATTCAAAATGATAGGTAACTAAAACTTCCAAGAATAGGCTATATGAAACACATAAACATCCTCAATGGTCTCACAAACACCACATTAAACACAAGGGATGCAGATTCCAATATGACCCAGGGCTTGCATAGCTATGGAAGCTAATGTAGAGGTCTCTGCATTAATTACATCAACCAAACACATCAATACATTTTGAAGCACTAACTCTGAGATCTGGTTAAATAATAAAGGAAATGAAAATTGATTAATAGTGGGCCTCACAACACTTTGGCCACCACAATCTTCATTTTCCATAAACGAGGCATGTAAGAGCAAATTAACTGTTATACATATCATGTAGCTAATTAAAAGTCAATTTCCATGGAGTAAAATACCAATCAGATACCTTGACAAAAATATGAATAAAATCAATTCACTGTCAGATCTGCAATTGCTTTTCAAAATTTGTAAGAAAATTCTAAATAAACTCATCACACATGAGCAGAGCCTAAATTTATCATCATCGGACAATTAAAAATCTCATGAAGCTAGATTTTATCCCACAAATATACACAGTGATCTCAATAATTGCAAAGTTTAAATGGAATACTACCTGAGCGAGGGACAGAACATGCACAATAGCTCATTGATAAAGGCCTTGAATTTGGGACTCAACTCAGGAACATCAACTGGACCATCCAAATAGAAATCCAACCCAGATTCAGACGATTGTGTATCGGGAACAACACAATCAAGAAATGAGGTCATCGTCTCAGGCGATTGTGTGTCTGGAATAACATAACATAATGGTGACTCCAAAATCTCTGAATCAGTCAAACACGTCTCGAGAACCACCGAAAAGAGGTCGAAATCGCCTACATCGCCCTTGTATATCTCAGAGCCGACCAAAATTTCTTTTCCCCAAACCCACCAGACTCACCCTCTATGAAAGAAGAAACACTGGAAGACATGGTGGAGATGATCGATCGAAGAAAGAGAAGAGAGAGGGGCAGATCTTGAAGGATGTGAGAAAGAGGAAGATAGATCTAGGGTTTCATCCTTTTTGTTTGATCACACCGTGTGTACAGAGAAGTTTTGAGTTGGAGTAGTACAATACAGTGCTGATTGCCTGATTTAATTATGTGTTTGTTTTAGTTAATGACTAATTATGTGTTTTATTTATTTTAATTAATGACTAATGTGTACAGTACTTAGTTAAAAGGTGTAATAAAGTGGATGGTATAAGTGTAAATTATAGTGTATTAAAAGGATATTTTTGTAAATTTTCTTTGCCATTTTTAGGATGTGCAAACTTTTGTGGGACGGACTAAAATGGAAAGTGTGCCGTCTGAAATGGGACGGAGGGAGTAGTTATTTTGAAGCGTTCTGAAGACTAACACTTAAGCAATGAAAAACTCTACTATACAATACTTAATATATATATATATATATATATATATATATAATATAATAGTCTTCTTATACAAAAAATAAATAAAAATATATTACCAACGATTTTACCATTTCTGTTGGTTAAGGACTATACGGTATAATTGTAAGATACGATTTCCATTTTAAAGCAATGCAAACAATTTTTATTTTTCTCCATTTCAATATATATTGTGAACAATAAAGAAAAGAAAAAAAAACACACTTCATAACCTAATAATACACTATAATTTAAAAAATATTATTCATACTTAATTCATATAATATACTTTATTTTTATTTTTTTAATATCTTAAAAGACTCACTTACTCTTAAAATGACGTTCAACAAAATTATATTTTTTTAATCAACGAGGAAAAATAAAAGAAAAGGAGTACTAATAAATATGTTGGCACTGATTGAGAAAACATCATAGTGGTATTGGTGTAATTAAATTCAGTACCCAAGTTTGTTACATTACAATTTTAATTTTATAGTATCCGATTTTAGTCATTTTAATCCAAATTTAGTAATTTAATTAAATTTAGTTCAATTTTTTAAACCAAATTTATTCCTTTATGTTATAATTTGTTCAATTTTAATCAAAAAATTATATGACTTAATTTGATAAAAGAACTAAATTTAAACAAAATAGATTAAAATCGGACACTAGAGGATAAAAATTGCAAATTTAACAAAATTGGAGACTAAAATTGATTTAATCCAATGACTTAATTTGATATTCTCCCGCGCTGATTATCTCCTCTATATATGAACCTTGTTACTTAACACAGCTTTATGCATCTAACATCCAAAGTCCAATTACTCATTTTAATTAGCAAAATATGGCTTTCTTCCCACTAGTGGTGGTCCTAGTACTATTACTGGTTTGGGCACTCTTTCATGTTCTCACAAGGTCAAACCTCCGGCGTCGAAAAACGCAGATTCCGGGGCCTATTGGGCTTTCGATCATCGGAAACATCCTCCAATTTGGTCCATACCCCCACAAATCACTGGCCCACCTCTCCAAAACATAAGGTTCTTTGATGTCTCTCCATCTAGGAACCCTTCACACAGTAGTTGTCTCATCGCCCGAACTTACGAAACAAGTATTACAGCTACGCGACAGACTTCTGCAGCCGTACAATTACCACCGCAGCGGAGGAGCATGACTTCCACAAGAACTCGCTGGCTTTCTTGCCGGTCGGAGAAAAATGGAGAAGGTTGCGAAAGTTGTGGAGATAACACATGTTCTCAAATCGACAGCTGGAGAAGAGCCAAGGGCTTCGACTGGAGAAGCTGAGGCAATTGAACGAATACGTGAATGAATGCTCAGATCTGGGCAAGGCTATCAACATTGGCGATGCTGCTTTCATAACGGCTCTCAATCTCATGACGACCACTCTGTTTTCAGTCGATTTTACGAGCTTCAAATCGGATGTTGTTACTCAGGTTTTGAAGGAAAGTGTTGCGAGTGTGATGTATGTCATGGGAGTTCCAAATGTGGCTGATTATTTTCCCATCCTTAAGTGGTTGGATCCACTTGGGATTAAAAGAAAGTCAGAGTTTTACTTTGGTAAATTGCTTGGAAAGTTAGAGGACATAATTGATCAGAGATTGAAGTCACGAGGAAGACCAGACAAGGATTCTGCAAAGAATTGTGATTTTCTCGAAACACTTGTCAATCTCATGGAAGAAGGAGACCCCAACTTGACTATCCACACCATAAAATATTTATTTTTGGTAAGGGCAAACATTCGCATACGCATACATTCTTACGTTTTCTTAAATAGTTATAGCTTTTTATCAAGTATATTAGTATAACTTTTTATTTATCTACAAATTGTTCATGAAATAATTTGCTATATCACTATCACAATTTTATAAATTGGAGCATCACTTTTTGTTAAAATTTTATCACTCCGTATCCTGCATGGTAAATTATAGGACATGATTATTGGAGGATCGGACTCAACAACAAGCACAACGGAATGGACAATCACAGAGATACTTCTCAACCCTGCGAAGATGGCCAAGGCGAAAAACGAGCTTAAAAGCGTGCTCGGAGAAAACAAACATATGAAAGAATCAGACTTATCGAGGCTCCCATACTTGCAAGCTGTGATCAAAGAAGCCCTTCGGCTCCACCCGCCGGGGCCCTTTTTAGTTCCTCGGAAGGCAGATTGTGATGTCGAAATCAGTGGATATAAAATCCCCCAAAACGCTCAGATAATCATCAATGTTTGGGGGATGGGAAGAGATTCGAGCATATGGCCCGACCCGAATTCATTTGAGCCCGAAAGATTCTTAAACTCCAATATAGACTACAAGGGCCAAGATTTCTCGTTTTTACCTTTCGGATCAGGAAGAAGAATTTGCCCTGGTTTGCCATTGGTAGATCGAATGGTGCCTCTAATAGTGGCTTCTTTGATTCTTGAATTTGATTGGAAACTTGAAGCGGAAGTTGACACAACTGAGAAGTTTGGTCTTTCATTGCATAGGGTAATTCCCCTCATGGCTATTCCAGTGAAGGTCAAGTGAATAATTAATGTTACAATATTTTATTGGCAAATATATATCAAATAAATGGAATGATACCGTGTTGGAATATAATATCAATTCCATATGGAAATAACGTATTATAAGCTGCAAATAAATGGTGATTTGTGGATCACCATTAAAATATATTTATATGGCTGTTATAATATATAAAAATGTAATGCGTATAATCTCAATTGAGAAGAAATAAGATGTTATTCATCTTAAAATTTATTGTAGCTTTTCTATTATTTTGAATATGCAATCTTTAGATTTCTATACACCGTTTCACTGTAAGATCATTTTATGATATTTTAATTAACTATTATTTTTTTATCGAAAATGTTATCATTTTATATATTAAATGTGTGTTATTACTTTATATTTATACATTGAATGTTTGTTTATGAAATAGTTCATTACGCTAGTATCACTTTCAATATTAATATAATGGCAAAAACTTGGGTGACACCATTTTACGAAATGGCTTCCGTGTGACAGATAAGAAGTGATAAAATTTTAATGAAAAGTCGTATTCAATTGATTAAAGTAATAATAGTCCAATAAACAATTTAATGAAGAATTTATAATATAAATAAAACGTGACAACATTTTAAAGAAAAGTGGTTACATCTTTATTAAAAAATTAATAACTAATTTAAAAAGTATAGAATTATCTCACCGTGAGACGGTCTCATCCAAAACCGTCCCTAAAAGAATATCAATTCTTTTAAAATTTTATCACTTCTTATTCCTCTCATTAAACTCATTTCACGAGATGGTACTCTCACACAAATGTTTGATTACGTAAATTATTCATATATACTTCTTCCGTCCTGTGTTAAGGTTTATATTTTCAATTTTGCTTTGCTTCAAATTAAGGATTATATTTCTCTTTTGTTAAATGGGAGACACACTCAAATTAATTAATTATTTTATCCGAGACCCACACACAATACTAATATAACTATATATTAAAAATCAACACCGACATAAAAGGTTCTAGAATCCTGCAGGAAATTGGACTTCTTGAACATTGGTAGGCGTCTTGCATTGATTTACTGCTTCTACCTTGGATGGATCTACTTCAATTCCTTATGATGTCACCACATGTCCAAGGAATGTGACTTGATTCAACCAAAACTCACATTTTTTAAACTTTTCGTACAACTTCTCCTTACGAAGTTTCTCGAACACCATTCTCAAATGTTCCTCATGTTGTGCTTCGTCTTTGGAGTACACCAAAATATCATCGATGAAGACTATAACAAACTGATCAAGATACGGATAAAATACTCGGTTCATCAAATCCATGAACACTGCAGGCGTGTTACTCAATCCAAAAGGCCTGACGATGAACTCGTAGTGTCCATAACAAGTTCTAAAAGCAATTTTGAAAATGTATGACTCCTTTACTCTCAATTGATGATATCCGGATCTCAAATCAATCTTGAAAAATGTACTTGCTCCTTCCAATTAATCAAACAATTCACTGACACTCCACAATGAGTTGGTGGTCAAGTGGCAGATTAGCATGAAGCTTGAATATTTTATATTGAAGATAAATGTGAAGAACTATCTATAAGTTAGTGGCACCGCTCCTTCCTAGACTAGTGTGTTGGTTGATATATATAGGATAGATGTGTGTAATGTAGTGGTGTAAAGAGTAAGAGTGATGTGAGAAAATTAGTGGGATGATTGGAAGAGCCGTGAGAGCATTAGTTAAGAGTGATGTGAGAGTCTTGAGTGTATTGTATTGTATTGTATAATACCGTGATGAACCTTCAATAAAACACTTCCTCCGTCCCATTAAAATTGTTACATTTTTTTTGGACGGAGATTAAAGAATATAATATTTTAATGTAAGTATAATATTAATAATATTTAATGTATAGTGGGTATATGTATTAGTGGTGTGTGTGGAGTGTGTGTCGGTCCATGTGAATATGTTAATATTTTTTGTGTGGGTCCCATATGTTTTAAAAGAAAATATGACAACTTTTATTGGACAATACAAAAAGAAAAATGTCACAACTTCTGTGGGACAGAGGGAGTAGTTATTTTTCCAACCCATTGATTCTTCAATTGTGCGGGAGGAAGGAAGTAGTTGTTTTTTAAGAAAAATTTCCATTTGTAGAATCATTGAAAAAGGAAGTAGTTGTTTTTAAGAAAAATTTCCATACAAATAAACCTGAACGATTGTGTTTTATCATGAAATGTATTTCGCAATACGCAACTCAAATTGTTGAGTAGCAGACATAAACGGATATTAAGGTGTCATTTTCTCTTCAAATGATCACCCTTTCAGTGTCGTCCATCTAATGTGTCTAGAACACAAGATGGAACAGTACCAAGTGGAATAGTAAATCTCCCACCATCATCCCCACGTAAAAGAAAAATTGCAATATTGGCTTGGTATTGGGCTTCAATAATAATCAACATCAGGCCCACTAATTTGTTGAAAGAGGTTATACAGGCCCACTAGCCCAAAAACCAAAAACAAAACAGGCCCACTAATTTCCCAAAAACCAAAAAAAAAAACAGGCCCACTAATTTGTTGAAAGAGGTTATATAGGCCCACTAGCCCAAAAACCAAAAAAAGAAGAACTTAAATGAAGATGATCAAAAATAATAGGCGTAGTACATATTTATATTAGGCTTTGAAAATAATCAACATCAGCCCCACTAATTTGTTGAAAGGTGGTATACAGGCCAACTAGCCCAAGAACCAAAAAAGAAGAACGTAAATAAGATTTTCATACAGATATTTTCTCATTTCATCTATAAATAAAAGAGGCACAATTTCATCAATGCAAAACTATCAGATAAATTATTGGGTAAGTTTTGCATGAAACCGTTTCACGGATCTTATTATGTGAGCCAGATTTTTTTTGACCCGTTTAGATTTCTTTAAAGAAAAAATCAGCGCAATATTAACGCTAATGTGATTCCCAGGTTCCGTTCAATTAATTAATTGCGCTTTTTCTTATTTTAATAAGATTATAATTGATTATTTTATTAGTGAAAATAAATTACTATAAATAATATATATTTATTTTATTTTTAAAATGTTTATTTTTCTAATTAAGTTGATTGTGTATAATTTTTTTATTAAAAATTTAAATTTTTTTGTACATTCTATATTACCATTAATTAAATGGTTTAAGGCACAAAGTTGTTTGAAATCATTTTATGGGAAGACTCTCGTAAAACATATTAAAAGTGATAATATTTTAACATTTAATAAAAAGTGATATTCAAATTAACAAAAAGTAATCGTGACACAATTGATTATTTCATGAATATTTCGTAGTATAAATAAAATGTGATAATATTTTTAACAAAAAGTGATAATATATATGATAAAAAGTGATAACTATTGAAGAAACCTTAAAAGCATCTCAAACAAGACTTGCGGATAAATATCAAAATTAGTCCTGTAAGTATGATCGATTCCATCTTTAGTCATTTTTTTCTGCAATTCTCAATTTTGGTCATTTTGTCCAATTTTCGTCCTTTTTAGTCCACTTTTAGTCCAAATTTTATACATTTAGGCAGTGTTTTTATAACCGGACCGGAGCTCAAACCAGTGGCCCAAACGGTTCGAGGTTCAACCGGTCGGACCGGCGATTCAACCGAAAAATTAGATTTTACATATTTTTAATTATATTTTAAAATAATTATTAAAAAATATTACATTAAATAATTTTTTTTATAAAAATAAGATGCCCAAAAGTTGAAAGAAAGGGCAAAGCCCATTTTCCCCACTCAGCCCACTCACTAAATCTATATGAAAAAGGAAAAAAACTAGGTTTTAATACACCTCCATCATCAATACTCATCAACTGCGCCGCTCCCTCCCTGTGAATCTGTACAGCCGCTCTCTATTTATCTCTACAACTTTTTCTATCTTATCTCTACAACTCTCTCTCTCTCTCTCTTCAATCCCCCACCTCTCTTTCTCTCCCTAGCAAACACCAGCAGCTATCTCTATAATTTGCAGCGAGATGAAAAAATAGGGAAGGCATCTAACTATTTAATTCCTCAATCTTCTGTTTTGTGTCCTCCCCACCAATATATCTTTAATCTTGATTGTATATTTGAATTCTTTACTTATCAATGAGTCAGATTGACGAGGGATTTCAAATTTGCAAGAAATATTCCATGAATGATAACCTGGATTCAGCATTTTACTTCTTTTTTTTTTTTACAGAACCGGTGGTTTCCGGTTCTCACGGTTCTTCCGGTTTAGCCGTTTTTTTCGGGTTAAATAGCTAAAACGGTTTTGGGGTGCCTTTGGACCGGTACCTGGCCCGGTTACCGGTCCAACCGATTGAACCGGCTGGTCCGGTCTGGTTTCGACAACATTGCATTTAGGACCAATTTTTTGGATATTTTTTTAACATAAAGGACTAATTTTGGACAAAAATGATCAAATTTGAGAAAATGACTAAAATTAGACAAAAAATGACCAAAATTGAGAATTGCAAATGATAAAGGATTAAAATTGGAATCGGTAATACTTACAGGATTAATTGTGATATTTACCCCAAGACTTGCCTATGGTTTAATTGGGTGTACATCACTTTTATTTAATTATATATTATATTTTATTAAAAATATTATTATTTTTAATTGTCTTATGAATTGTTCACGTAATAATTAATTGGACGATTATCACTTTTAATAAATCAAGTATTACTGTAAAAATGTTATCACTTTTTATTCGTCTTATTTAATTATTCATGATAAATTTCAATTTGAGGAATATCACTTTTCCTATGATCGGTTATCACTTTTTATTAAAAGTGTTATCACATTTTTTCTGTCTTATGACTGGTCCATAAAATTGTTCAAATTTGACGGATATCATTTTTTCTTTAACAATTGTCACTTTTATTTTTGAATATTAGTATCACTTTTATGTATAGTATTAATTATTCATAAAATAATTTAATTAGGTAGTTATCACTTTTAATTAAAAATGTCATATTTTAGTGGTTACATAAAATATTTATAAAATGTTATATTTTAGTGGTTATATAAAATATTTATGAAATATCTAATTAAATAAAAAAAATTTATATAATAAAAATTTAATAATAAAAAATTGTATTTTTTATAGAATTTTGAAATTATCTAATAAAAGAAAATGAAATAACTTAAAAAATAAAAAGAAAGAAAATAGCGCATTCCACATGCTTGAACACGTAACCTAACAAGGTGGAAAGACCAAATTTCACAACTAGTCAACATGGCCGTTTGAATCGTATGAGATACAAAAAATATATAACTCAGGCTATGCGGTCTAATTGGGCATGTGAAAATCCGTGTCACGGAATAAGATCCGTAAAATAATCTCATACAAATCTTTGCCTAAACTATTGAGTGTAGTGCCATGAGAAAAGGAGTGGGGAAACTGTAAGTATAAATTTAACATAAGCAATTAAATTCCTTCTTTTAAGAAAAGATCTAATAGGAACCCAACATCAAAGGATTCTCCAGGCAAGCTCCCGAAAATTTTGTTGGTGTTAATTTATTAATATCTTAGAGAAAATCTTGTAAGTATCTTCACAAAGGTTTCTAAGGTAGCTGGAAGCTAAACTATTTGACATTAGTAAGCACTTCGTGTATTGTATTGCCCATCATTTGAGAGTTTCCAAGTCCAAGCATAATCACTGAAGACCTGCATATGAAATATTTCAAGAGAAGACCATCATTGGGGAGACTTGTGTGAGACCGTCTTACGGTGAGACTATTTTACACTTTTATAATTAATTATCACTTTTTATTAAAAATAATATCACGAGTTAAATTCATTAAACGCCCCACAACTATTGAAGATTTTGATTTTCGTCCCAAAATAGTTAAAACTTTTGAAAAGGCCCCATAACTTTTAAATTTCAAAGATATGATCCTTTTTGGGGACGATTTTAGAAAATTTCAGGAGTTATGTGATGATTTCAACGAAATAATATCTTATTAAATTTTATAAGCTTCCAAAAATTTGGGACGTTTTTGAAAAAATTTCAAGAGTTGTGGGACAATTTGCGACGAAAAATTAATTTTGGGACGAAATCTAAAATTTTGAGATAGCTATCGGACTAAATCGAGAATTTTAAGTAATTTGGGACGGAAATCAAATTTGGCAAAAGCTATAGAACTGAAAGTGCATTTATCAAATCATTTTTATTTTAAATACTCAGTATGTGTTATCACTTTTCATTTATACTATATATAGTTCAGAAATATATAGTTAACAACACAGTTATCACTTTTCATCAATAGAGTTTCACTTTTCATTATAAAGGTTATCACTTCTTATCCGTCTCATAAAAGTCATTCCTTAAAATGTTTTCACACAAGTTTTGTCTTACTTAATTTTAGTTGTGGGGCCAAATCTCAAATTCCCTCAAATTTGTACATCGTATAGATATTAATCGCATCTGTTCTAGAATTAGTACCTTAAAAGGAAGCTTAATCTTAGGGTTAAATGCTTTGAAAGGAGAACCACTCATGAATGTGAGGACAATTTATTACTTGTCTAAGCAAATTTAAGTACAATAATTAATTTTGGCGCGCTCACTGTAGATGTTTGATTTAAGCAAAATTTAAGTACAATAATTAATTTAAGCAAATTTAATTAATTTTGGCGTGCTCATTGTACGCCATAAGACTTGTAACAAGTAACAAACATTACATGTGACTTAAAAGAAGTGTGAAATGCAGTTTTTATCATCTATATTTTTGCAACTTAAATTCAATATTTAATAAAATTGTTCACATTGAATTAATGATAATCATTATATGTGCGGTAGAGGTATTGTGTGTATTGATAAGAGTGAAAATAAGCGTACTTTAGTATCCAATTTAACACATTTTTTATGTAAATTGTTGTTATATATTAGCACAAGTATCTCATGTTAAATATATTTGAGAAAAATGTGCGTTTGAGGTGTTTTATTTTATTTTAGGTGGAAAAAGGATCAAAAGTGCAAAGTTGGAGAAAAGGTGCAACTTGTGCAAGAATGCTGAAAAACGCACGTCCAACTTGTGTAATTTTTCTGTATTTTTGTGGAGCTCAAAACTCAATTGTGATACATTGTTGAAAAGTCACATAAGAGAGGATTGTTTTGGCGTAAAGAACACCCCAATCAGATTGCAAATGAGAAAGTTATGATAAAAATGGTGACGTTGCGCAAGTTGTTCCTATTCAGCACGATTGTTCCACTTTGCATGACTTTTTACACCTTTAAATATTGGAGTTTTTGTGAGTTCTTTATATAGATAGAAAGCCAAGAAAGAGAGGATCGCGTGAGTAGAAGAATCACTCAAATCGAAGGTCGGATGTGGAAGTTATCGTGAAACGGTGAGAATGCGCATTGCCGCTCGACCACAGCTCGACCAGAGTCGACCTCGCTCGACCTAGAGCAGTTTGGTCGAGTGGGGACATGAAAATCTGTTTTTGTCAGGTTTTACACTCCCAGTTTGTGTATTTGAGTATTTTTCAAGAAAAAGCCCATCCAAGGTCCATTAGGAGGTTTTACAAGTATAAAAGTGATGCAGTTTACATCTAAAAAGAGAACACAACACAGCTACACCTCTCAAGGGGGATCACCTCCCACACCATCCATCATCCACATCCATCCCTCCATCCATCCATCACTTTAAAGATTTGTCTGCTGAATCAAGAGGAGAACCAAGATGAATATTCAAGATGGAGAAGGACGTGACGATGCTCACATCTAGGGTTTTATTTGTTTTCTAATTTATCTTGTATTTTCTAGACTACGGGTAAGATCTATCGAATCCCCATGTATGTTTCCTACAACACCATGGGCTAGAGCATTTTTTATGGATCTAGGGTTTTTAAAGGTTTTATGAATTAATTGAACTTTGGTGTGTATACTCTGTACAACACTACTTGTGAATTTATTTTATATATGATTGTACTTTTTTAATCCATATTCAGAGTCGTTTTGTGCATCTTCAACTGTTATATAGAGTTTGAATATATATCTTGGTTGTTGATTGAGCGAGTTCACTGCTGAATAGGATTCCAAGTTATGATTCTAAATGAGGGGACTCCGAAGCTTCATTATAACTGTCAGATATGAATGTTTATTAATTGAATTGAATTCGGGTTAGTAAGCAGGATAAAGAAGATAATTTTATAGTACCTATAAAGGGAGATCATATCGGGTTAGAGTACCAATTCTAGGGGAAAATAAATTATACTGATAGTACCTAGAAAGGGAGGTGAAATTATGTCTCTTGATCCAAGGTTATTCACACGTGTTACACGCATATTTACTTGTGTCTATAGAGTAGATGTGCATGGCTTAGTGATGCGTCCATATTTCACAAGGCAGAGTCAGATAGTGATACACGAAAAGAAAATTAACGAGTAAAACTGGATTACCCTAGGGCTACCTATTCTCGTACTTGATTCACTTTCGTATTCTTCTAGTGTTTAATTTATTTTATTTGTTATTTTAATTAATTATTTAGTATTTAATAATTTACACCTCAATTTTATTGCCCTACATTTTAATTAATTTAGTAAATAATTAAATTGATAATACGCCGTCCTTTGGGTTCAATATTTAACTTGGTTGCTTATCTAATCATACTTGGGGATTAATTGTGCGTTGAGAAAACACTCATCAAGTTTTTGGCGCCGTTGCCGGGGACAACATATATTATTGATTTTATTATTTCTAGTTTGATTAAGATTTTTATTTGTGATTATTTATTCCTATCTAACCTTAAATTTTTCTTAGGTACTTGTGCACTAGGAAAAGGAAAGGAAGGAAAGAAAGGAATAACACATTGATTATTTATTCCTATCTAACCTTAAATTTTTCTGAGGTACTTGTGCACTAGGAAATGGAGAGGAATGAAAGAAAGGAATAACACACTGATTTTAAAATGACCGGAGCAGGACAAAATCTGGATAATGTTGCCATACGTGAAATTTTCATGAACTATGGGATTGGTAACATGGGGTTGATAGGAGCCAAATGGGAAGGTGATGATTTTGAGATACATCCCGCTCTTATTAACATGGTAGAGAATAATCCCTTTTCTGGATGTTGTTTTGAAGATTCATATCAGCATCTCCAAAGATTCCTTAGTTATGCAAATACTCAAAAGGGTGCTGCAGCTAATGATAATGCTAGGCGGATCGCCATATTTAAATTCTCTTTAATTGATAGGGCGGAAGCTTGGTATGAGACTCTTGATGCCACAGACTGCACTACATGAGACCAACTGCAGCAGAAGTTCTTGGAGAGATACATGCCACCCTCTAAGGTATTTAGAATGAAGCAAGACATCACCCAATTTGTTATGACTCAGGGTGAAAAATTTCATGAGGCGTGGGATAGGTTTAAAGATAAGCTTAGGAGGTGCCCACAGCATGGAATGTCTAAGGCTCAGTACATAAGTATCTTCTACATGGATTGGATTGTGAGTCGTGTGTTCTTATTGATGCATCATCAGGAGGAGCGCTCTTATCTAAAACAGCACTTGAAACAGAAAAATTATTTGAAGATAACTCTATGAATTCACGTGACTGGCCTGTTGAGAGAAATATAGGATCATATGTACTTGGTAAGGTAGCTCAGGTTGAACATCAAGTGGTGAAACCAAATAGGGATGATGAGATCATCTCTAGTTTAGCTAACATCAACAAGCTACTAGAGTCCCAGCTGAGAAGATTACAGAGTTGGCACAAAGGGGGGCCTAGTATCCAGCAGCAAGAAGTGAAGAGTGTTGAAGATACCTTCAATCAATACATGGCAAGGAATTAAGCAAGGGTGGATTGTCTTGAGGCTACTATGAATTCTACCCATGCAAATTTGTCTAAGCAGCTGAAGGACCTTACTTTGATTATGGGGCAGATGGTCGGGAGCGTGAATCAATTGACACAAACATTGGAGAAAGGAATGTTCTCATCTCAAGGCATAACAAACCCGAAAAAGTGTTATACCACCAAATTGAGATCAAGGATACAATATGAAGGTACGATGAAGCCGGTGGTCAAAAACAAAGAGACCACAAGCCAGTTCGACCGCAGTTCGACCAAACATCTTTGTCGAACTATGGTCGAACAACATGGGGAAAAAATAGAGAAATGATACTATGTTCTCTGGCTCGCAGTTCGACTAAAGCTCTGCAGTTCGACAGACCTGTATGGTCGAGCTATGGTCGAACTAGCACCTATTGAGCTGAAAAATCAAGTTCAGTTTTTAGAGCCTCAGTTCGACCAAAACTTTGCGGTTCGACTAGACCTCTCTGGTCAAGCTATGGTCGAACCAACACTCTTTGAACTGGATAGACTGATCCCATTTTCAGACATCCAGTTTGACCAAACTCATCTAGCTCGACCAGACCATTCTGGTCGAGCTACGGTCGAGCAACAGCCACCAACTCCTTTTTTCATGTAAAACGATATACCTGATATTCAGAGTACTCCAGTACCATCACATGAGCAGAATACTAAGCTAATAGTTGAGAAGAAGTGGGAAAAACAAAGAAGTTGAGAGCCGAGAAGCTTAGACTGCAGATGGATAATGAAGATGCAGTTTTCTCTCTTGATCAAGTAATGAAGATGCCCATGGAGACTCAATCGTGCAAGAGCATAGATGTGATTTCTAACTTGTTTAATCTTGATTTTTCTAAGACATGTGATTCTGAATTTAAGTGAAAGATTGACTAGGATGTGTCTAGACAGCCATGGGAGGAAGGAAATTCCAAGGACCATATTTTTGTAACAAAGAAAGGTGAGGTGCTGAGTGTAGACAAGAAGAGGGAAAGAAATTATTTGAAGGTGTGGATGCGATAAGACCGCCCTCTAATCCAATAGTCTGAAAGGCTATATACCGTTGTGACTCTCTGACATTAAACATGAGCGCCTGTTGGGGGCTTTCCCTTCCGTTTTATTGCTTTATTTCTTTCGTGTGAGTGAGGAGTTATTATATTTAAGGTGCTCATATTTCGTAAATTACATCTCTTTTTAAACATAGTTTCGACCGGTATTTTTACTAAGTTTGGGGGTGTGTGATGTACTTACCTCATCTTATGAGCACTAAGGTATAATTTGTGCCTTTCGTTTGTTGTTTGTTTGTTAGGGGGTTGATTTTTTGTGGCATATTAATACTTTAACTGGTGTTGGTATATCGATTTTTTGCAACTTAAGTAATATTTAGTGTGTTTTTTTTGTGTGTTCCCTAGTGTTCGTGGTCGAGTTCTTCAATTTTTCGATTTTCTAGTGCCTCCTTTATTATTATTATTGATGAATCATGTGATGATGAGTGTGTTTGATTTTTGATGATAGAAAATGTACTAGAGGGAAAGACGAGTTTGTTCTTAGTCTTATTTTTTGGTATTAAAATAATTTTAGAGTAAGAGACTCTATCATTGTTGTACACGTGTGACCAAGTAACAAAATTTATAAGTATGTCATCCCAAGGAAAAGTAAACTCATAGTTGTATCCGGGTTTGTCATCAATTATGCTTTGTAAGAGTGATAAGGTTGAAGATTTGGTTTTAAACTAATGCTTACTCTAATCAATTAACTAAAGAACTCAATTAACAACTAAAAGTATTAATTATCAATTATGTAACAAGGTGAATGGAATGTGGATCAAATGTATTTAAGAAGAGAGCAAGGCTAATCATACTCATGGTTAAGAAACGAGCTAGATATGCATGACTTTTAACATTGAACTTCATTAATCATGGACTAAAATCAATCATGTCTTTACCCCTAACCCCTATGGCAAAGGTGATTAGGTTCTCGATTCTTTGACAAGTCTAAATCTCTTAGGATTGTGCATACTCTCAACTCCCTTAAGGTGCTATGATGATAAGTTTAGTTCTTTTCACTCAATTCCTTAAGTGTCCCCTCATGAGTGTTCTAAGCATAAGGAGGGTATGGCTTACCTCCCCTCACACTAAGATACAAGTTCATTCAACTAAATGATTTAATTAAATCCTAAGACAAGATATTGGAATGGCTATCCTAACATATTGAACTAGGAATTTAATCACACAAGTAGAGAAATGAAGCATGAATCATTAATCATAAAAGGAAGTCCAAAATTAACTCGATTCAACATCTAAAATCCTACATATCTAACATTCTTCTCAACCAATCATATGATTAGCCCTAGTATAAGATTAGCCACTACACATTGCGTTCAAATCAATACAACCAAAGGCTTGCTCCATTTGAGCCAAAATATGAAGAAAAATAGCAATTGAAAAGTAGATCGGCTTCCCTTTTATGAAGATGGCATTCCTTCCTTCCAACATGCTCAATTCTTCAATCTATGATGATATTCTCTTCTCAAATTGATGGAATTTTGGAGTGATGGATGAATTTAGTGAGAACCAATAGATTGAATGGATGAAAAGTGTGGAAGATAGATGAATTTGAATGTGTGTGTGAAGGTATGGTGAGAAAGTGTGTGTTTAGATCTTAGAAACTGCTCCAAAATGTGATTCTCCCCTAATTTTCGCACTCAATTAGATGTTTATACCCCTTGGAACCTTCTAGAACATTCCCAATTTAACTCTGACTTTTGCACCTACACGGGTCATGTAGCAGCACACGGCTCGTGTAGTTTACACACAGTTCGGCATGTTCTGCGCATTCCCGGACACGGTTCGTGTAGCAGCACACGGCCTCTTCCATGGGTGTATAGCATTTTCTGATGAATGCACAAGGTCTTCTTGAACAGGCCCATGTTCCGCACAGGAGGCGTGTGCTTGCGCACGACTCGTGCGTCGGAACACGGCCTTTTCCTGGGCGCGGTTTGCCATTTTGCCAGTTTGCTTCTTCTTTTTTCTTTTCTCCTCCTTCGATCTTTCCCTTTCTATCTTTCTTGGCGGTTGCGATTCGTTTGCCCTGTACGTTCTCCCTTTCCTTCTAGGTACCATTCATCTCTTTTAATCTTCTTTTCTTTCTTAATTTTATTTTCCAGTGTTCCTGAATTTTTCTCGTCACTATCGTTTTAGGGTTTCTCTTCTTCCTTTCTTCTGTATACCGCTCCCCTTTTCACTATCCTTTCGTGAATATGGATCACGAGGGTTTCATTTCTCCTTCGAAACCCCTTCTCGGACGACTGATTCTTCACTTGGAAGTTTTGGGTCTCTTCCTCCTCATTAGGAAGAAGGCTCGAGTTTCCATTTCCCTTCTAAGCTCACCTTCGATCAGACGGCTGCCGATTTTATATCCAATTTTCATTTAAAATATAATCCCCAAGTTACCGACGCTGGTCTCGGGCTGGTGGCTCACCTCGGGGAGCTTTCCGAGTGGGAGACTGGAGTAAAATTTTCCGTCGAGGATGTCTCCTCTACCATTGACGATTCTTGGTTACAGAAGAATGTCATTATTGCCCTTGGCAAATTGCAACGTGGAGATGATATTAAATTTCTCCTCCCTTCTTCCAATGCTCGAATGTGTTTTGCCCCACCGAATGCCGTTGCGACTTATGAATTACAACTTGTGCTCAGTCTTTGATTTTCTCTTCATCCCTACATCCGGGATATTTTTGAATTTTGGGGTATAGCCCCTGCTCAGTTGGCTCCCAACGGTTGGGCGGCCTTGATGGGGATCTTAGTTCTTTTCCGCCTGATGAAGTATTCATTTTTTAATACCTCCGAGATCAATTTCTTGTACTGACTTACTCCAAATAATAGGAAAAAGGATATTATTATTTGGTACCTCGTCACACTAACCATGTTACCTCTTTGCTTAGTTCGGTTAAGAAATGGAAAAATCACTGGTTCTGGGTTCGTGGTCCGTGGAGGGGGCCAGCCGTTTTCGATTCCGAAGACCCTCGAAATCCCACCGTGTTCCCTAGGAGTTCCTTCTTCAAACCTGTTCTCAGTGCTTGTATGTTTTTCTGGCTTCCATCTTCATTATTTAGAATATTCTAACCTTTTCCTCTTATTTTATGCAGTAAGTGAATTGTGCACTCTCGAGAAGTTGTTGATCGGATTTCAGGATGCTCTCGTCTGTGTTTGCGAACTTTCTGAGAAGGACCGCCATTTTCAATCCATTCTTACTGGTGCTAACCTTTTCAGTGCTGGTATTACTTCTTTGGCTATAGCTATGCCAGGTGATTTTTTGTTGCTGCGTTCCTTGTTTCTTTCTTTTGTGTTTCTGTAATGGTGTTCTCTATCTCCCATCCTTGCTTCTTTCCCATATTGATCTTCCTTTTTTGTGATGCTCAAGAGAGGAGAAACATCTCTGGGAAGAGAGATGCCTCATGCTCGATATTGCTCGCATTGCTACTCTTCTCTCTGCTCGCAAACAAACTGCTCTTCGAAAAGTAAAAAAGAAGGTGTCTCAAGCCCCGTCCGAGAAAATTTCCGAGATTTCTCTAATTATGCAGCCCTTACAGGCCATCAAGATCTGTGATCCATCCGATCCTTGATCGTAGTCATTTTCACCTAGATTTTAGTGTCTTTATTTGTGGATTTTTGGATGTTTTTATCCGTATTTGTGTGACTTTTGTTGGAATTATTGTTATAATGTGAAATGTAGTACGAATTGATATAATTGTGTAAATGAGCTTAAACATGTGTAAAACAGGTCAAGAAATGAAGAAAATGGAGTCGAGAGCAAAATGGAAATGGAAGTACAGGGCACGCTCGGACACGGGCCGTGTGTGGAACACGGGCCTGTCCGAGGTGGTCGTGTACCGTCAACAAAACACAAAGCTTGCCCAAAAAGAATGCCATTTTTTGGCGCACGAGCCGTGCGCTGCTACACGCCCCATGTGCAGAACACTGGCCTGTAAGAAGAAGCCGTATAATGTCATCAAAAAATTCTACACGGCTATAACCAAAGCTGTGTAGCGCAGCTCGAGCCGTGTCTAGAGGCACGTACAACACGCTAAAGTAGGTGTGCCCTACACGGGCCGTGCGCTGCTGCACGGGCCGTGTAGGTACAAAAACCTGTGCAGTTTTTAGAATATTCTGGAAGCTTCTAGAAGGTCCATTAGTGATATAAAAGGGTGACTTGTGCGAAATTTGAGAGGAGGAGATCATTTTCAGAGCAGTTACACACACTCCATACCATATTTTCTCACACATTAGATCCATAATCCATCTCTATCCATTAGATCCATCCAATTTCCATTTGATCTCCACAATCAATCCATAAATCATCATCCAATCCATCCATCCACCATTTGAGAAGTGGAAAGCGTCAAGGATTGCAGGAGTTAGCATATTGAAGAGAATGAAGGTTTCTCCATGAAAGGGAAGCCAATCTACTTTTCAATTGTTGATTTTCTTCTTATTTTGGCTCAAATGGAGCAAAGCTTGATTTGTAATGGTATAAACACAATGTTTAGTGGCTAGTCCTATAGTAGGACTAATCATATGAATGGTTGAGACGAAGAGTTAGATGTGTAGAACTTGAGTAGTGATTTGAATTAAATTGTGGATTTCCTTTTATGATATATCAATCATGTTTTATTTCAATACTTGTGTGATTAAATTCTATATTCATAGTATTAGGATGGCCATTCCAATGTTGTGAGTGGATGTTTAATTGAATCATATATTGAAATGTGCATGCATGTTAGTATAAGGGGAGGTAAGCCATACCCTTCATAGGCTTAGAACATTCATAGAGGGACACTTAAGAAATTGAGTGAAAAGAACTAACTTATGATCATAGTACCTTAAGGGAATTGAGATTAAGACCAATCCTAGGAGACTTAGACTTGTAAAAGAGTCGAGAACCTAATCGCCTTGGCCATAGGGATTACGGGTAAAATCGTGATTGCTTTTAGTCCACAAATTAATGAAATTCACCATCAAGAGTTTTGCATATCTAGCTCAAGTCTTAACCATGATTATGATTAGCCTTGCTCTCTTCTCAAGTGAATTCTACCTCCATTCCATTCATCATTTGTGTGTTGTTTGAATCATTACTTTGTTAGTTCAAATTCTTATTTGTTTGAGTAGAACAATAATTAGTAGCTTAAACAATCAAACCTTCAATCTATTATTCTTACAAAGCATAAATCAATGGAAAATCTGGATACAAGCATGTGTTTACTTTTCCTTGGGACGACATTATTATAAATTTTGTACTTGGTCACATGTGTACTCGACGATAGAGTCTCTTACTCTTACACATTTTTACAAGAAATGCTACTAAGAACATGGCGCCACTTGCCGGGAAAATATTAAACTTTTGGTTGTAACGAATTTGAAGTTGATTAGTTTTGATAAGGATATTTCTTTTATTTGTTTACTTGTTTACTTGTCTTGGTTACTTGGAGACCTAATTTGGAAATTCTTGTAGGTAAAAGCGAACTTGTTCAAGGTCTCAATCTATTGAACCTTTGAACTTGGAATTGGAAGCTACTTTAAGAAGACAAAGAAGAGGAGTATTAGAGCCTACGGAGGAAATTATGGAGGAAGTAAGGGATAATGCAAAGATGGTTGATGAAGAAGGCAATTTAAGGAATTTTCATGGAGTTGATAATGTTAGAGGAGGTTATAATAATCTGGAATTTGTGCCACAAGCATATGCTCAATAAATGCACTTGCAAAACCAACAAATGCGAGCTATTATTCAAAACTTGATGGCACAACAAGAAGCAAGGAATAATCCTCCGGTGGTGTAAAATCAACCTCATGGAAATGGAAACAATGGAGCAGGAATGAATGTCCGTGATCATTTTCAACCGCAATATGGGAATTATGGAATGGGCCCGCCATTGAATGTGAATAATTTTGAGATAAAGATGGGATTAATCAACATGGTGCAAGCAAATCAATTTGGTGGTGGTGCTATGGAGGATCCAAATGCTCACTTAGCCCAATTTAAGGAGTTAGCCAACACAATAAAGATAAAGGGGTAAGTGAGGATGTTGTTAAAATAAAGTTTTTCTTGTTTTCATTAAGAGATAGAGCTAAGGCTTTGTATCATATTATACCACCGGGATCCTACACCACATGGAGATAGTTGGTACAAAGGTTCTTGAGCAAGTATTTTCCGCCTTCAAAGATGTTGCATCTAAAAGGGCAAATCTTTCAATTCAAGCAATTACCACTTGAGACATTTAGTGAAGCATGGGACCGATTAAAAGAGATGCTAAGGAAGTGTCCACAACACGGATTCCCCGAAGAGCAACAAATATGATTTTTCTATGCTGGTTTACATGGAAGTGAGAGGATGCATATTGATGCTTTGGCGAGAGGTTCGATTTTGGGGCAAACTCCGAAAAGAGCAATTTCTATATATGAGGAAGTAGCTTTGAATATGGGTCA
The DNA here is from genome assembly GCA_023678885.1 of Pogostemon cablin. Taxonomy (NCBI): domain Eukaryota; kingdom Viridiplantae; phylum Streptophyta; class Magnoliopsida; order Lamiales; family Lamiaceae; genus Pogostemon; species Pogostemon cablin. Next base: position 6,291,292 of record CM042973.1, read on the forward strand.
ATGGTCTATGGATCGTGCATCGGGGATGTATGAAAGGGAGAGAATTGCTAAGATGGTAGAAGTGTGCTTGCAACAAGTGAAAAAGGTGGAAGTGCCTAAGGAAGATATGACCGATAAGGCAATCACAGAGATATTAAAGATGATAAATGCTAACATGCAAGTGTCTCCAAATTCTACACCGGTGGTGAATCAACAAGTGCATGCAAGTCCTCAACAAGGTATGTCATTGCCTTTGATGAATCAACAAGTGTTTCCAAATCTTCAACAAGGCATGACTATGCCTAATATGAGTCAATCTTCTCAAAGTTGTCAAATGTCTACATCCACGCCTTAACAAGGTATGTCCTCTAATTTGGGAATTCAAGATACATGGTGTCCACCGGAGATGACGCTTGAGGAAGTTGCCTTTATGCAAGGAATGAACTTCCAAGGAAATTATGGTGGTAACTTTGAAAATCATGGAGGGGGATATCCACAAAGACAAGGAGGATGGGGGCAAGGTAACTTTCAAGGAAATTTCAATCAACCTCGTAGGTATGAGAATTTGTTATATGAAAATCAAGAGAATGCCCTTACTCTTCCACCGGGCATTAATCTAGGGGAGAAAGCTCAAAATGGTGATGGAAAACCTACGATGGAAGATCAAGTGGCTAAAATATTTTTTATTTATGAAGGAAGATAAGGAAGAGAGAAGGCAAAGAGATGAAGTGAATGATAAGAGAATCAAAGCTTTGGAAACACAAATAAGTCAAATGGCAACCAAGCAAGGCGAAATACATCGTAAGGGTAAGTTTCCCTCCACTATCGTTACTAATCCTAAGGAGCAATGTTGGTATATTACCGTGTGTAATATGGAAAGTAAGGTGGAGAAAGGGTTGGTGGAAGCAACAAACATTGTTTCAAAGGTTGAAGAAGTAGTTTGTGATGAAGTTGTGTCAAACATGGAGGAGGAAATTATCATAGATGATTATTTGTCTTTTGATGATGAGAGGATTATTGATGAATTTTTGTCTTCATTTGTTGATGAAAGTAAGTGTGATAAAGAGTTGTGGTTAGAACAAGATCATGAAATAGTTGAAGTTGATGCTTCATTAAAGGTGGAAGACCCTGGTAAATTCGTGCTTACTTGTAAAATTAGAAATGGGGAATATTTTAATGATATATTTGATCTTGGTTCAAGCATTAACGTGATGCCTTTGAAATTTTTTGAAAAACTTGGCATTGGAAGGTTAAAGGAAACGGATCTGGAAATCGGAATAATGGATGGTTCAATGATAAAGCCCCATGGAGTTGTGGAGGATATGCTTGTGAAAATAGAGGATTTTATCTTTCCGTGGATTTTATGATAGTTGAGAAGCAAGCGGATCCTTTGATCCCATTGATTTTTGGAAGGCCTTTTTGACAACCAGAAGAACAAAATTTGACATGGATAAGAAGGAACTCACACTCCGTTCAAATAAAAGAGAATTGGTGCTCTCAAGTAAGAATTTAAAAGGGAGGATCTTCATTTGAAGCCACCCATTAAGCCTCCGGATAATCGAAATTGAGTGGTAAGTGAAATTTTAAAAGATAAAGAATTAACTAACTTCTTACTTGAATTTGCAAGAAATTTTTCTTCAAAGAGGAACAAGTTTGGGGAGAATCCACATGTTAATTGGAAGTTTGATAAAGGACCTCTGGAATTTAAAAACGTGAGGAAAAGAGGAAACGAAGTGAGTTCAAGTGTTAGAGGAGCACGGAGTGTTGATAAGATGGTTGTTAAAGAGATGTTTAAAGTGAAGATGAGGCCCGATGGGGTCTTGGATTTCTCCGATTGTTAAAAGCTTAAATGCGTCTAGCTCGATGACGTTAAATCGAGCGCTTGATGGGAGGCAACCCATTTTAGTAACTTTTCTTATTTAGTTTTATTTTCTTGAATTTTTGGTATGTAGGTGGATTATACTCATGGAGAAAAATACATATAGAGAAGACGAAATGTATTCAATTTGAAATGAAGATGTATGTCCCACCACTCTTTACAAACTTAAATTTAACACTTATGTTAATTTAAGTTTGGGGGGAGTGTGTGGTGGCCATACTTACTTGAATATTGGAAATGCACATATGTCATCACAAGGTAATTTCATGAAGATCATTGGAAACTACAAGGGTAAGTCCCACCACTTTTTGTAAACTTAATTCTCAAATCTTGTTTCGATTTAAGTTTGAGAAGAGAGTGCGTGGTGTGACTCACCACTTGAGCGTGTTATAGATCATGATTAATGATTGATTGAGGTCTACTTTGTGTAAAATTGGGTCAATTTTAAAATTTTCTCATGAGTTTGGTTATAATTTTGGGTCGTTTTGTTGTGTTGAAGTGCATGATAGTCCTAATTTTTATTGTAATTGTTGAGCTAATGGTTTTGATGAGTTGTGAGGATAAATGAAGTAGAGTGGAAGCTCATGCCAACAATTTCTATTCTCAAGCATGAATTGAGTCCGAAGATCAAATCGAGAAAATATTGTGGATGCAAGTCGGAAGCTCATGCCAACCATTTCTATCCTCAAATGTTTAAGGGAGTTATGTGTTATGTTTGTGGGATGTTTTCTTTACTTTGAGATTTTATTTTCAGTTTTATGCGATTTTCTTTTTGTTATTTTTAGTATTTTGGTTTGATTTTCAATATTTGGATGTGATGGGAATTTGATCTTATTTGTTGTGGATGAGAATTGATGTGTTTTGATATCTTGAGATGGATGCTTTTGTTTATGCATGTTATGTATTTTTGTTATGTTTCTTGTGTGGTTAGTTTTTGATTTTGTGTTATGTTTGTCTTATTTTTTTTATTGTTATAGGGATGGTTTGCTGGTATGTTTTGGGAAGGTGTTGAGTGTCTTTGAATGTGAGCTATGATGTATTGTTTGTGATAAGTGATGGCAAGCATATTAATGTTTTCTACTTATTGAAATTGTGACATGAATTATATAATTTGTTCAATTTTGAGAAGTATGAAGGGTAATTAGGTTTCTTTTAGTCCAAGCAAAAGCTTGTGAGAGTTGAGCCTCAACCGTGCCTCCATGGTTAATTCTTAATGAGAGGACCGGTTGTACTTAGACAAACTAGATCTTGCTCATGGACTATAGGAATGAAGCCCGAATGGTTGAAATTTGTGATATGATCTTAGGCCATCCTTGTTAAATGAAGTCATAGCCATTAAATTCATTTCCAAAAACATTATCCTTAGTTAGTCAATTTGAGCCTACAAGGCTTTTCTTTGTGATTTAAGCACAATACAAGCCTTGAAAACCCACTTGAGCCATATATATATAACCTATATGTGGGTAATTGAGGATGATGATGGTTTACAAGGGAAGATATGGAAAAATATGCAAATAAATGGAAGAAAGATTGAATCAAGAAAAAGGATGAAAGAGCTCAAGTTAAAAAGCAAGTGCAACTTCAACAAAAAAGAAAAAGGAGCAAAATCATAAAATATGCTCAAAGTATACAAAAGTTAAAGAAAAGAAGTATGCTATTCAAAAGAAGCTCAATATATCCATGGTATGTTGATATTTAGTGCTCTTGAACAATTGACAAGGGGAGGAAGTTTGAAAATGAAGAAGTTGGAGAAAATAATCATTTCTTCGATTATCTACACTTGAATAGTCACTATTACCCAAAGTTTCCTACCTTTCCAAAGAGCCTAAACATTACATCCTAAGATAAAGACCTTTTTGATCACTTATTGAAACTAGGGTGGCTTGTGAACATAGTCCATGAGCAAGCCTGTGGTGAGTCGATTCTAACCAGTTGATGAGTTATGTTAAAAACCCTACTCTATAGAGTGTTGAGTGAATTTGATATCATATGAGATACATGGATTGAAAGGGATTTGATTACTCTTTTGTCATTCTTAAGATTGAACTTGTTAATCTTTCATGTTATAAGTTTGATGTAGGGATACTTAATGTGATTTTGTAGTCCTTATTACTTGTGATGTGTTGTGGTTTATGTTCGTTAGGTGTTTTCCTAGGTGAAAATTACTCCTCTTTTTTATTATTTTTCATTGTTTGAGGACGAACAATACTTTAAGTTTAGGGGGTTGATCGTAGTCATTTTCACCTAGATTTTAGTGTCTTTATTTGTGGATTTTCGGATGTTTTTATCCATATTTGTGTGACTTTTTTTAGTTATTGTTATAATATGAAATGTGGTATGAATTGATAGAATTGTGTAAATGAGCTTAAACATGAGTAAAATAGGTCAAGAAATGAAGAAAAATAGAGTCGGGAGCAAAACGGAGATGGAAGTACAGGGCACGCTCGGACACGGGCTGTGTGCAGAACACGGGCCTGTCCGACATAGCCGTGTACCGTCAACAGAACACAGAGCTCGCCTAGGAAGAAGGCTATTTTCTGGCGCACGACCCCATGTGCAGAACACGGGCTTGTAAGAAGAAGCTGTGTAATGTCATCAGAAAATGCTACACGGCCATGACCAAAGCCGTGTAGCACAGCTCGAGCCATGTCCGGAGGCACGCACAACACACCGAAGTAGGTGTGCCCTACACGGGCCGTGTAGGTGCAAAAACCTGTGCAGTTTTCAGAATGTTTCGGAAGCTTCTAGAAGGTCCATTAGTGATATAAAAAGGTGGAGACTTGTGTGAAATTTGAGAGGAGGAGACCATTTTCAGAGTAGTTACACACACTCTACACCACATTTTCTCACACATTAGATCCATAATCCATCTCTATCCATTAGATCCATCCAATTTCCATTTGATCTCCACAGTCAATCCATAAATCCATCATCCAATCCATCCATCCACCATTTGAGAGGAGGAAAGCATCAAGGATTGAAGGAGTTAGCATATTGAAGAGAAAGAAGGTTTCTCCATGAAAGGGAAACCAATCTACTTTTCAATTATTGATTTTCTTCTTATTTTGGCTCAAATGGAGCAAAGCTAGATTTGTAATGATATAAACATAATGTTTAGTGGCTAGTCCTATAGTAGGGCTAATCATATGAATGGTTGAGATGAAGAGTTAGATGTATAGAACTTGAGTATTGATTTGAATTAAATTGTTGATTTCCTTTTATGATATATCAATCATGTTTCATTTCAATACTTGTATGATTAAATTCTCTATTCATAATGTTAGGATAGCCATTCCAATGTTGTGAGTGGATGTTTAATTGAATCATATATTGAAATGTGCATGCATGTTAGTATAAGGGCAGGTAAGCCATATCCTCCTTAGGCTTAGAACATTCATAGAGGGACACTTAAGAAATTGAGTGAAAAGAACCAACTTATGATCATAGTACCTTAAGGGAATTGAGATTAAGACCAATCCTAGGAGACTTAGACTTGTAAAAGAGTCGAGAACCTAATCGCCTTGGCCATAGGGATTAGGGGTAAAATCACGATTGCTTTTAGTCCACAAATTAATGAAATTCACCATCAAGAGTTTTGCATATCTAGCTCAAGTCTTAACCATGATTATGATTAGCGTTGCTCTCTTCTCAAGTGAATTCTACCTCCATTCCATTCATCATTTGTGTGTTGTTTGAATCATTACTTTGTTAGTTCAAATTCTTAGTTGATTGAGTAGAACAATAATTAGTAGCTTAAACAATCAAACCTTCAATCTATCATTCTTACAAAGCATAAATCAATGGAAAATCTGGATACAAGCATGGGTTTACTTTCCCTTAGAACGACATTATTATAAATTTTGTACTTGGTCACACGTGTACTCGATGATAGAGCCTCTTACTCTTACACATTTTTACAAGAAATGCGACTAAGAACAATCCTCCCTCTTCGAGGCGAGATATTGGTACTGCCAAGGAAAAGGCCTCGGGTGCCGGAGAGAAAGATTCCAAAAATGGTTTGAAAGCCCCGAAGTCCACCAAGGATAGTTCCAAGGTCATTGTTGCCAAATCCGTGGCTCAAAAAGGAAGTATCATCTGCAGGATGAAAGTTCTGATGAAAAGACCCGTGATAGTACTGCTCTTGTCATTCGTCCTTTGAAGAAGGTTCAAGATGACAGTGCTGGTGGCATTGGCGTCGGCTCCTCTGGTATACCTGAATTCGTCCATCAGGAAACTGTGGAGATTTGTGAAGTCAACTCATCTCTCTCACATGAAGCCCCCGCCAAGCCTCTGGCTGGTACTTCTGACTTTCCTAGTGTCCCTTTATGTTTGCCTCCTGAGTATCAGACTTCTCTCGATCCGAGCTTCCTGGGAACTTCTTTTGAAGGTCCCTCGAGTGATTTTGATCTTTACTGCTCTTCTTCAGAGGTTTGGCGGTATTATACAGGAAAGGTTCCTTTACGCTCCTGGGATTTTGACCTTTCGTCGACTGAGCTAGCCTCTCCTACTCTACCCATATTGGAGGGTGCTGCTCCTTACCTTCCCGTGATTCAAACGATTGATCGAAAAATTTTCGAGAAGTGTGGTAATCTTGAGGAAGCGGGTAAAACTTTCATCAATAGCTAGGAGCCCTTGTTTGATTTCGATGCTCCCGCCTGTTTAGCCCATGCTGCCGCCTTTCCTTTCAAAGGGTGTACTAAAGAGATCTCATCCGGATGGAGGGGACATTTGCTGGGGACTCTTTTCAGTGCGCCACTAGTTATGCGGGTCGGCAGGTGCTCCATATTGCCAATGCCATTCATCGCATTTTTGAGTTAGAGAGATGGGAGTCCCGGTTGCAGGATGAGGTCATTTCACTTCTCAATAACATTAAAGATCATGACCTGAAAGCCTTTGAGGCAGGTACTGCTGAGGCACAAATCCGAGGGGAGCTAAAAGTTGAACAGGATAAGGGGGGTCGAGCTCAGGGAGAGCTTTGAGGCCTTACGAGCCTAGTATGAGAGCTTGTTGGTTAGTTCTGAGAAGAAAAAAGGTACTTTGGAGCTGGAGATCAAAGTACTTTCCGATAGAAATGCTGCTATGGAGGTTGGGTATTGGGAAGAGATTAAGGCGAGAGATGATCAATTTTGTGTCAACCTGACCCGTGTCCAGGACAGTCTTCTTTCCCTCCAAGTGTCTTCTGACAAGGAGATCGAGAAAATGCGCCTAGAGAAAGAAGCTTCCGAGGCTTTGCTTAATCAGAGGGTCTGGGATGCTGAGCGTGCTGCCGTCGAGGCCCAAAAAGAGTGGGTTGATGCCTAGCCAACTTGGATCGTGTCAAGGATGAGCTTCTTCTTTCGGAGGCCAATAATCTTTCCTATAGGGAGGTTGTTCTTCCTAAAGCTAAAATTGATTGCTTCTATTCTTCATCGGCCGCCATGGCGAATGCCTCTTTCGAGAAACCTTATCCCGACTGTTTGGATGATATGCTTGTTATCCTTCGTCAAGCCCTCAACCAGAAAAGGATGCCTCCAGATGAGTCTCTAAAGGACGAGCTTGACTTGGGGCTACTTGGTGAATATTTCGACTTTATCACTAATATTCCTGAGGAAGTTTCCAAAGATTTTGAGGAAAAAGGGTCAGATGAGGAATTTGCTGATAGTGCTCTGGATCTTGCTGCTGCTGATTCTAAGGTTGAAGATCCCTTGATACACTTTCCCACCGAGTCTGCAGGGATCCCTGTACGAGATATATCTACTGAGCTCGAGCTCCGAATCTAGTGGCATGACTGATTCTGGCCGATCTATTATTGCTATGGTTTCCGAACCCCAGCCATCCGAGGCTGATATTATTTTCCCAGTTCCTTCCTTTTTCGAGACTATTCCCCCTTCTGGCAGTGCTGAAATGGTCGATATCCCATTGGGTTCAACAACTTTTGAAGCCCCTTTGGTCATTCCGAAGGTGTGCAGCCCGAAAATAGTGGCTCGAATTCTATGGATGCAGCCGACTCTGAAGTTCTCCTTACCGACAAATGAAATTTTATTCAGTCCCTAATATTAAATCGGATGTATCCCCCTCTTTGAAATTTATTATGACTGTTCTTCATATTTTTCTCTTTTTCTGAGTGCTAGGATTTTATGTGAGTCCCCCACACTTGTAGTCTTATTTTAGACTATAGTTGCTGCTTTCTGTCGTGGTATGTCATGTTCTTGATCAGGTGCCACGTGGATCTATCCGAGCCTTCCTTATTCCTTGGAAGTTGTAAGGTCTCTGCACCCCAGCCATTCGATTTTTTCCATTTTTGGCCCATCATTGCTAGTCATAATGTGTGCTTCCCTCCTTTTGTCAGATATCTTTCGATTTAGGTTTTTCAAAATTCAAATCTCTTGCATATTTCTTTGTATTCCTCCTTAACTGTTTACCCAAATTTCGTCATTCTCTGGGATCCTCCTTATTTCCTCTTCTTGTCAAACCCTAGCTCTCATGTTCTTTGTTCAAAAGATGTCTGGTGAAGGTACTCCACCGCCGATCGATGTTCAAGAGATAAATACCTCTGATTCTATGCCGGAGCACCACGTGCGACCCGGTGTCCGTAGTTCTAACCATCTTCAAAGGATGCCTCGTCCCAACTTGATGGATCTGTCTACTTTCTCTTCTTTCGGAGGTAATTTGCTATTCATTTCTTCATCCGACCAGCAAGCGGTTCCCGCCGTGCCGGCTGTGGTTGCTAGCAGTGTGTCGATACTCATCGATGAGGAGCTTGGTGCCCTCCTGCATTTGAACCCGATTGACTACCTTTCGGTACGGCGAGACATTGGTGACTTAGGTGCTGCACTCCATGGTGTAGCTCAGCGTCTCAAGTGGGTGCCTCCTTCCCGGCTCTCTACGGAGCGCCTTGGTGAGATTCACCAAATGTATGGTAGTTCTGACGCCGTCTTCCTTCCTCTTGGTGATAATGTTCCAATTTCTGAGCCTCCTCCTGAATGTACTGCCTTTTATTACTCTCTATTTCTTACTGGTCTGCGTCTCCCCATCCCTCCTGTTATTAGCTTGTTACTGCAGAGATGGGACATGGCTGTCGGACAACTACTACCTTCGTCATGGCTTTGTCTGATATCCACAATGTCTTTGTTCTTCCTTCTAGGTCATACCATTCAGGATCCATTCAAGTTGGAGTACCTCTTTTTGTATGTTTCCTCTGGCCGTTTTGGAGGTTTCTACCATTTGCTTCCTTACAATAACCACCATTTTGTTTGTGCCTCTGATGTCATTGGGAGCAAGCGTGGTTTTGGCTGCGGGGTAATTATCGCTTCCGGGTGAATGGTGTATCAGTGACCTTTCCCTGTATGTTCCTCCCATTGGCTAAATGTGAGATTTCTCTCTCTTTTCTAGGCATTGAATTATTTTGGGGACTGCTAACATTTCATTTACTATCTATCCTGTGTAGGTCCACCTCTCTGTCCACTTACACAATTAAGTGATGGGTTTCGCCGAGTTTACGAGACTCTGTCCTCAGATGGAAACACCTATCGTGCCTCTCCTCTGCATCAAGAGCCTATTCTTGTTTCGGCTGGGTTGTCCACCCTCGGCCGTTGTGCCACCGCTGGTATTTCTTCTTTTTTGTTCTCTTGTGGTTTCTTTATGTTTGTTCGGATGCTTCATTCTACGTTTGATGTCTATTCTTTATTTCTCAGATGAACTTCGTCATGCCCTGTCCCCTGTGGGATCCACCATCACCGTCGTGGGTTAGTCCTTGACCCGTCACAAGTACGTATACGAGAGTTCTCCGATGATGAGGCTGATCTTGATTACTCCGCTCAAATAACAAATAAGCTCAAATATCCATCACATCCAAATTATGTAAATCAAACTAAAATACCAAAATAAAGGAATAAAAATCGCATAAAACTAAAATAAAATCCCAAAGTAAACTTTCCAAATACAAAACAAATAAGTACAATCCAACCCAATACTAACGAATCAAATCAAGTCTAACATAATCCAAATGAACTAACTGAAGTGCCTAGTACTAAAATGACTCCCTTCATGGCTCCGGAGGTAGAGGTGGATGGTACATGTTCCATGGTATGTATCCAAGAGGTGAAGCTGGGAATTAAAAGTTGAACATCATTGTCATCATTTCTTCCATGTTGTTGGAATGCACCCGAGACTGCTCCTCGTAATACTCCCTATGATGTTGTCCATCTCAGAGCTCTTGGATGTGTGTCCCATGCATCTGCTGTACCTCTTGGATTTCTCTCATCTGTGCTCTGTGCACCTGTTGGACTTGCCTTATCTATCTCACACTCGTCCAACATATAATTCTACTTCTCATTCCCATATTCGGGACCCATTGGTTGCTGCTATTATTGTTCTTTCTCTTCAAACTGTGGTGGCTTAGGGGCTTGTTCTTCAAACTGAACTTGATGATGTGGAGGCACCTCCTCATCTCCTTCCATTAGTACCGGCTCTTCTCGCAAGTTGGCTAGCTCAAGGTTCTCCTCAACCCTCATCTACCGGAGAACCTCCTCCACTTCTTCTCTATTTCTCCTGTAGAATGCTCTTACAACCCTAGAGTGGTGGGTACTAGCCATTGCCAAATTAGCAAACTTTCTTCGAGCGTACACTGGCAAAGGAAATGGAGCCCCTTTTTCTTGCCTTAATCAATACTCCTTCGGTCCCATTTTAATGTTTACGTTTGCTTTTCACAGTTGATGAAAGAGTATAATATTTTAATAGATAGTGGGTGAAAAGATATAATATTTAATGTAAAGTGAGTAGATGTATTAGTGTTGGATGATATATTAATTGTTTTAGGTGGATCCCATATTCCAAAAAGGAAAACGTAAACATTGAAATGAGACGCGCAAAATAGAAACGTAAACTTTGAAACTGGACGGAGGGAGTATTGGTTTGCAATCACAGATAAAAACTCCATTCTCATCAATTGATGGTAATTCAACCCTTTGCTCACCATTCTGTTTTCTATTCCTGCAAGATTTACTCCCAAGCCCTGGGCTATCATCGTGATCATACCTCCTAACATTAATCCTTGTGACGTCTGTCTCTTAGCAACTCTCTCCGCATGTTGAACAAAATGTGTCGTCATGTTCAGTGGTAGCTCATTAAATAGGCAAAACATTATATAGAGCTGCTTTTCCCCAACTACTCCACTTTCAAGCCTCCCCAGAATAGTGTTCGAGACAATTTTCTCTAAGTATCTCATTACTGGATTCCTTATCGCTGTACCTTTTGAAGCACTGGGAATGTATCCTGCCTATTCTGTCCCATCATTTATCAATCTCTTCCACTAATCTTGCTGGTTAAAGCCCCTCCTTCATAAAAGCTCTGATGGCCTCGACATGGTGGGCATCCGAAGAATCCATTCAAGACATTTAGAGAGATCTTTCTTCTCATCACATTGTCCAATTGGAATGTAATGGACAATGTGAAATTATTTCTATCTTTCTTTACCTCAAGTGTACTCATGAACTCAGCCATTAGATATAGATACGTAGGTGGCCTTTTATCGAAAAATGCCTCCATTTGTGCAAACCTAAATAGCTTCCTTAAGTCTTCCTCAATTCCTAGCCCTTCCATTGTTGCGGTGTCTTAGAATCGAGTTGGCTTAATCTTGGGAAAGAGAGTTTGTCAATGGAGCACATACTTTCCCCAATATTCTTCAAATTCTACCCCAAATTAATCCGGGTGAATTCCATCTTGCATCATTTGCGCATCGAGATTAGCAAGTTCACCCTCATCAGTGATGATGATGAAATCCTCATTTCTTGCTCTAACTCTCCTTTCAGCCATCTACAAAATCATTATCATGCATATTAACTTCAATTTTACCAAAGAGTGCTCATTATCTAAGCATAGAGTCATCTTAACATTTTTAACTATTCATGAAACTCTAAACATGCTTATTGAGTACTTCATCATGATTACCAACTTTAAGAGTCACCATCTTAAACCACATAATCATAATTTCCTTTCTCCACATATATCACTACTCATAATGCAAATATGGCTTCAAAATTGCACAAAATTATCACTTCGACATTTCATCGAACACTTGGCATGCACAACTTTTCAATACATTTCAAATAAGAATCTTACAGCTGTTGGCAATTGGATCTTGTGGTTCAAACGTGATCGTTAGGATTTAAGGCAAACAATTAGTAGCGGAAGCAATTAAATCGTTTACCGTACTTCTGGGTTGGTATAGAGGATGATCTGTAGAGAACTACCTCTGATCTTCTACTGTATGTCCCAAGTGTGATCCTGCTGTTGTGTGGGCAACAGTCTGCAGGATCTCTCAATCTGCTTCTTTCCCTAACTTACGTCAAAAGAGGCACAGGAATTCTTTTTTTGGTTCCAGAAAGCTGAGTTCACTTATATACTGGGCTACAGCAGGGACCAGGAGGAGAAATTGGGTTGGGCCTCAATTGAATTTAATTAACCAAGCTTAGCCCAAAGCTTTTAATTAAATCCAATAATAATAATATAGTCCACTAAAATATTATTACTGCACTACCCGTCCAATCCCAAAATTATGTTATGGGCTCCTTCTTATTATAAGCCCGATAGTCTCCCCATGTTTAAGATATACATTATCCATTAATTAATTAAGTTACTGACAACTCAAATTAATTAATATCTCATCCGAGAGTAGTACCACTCAACCTTATTATCATGCCGGAAATTAATCCACTTGCAAGATTTACATGATAAACCTTATGAGCTCCTCAAGGGGACATCATCAACCTATGACGGACATGGATTCCTTCTACAATCAACAGCACACCATAGATACATCACTACTTCTCAACTCACCGAGTTTGTTGATTTAATACTTATAAATCTCACCCATTGATAAATCAAAGAAATACATACTGCCCTACGTGTCGAGGTTATTGTATAGGGATTAAGAGCACGAACTTCCATAATAACAAAGATCAAGTTCTACTATATAGTCAGTATAAGAAGAACGATCTCAAGCGGTCCTGCTCAATACACACAAGTGCACTAATGTGATTCTATAGCCAAGACAAGCTAATACCAAACCACACTACAACCATACCGATAGAGAGTCCCCGTCTATCTCAGTTGTGAGCATCTGTTTATACTTTATAAGGAAACCGATAATATGATCTTCTGCGTGTTGTCGCACAACATATTATCTACAGTATAAAGTAAATGGACTATTGCATCATGCATATAAAATAAATTATAAGATGCAATCATTTGATCAATGATTCTCATTTCAAATATTGTTATGATATTGTTCATACTAAAGCTAGACTTTTAGTATACAATCCAACAATCTCCCACTTATACTAAAAGACTATGCTGTCATGTCTTCTGCCATACATCTGATTCCTACTCCCACTACACGACCATTAAAAGCTCTCGCCTTAAGGTCCTTGTAAATGGTTTACTAGGTCATCATCCGATGCAATCTAGGCGACAACAACCTTCCCCTCACCATACGATTTCTCGTAACAGGTGGTACTCGCGCTCCATGTGTTTAATTGCCTTATAGACTTGTGATTTCTTCAAGTTTGCAACTGCACCAATATCATCAATGTAAATTGTGATTACCTTGGGCAAACTTAGAAACACTTCAAAGTCCATCATGAAGTTTCTAGAGTCATATAGATACTTTGGCTGCCTTATAGGCTCCAATTCATCATCTTTCCATGATGGAGTCCAGAGTCTGAAATATATTTCTATATAATACTCCTCCACATTATGACTCTACTTCCTAAGATTAAACACATAACCTTTGAGGTGAATTTACTGCCGTCCAATCTGACTAAAAAATCCGAATCTTCGTAATTCACAAGAAGCAGTGAATCTGTCCAGTAAGTCCACATATAATTTCCAGTCCTTCTCAGGCACTTTATATATGTCTTACCACAGTTCATCATTCTTGTTCTGGATTACGTTGATACCCACTGTTCATGCGTTCAGCAAAACAAATATCCAACTTCGTTCATAGCATTCTTTAGATTAAGCTTCCTTATTCGCCGAAGCATAAGGAACCGCTTTCATCCTCTTTATCTTCTACTTGTGTCTCAAAGACGCATTCGCTTAGATAAATTCACATGCTAAACGAGTATGGACTGTATCATTTATGAAACTTGAGATAAGCATAATGTCCTTTTTGTGATCCGTATTACCGTGATCAAAAGGATATATTTTGCCTTTCTTAAGTCCTTCATCTCTACCGCTTTATTAACCGTACCCATATGCCCGATAATACTCTTTCATTGTCTCCAATGAGCAAGATACTATCTACGTATAGTACAAGAAATACCACCACGTTTCGTCACTCTTTACAACACACAAGACTCATCCGCTCATTGATTTAAATCTATGCCACTGGATTACCTAATCAAAATAGATGCTTCACGATCTTAAAGCTTGCTTTAGTCCATTGCTGGACAATTTTAAGCTTACTATCAAAATGCTATTAGCACTTTGCAACGAATCACTCTGGTTGCTTCACATAGATGTTTTCCTCAAGACTTCCAATCAGGAAAGCTGTCTTTGACATCTATTTGCTGTTCCTCATAATTCAATATGAGCAGCAATGAACAAAAGAATCCGGATCAACTTAAGCATAGCTACCAGCGAACATGTTTCCTCATAATCGAACCATTTCTTTCTGAGTACACTTTTTCGCAACAAGCTTTGCTTCCAAGGTTTTCACCTTTCCATATGAACCTCTTTTATTTCCTTTGACCACTTGCAATAGTTTTTACACCATTTAGTGGTCATACAAGTTCCCAGACTTAATATAGAATCTGTAGATTCTATTTCAACATTCATTGCAACTTACTAAGATTCTGTATTTTCATCTTGTAGTGTTACGTCGTATCTGTGGGATAATACCAAGTTCACTAGGGATCAAGTCTCACGACTCTCCCAAACATATATTTATGGATTGTCATACAACCCTCCCACTACGACAAGGCACTACATGTAATTGTGTATCAGACGTGACACGCGTTGCAGTTTACCTCGTGGTATATCCTCTTGTACACTTGGTACTTTAACTTTGTGTTTTCCTCTCACTTCCTTTAGAACAACTTATACATGGGCTTGTGATTTATTACATAGTCCTTTTCCAAAAATCTAGTGTTTGTGTTGACAATCACCCTTCGATCTTTTGGACTAAATAATTCAGCCTCCATTTTTCTAGGATATCCCATATACAGATAAATGTTTCACGAATTACTGTATCTAGGGTATATCCATAAACTGAATTTAATTATTCCAAATAATTCATCATCTATCTAATCATAACCATAAGAGCCTTATTCCTTCTATCCACCACACCATTCAGTTTGGGGCATACCCGGTGTAGTCAACTTGAGATTTAATCTCAACTTCTGATCAATAGCTCCTAACTATTCCAAGAGGTATTCGCCATCATGATTAAATCGTAATGACTTAATATATTTTCCATGACGCTTCACTGTACCAGCCTTACAATTCTTGAATTAATCAAAGAACTTAGACATGCAGTGCATCATATAAATATATTGGTTTCCAGAATAATCTTTGAATATTCATAACCACCTCTCGCCTGGATAATATTAGGTTCGCTTGAATCAGAATGAACTAATTCCAACATATATATCTTTGGCTCTACACCCCACAACCTTGAAAAGGCAGTTAATCATTTTTTACTTCCAAGCAAGACTCGCAAGTCCGATAGTTTTCACTTCAGATAAACCTTACGGTCTATCGGCTATCAACTTTTGAATCCTACTCAAGTAAAATGAATTAGTCATAGACACCAAATGTATGTTTAGTTCATTTCCGAAGGTTCCTTTCTCTTACTAATATTAGAAGATGCACTATTTAATTACTATTTATTGCATCTGTGGGATGTACATGATTCAAGAGTATACTTTTTATCCACCAACGTACTTTAACGGATTATAGCCTCATTCCTCATTACTATGACCATGTCATTTAAATGAAATGAAGTATCCATCCGTTAATGCATAGAAACCGAAATTAAATTCTTTCTATGAAACGTACGCAAAGACAATTTCTCATAATCAATCGTTTATTCTTATCATGAGATAAATAAACAACTCCCACTGCAATAGCCACTATCTTTATAGTTTTACCATGTTATTAACAATCTTATCCTTACTCAGTGATAAACATTTAGTGATTCCAGTATCTACATACTTCGTGTCAGTAGATGCCATCACTAATCATGTTTAAACCATTTGTAAATAAGATATTAAACTTGTTCACATCATGATGAAAAATGGCTTTCTTTTGCCACATGTTTTGTTAGAAGTTTCCCACCATATACAACCTCTCGTATTTCAGGTAGAACTTGCTCAAAACATCCAGGCAAATTGTGAAGAATAAATTGATTTAGGTTTCCCTTTCAATTTCTTTTCCAAGCTTTTCCAATTCATTTATCAATTCAACCATGATCTTCTGCCTTTTAATTTACTCAAGTATCCGAAGAGTTACATGAGACCATCATATTTCTATGAACCTCTCATCTCTTCACTAGAGACTTTAATAGGCATCATGAGACGTCCTTTGTGAGAATACACATGTATTTTCTTAAGCAGTAATTTTCAAAATCAAGATTCTTTTCTAATCATCTAATTTGGACAAGAAAATATAATGTCTTTTAGTTAACAACTAGTGAAATAAAACTATTCGAAATTCAGAGAATCACAAATAAATTTACCGATCAAATCTTTGAATTTTATCCTTTTATATTGATTCCCTCAAAACAATATAAAATTAAAATTCACCAACATCTCAAGCACCGTGAGTCTGCAAGCCACGTTAGGGTGGACGTTTACAAACCCGAACATTTACAAGAGAAGGTTTTACCCATTAATTTTATTTGTCAACCTAGCTTTATGACTAAATAATTAATAGTCGGTTCCTCTTTAGCCATGTAAATAATAGCAGTGACTCCATTGGGGAGGATACTAATTATTCACATCTAAGTGTACACCATTATTTGATCCCAAGTCTGCTGCCCAAGCTTATGTGCCTTACTGTTGGAGAAGTACACACGCGCTCAGATAACTTTCTACAACCATCAATTATATAAGTTTGTACTAGTGAACCGCATATAAGCTCATCCGTTAGGGAGGAAGGCACTATTGCCAACGCGCAAGCTCATATGCATCACATTACAAACAATAATTATTTAAAGAAGTTTGTACCAGTGATCCGTGAATAAACTCATCCGTTAGGGAGGAAGGTGTTGGATTGTATACTAAAAGTCTAGCTTTAGTATGAACAATGTCATAACAATATTTGAAATGAGAATTATTGATCAAATGATTGCATCTTATAATTTATTTTATATGCATGATGCAATAGTCCATTTACTTTATACTGTAGATAATATGTTATGCGACAACACGCGGAAGATCATATTATCGGTTTCCTTATAAAGTATAAACAGATGCTCACAACCGAGATAGACGGGGACTCTCTATCGGTATGGTTGTAGTGTGGTTTGGTATTAGCTTGTCTTGGCTATAGAATCATATTAGTGCACTTGTGTGTATTGAGCAGGACCGCCTGAGATCGTTCGACTTATACTGACTTATAGAAGAACTTGATCTCTGTTATTATGGAAGTTCGTGCTCTTAATCCCTATAAAATAACCTCGACACGTAGGGCAGTATGTATTTCTTTGATTCATCAATGGGTGAGATTTATATGTATTAAATCAACAAACTCGGTGAGTTGGGAAGTAGTGCTGTATCTATGGTGTGCTGTTGATTGTAGAAGGAATCCATGTCCGTCATAGGTTGATGATGTCCCCTTGAGGAGCTCATAAGGTTTATCATGTAAATCTTGCAAGTGGATTAATTTCCGGCATGATAAAAAGGTTGAGTGGTACTACTCTTGGATGAGATATTAATTAATTTGAGTTGTCAGTAACTTAATTAATTAATGGACATTGTATATCTTAAACATGGGGAGACTATCGGGCTTATAATAAGAAGGAGCCCAGAACATAATTTTGGGATTGGACGGGTAGTGCAATAATAATATTTTAGTGGACTATATTATTATTATTGGATTTAATTAAAAGCTTTGGGCTAAGCTTGGTTAATTAAATCCAATTGAGGCCCAGCCCAATTTCTCCTCCTGGTCCCTATTGTAGCCCTTTATAATAGTCTGCTCAACTCCTGGATGCCCTAACAATTGAGAGCGCCGTTCTTTTGTCTAAAAAGTGGTTAGGAGCAGATTGAGGGATCCTGCAGACTGTTGACCACACAACTGCAGGATTGACTAGGGTAATACAGTAGAAGAACAAGAGGTAGTTCTTCTCAAATATTCATCCTCTACTCCAATCCAGAAGACAGGTATTGATTTATGCTTCCGCTGTATAATTACTTGTTTTCTTTTCGAATCGTGTTCACCATAAGATCCAATTGCCAACAATTGGTATCAGAGCGAGGTTTCTTGGTGAAACGTGATTTGTTAAGATTTTTGTGATTAATTGATTATTTGATTTAATCTGAATTTATCACATGTTTAAGACAGTCTGACCGTGTGTGTTTTTGTGTTTATGAGTACAATCTGGTATATCACATGTTTATTTGTTAGTGAGTATACAGTTATTTTTTTCATTAATTGTATACACTGTACACATACACACTGGTGGCTGACGTCGACGGCGGTGACGGCGGCGCGTGGACGTCGACGGCTGACCGGCGGCGCGTGGATGTTCGACTGACGGCGACGTGAGGTGGCTGTCTTTCTGGCGGCGTGTTTTCGACGGCGGCGCGAAGACAGACGGTGACAGCAGCGCCTGGTCGGGGCGGAGGAGACGCGGGACTGACCGGCGCCGTGTTTCAACGTGACTGAGTTTTTGACGCCTCGACTGGATCGTTGCTGGCACGGCGGCGTCGACTTCACGGCGAGGTGCGACTGGACTGGTCCCAATCGCTTCGCAGGCAGATCGGAAAGGATCTGGCTGGCGTAAGATGGATCGTCGGTCCTCAACGGCGGTGGGCAGCGGCGGAGCGCGTTTCTGGACTGCCGTCGCTTGGCTAGGTGGCGACGGCAAAGTTTCTGGGCGGCTCTGAGTCGCTGTAAGGGCGAGTAACCACCCTGTCCGATCAGGTCCGAGTCATTCCAGGCGATCGGGACTGATGGCGTGTTGAAGGCTCGGTTGCGGTGGACTGTGTGCGTGGTTACAGGCGGCAGCCGCACCTGGTTGCGGCAGTGTGGACAGGTGTGGTCTGCTGGGGCAAATCTGACGAGACTGCCGGGCGAGTTGTTGCTGGCTCCTTGCGAGGCTGGACACGCCATAGCCAGACGGACTGCAGTAGCTTCTGGCCGGTCACTGCTGAGTTCCAGTGAGTCGATGTTCGGCAAAGGCAATGACTGCCGCTGACTGGTGCTGCGATGGAGTTGCTGTGGCTTTTCGGCGCGGCTGGGAAAGCTTGCACGGCCGGCGGCGAGGGCGCCGGCTGCAGTTCGTTGGCGGAGTCAGGCTGGCAGGGACGGGCGTTGCGGCTGGGAGATATAGGGCAGCAGCATATGGGCTGCCCCAGTGGGCCTTATTTTAATTGATATTGAGCTGAAGGGCTCTATACCATTTATTTGGTTTTGGGCCTGCTGGGTTGGTTTTTATTAATTCAGCTGTTTTAGGCCCAAATTTTAATTAAAATAGATATGGCTGTTGGACCTTAAAGCCTAATTCAGTAATAAATAATAGGCTGCTCAATTTTAATTTGGTTTTTGGCTGTTGGGCCCAAATTTTGTTAAAATGGAAATGGGCTGCTAGGCTATTATTTTATTGCTGGTTTTAATTAATTGTGAGTAATGGGCCAAGCATGATAATTAATTAATTATATTAATGGACTAATTTTGTGCTAATGGGCTTGGTGGATTTAATTTAATTTTGGGCTGAGTATATGGGTCATGGAAAATGGGCTTGATTAATTATTTAATCTGCTGCTCATTTTGTGCTCCTTTGTTGCTCTAGGGCCCAAAATTAATTAATCCACTATTTATGCAATTAATTAATGTTATATAACTGATTAATTGATTTAATTGTCAATTATTGTTGTATATGTAAAAGGCATGTTCTATGTGATTTATATATTTAAATTGCTGTTAATAGAAACATGTCTAAGTTGTGTATTTTATTTTGGAATATTATATGCATGTTAAAAACCCTCGGTGTTAAATAACTAAGTGGGAGAGGGGGTTGGTAATAAATTCCCGCGGCCTCCATTATTGGTTTGTAAGTGATGTGAGTAAACTTGCGTGTTGGCATAGGCCTTCCTCCCTAACGGATGAGTTTATTCACGGATCCCTGGTACAGACTTCATAAATAATTATTGTTTGTAATGTGGCACATAAACTTGCGTGTTGGCATAGGCCTTCCTCCCTAACGGATGAGTTTGTGTGCGGTACACTGGTACAAACTTATAATTGATGATTGTAGGAAGCTACCCGAGCGCGTGTGTACTTCTCCAACTGTAAGGCACATAAGCTCGCGCAGTGGACTTGGGATCAAATAATGGTGTACACTTAGGTGTAAATAATTAGTATCCTCCCCAACGGAGTCACTGCTATTATTTGCATGGCTAAAGAGTAACCGACTATTAATTATTTTGTCATAAAGTTAGGTTGACAAATGAAATTAATGGGTAAAACCTTCTCTTGTAAATGTTCGGGTTTGTAAACGTCCACACTAACGTGGCTTGCAGACTCACGGTGCTTGAGATGTCGGTGAATTTTATTTTATCTTGTTTTGAGGGAAACAATATAAAAGGATAAAATTCGAAAATTTGATCAGAAAATTTAATCGTGATTCTCTGTATTTCGAATAGTTTTAGTCTCACTAATTGTTAACTAAAAGAAATTATATTTACTTGTCCAAATTAACTGATTAGAAAAGAATCTTAATTTTGAAATTTACTGCTTAAGAAAATACATGTGTTCTCTCAAAGGACGGCTCATGATGCCTATTAAAGTCTTTAGTGAAGAGATGAGAGGATCATAGAAATATGATGAACTCATGTAACTCTTCAGATACTTGAGTAATTTAAAAGGCGCAAGATCATGATAGAATTTGATGAATGTATTGGAAAAGATTGGAATAGAAATTGAAGGGGAAACCTAAGTCAATTTATTTTCCATAATTGCCTAGATGTTTTGAGTAAGTTCCACCTGAATTACAAGAGAATGTAAATGGTGGGAAACTTCTGACAAAACATGTGGCAAAGGAAAGCCATTTTCATCATAAAGTGAACAAGTTTAATATCTTATTCACTAGTTGTTTAAACATGATTAGTGATGGCATCTATTAACACGAAGTGTGTAGATACTGGAATCACTAAATGTTTATTACTAAGTGAGGATAAGATAGTTATGACATGGGTAAAACTACGAAGGTAGTGGCTATTGCAGTGGGAGTTATTTATCTATCTTATGATAGGAATAAATGATTGATTATGAGAAATTATCTTTACGTACGTTTTCATGGAAAGAATTTAATTTCGGTTTCTATGCATTAACGGATGGATACTTCATTTCATTTATATGACATGGTCATAATGATGAGGAATGGGGGTATAATCCGTTATAGTACGTTGGTGGATAATAATTATACTCTTGAATCATGTTTATCCCACAGATGCAAGAAATAGTAATTAATAATGCATCTTCTAATATTAGTAAGAGAAAGGAACCTTCGGAGATGAACTAAACATACATTTGGCATCTAAGACTAATTCATTTTACTTGAGTAGGATTCAAAAGTTGATAGCCGATGGACCGTAAAGTTTATCTGAAGTGGAAACTATCAAACTTGCGAGTCCTGCTTGAAAGTAAAAATGATTAACTGCCTTTTCAAAGCTGTGGAGTGTAGAGCCAAAGATATATATGTTGGAATAAGTTCATTCTGATTCAAGCGGACCTAATATTATCCAGGCAAGAGGTAGTCATTACGGTTTAACCGTGGTGGTAAATACCTCTTAGGATAGTTAGGAGCTATTAATCAGAAGTTGAGATTAAATCTCAAGATGGCAACACCGGACATTCCCCAGTGGAATGGTGTGGTGAATAGAAGGTATAATCTCTTATAGTAATGATTAGATAGATGAAGAATTATTAAAAATGAATAAATTCATTTTATGGATATGCCCTAGATACAGTAATTCGTGAAACATTTGTCTGTGTATGGGATATTCTAGAAAAATGGATAGTGATTTATTTAGTCCAAAAAGATCGAAGGGTAATTGTTAACACAATAACCAGATTTTTGGAAAAGGACTATGTAATAAATCACAAGCCCATGTATAAGTTGTTCTAAAGGAAGTGAGAGGAAAACACTAAGTATAAGTACCAAGTGTACAAGAGGATATACCACAAGGTAAACTGCAACGCGTGTCACGTCTGATACACAATTACATGTAGTGCCTTGTCGTAGTGGAAGGGTTGTATGACAACCCATAAATATATGTTTTGGGAGAGTCGTTAGACTTGATCCCTAGTAAATATGGTATTATCCCACGGATACGACTTAGCACTACAAGATTAAAATGTGGAATCTTAGTAAGTTGTAATGAATGATGAAATAAAAGAGGATCATACGGTAAGGTGAAAACCTTGGAAGCAAAGCTTGTTGCGAAAAGGTGTACTCAGAAAGAAATGGTTCGATTATGAGAAAACCTGTTCGCTTGTAGTTATGCTTAGTTGATTCGGATTCTTTTAAATTTTGCTGCTCATATTGAATTATGAGGAACAGCAAATAGATGTCAAGACAGCTTTCCTGATTGGAAGTCTTGAGGAAAACATCTACGTGGAGCAATCAAAATAATTCATTGCAAAGGGCTAAGTGCATTTTAATAGTAAGCTTATAGGTGTCCATCAATGGACTAAACCAAGCTTTGAGATTGTGAAACATCTGTTTTGAAAAGGAAATCCATAGATATGGATTTATTCAATGAGCGAATGTATCTTGTGTATTGTAAAGAGTGACGGAAACGTGGTGGTAATTATTGTACTATACGTAGATAGTATCTTGCTCATTGGAGACAATGAAAGAGTATTATCGGGCGTATGGGTATGATTAAGAAAGTAGTATGATATGAAGGACTTAAGAAAAATAAAATATATCCTTTTGATCACGGTAATACGGATCATATGAAAGGATGTTATGCTTATCTCAAGTTTCATAAATGATACAATCCATACTCGTTTAGCATGTGAATTTATCTTATTGGATGTGTCTTGAGACATAAATGAAGATAAAGGAGATGAAAGCGGTTCCTTATGCTTCGGCAAATAAGGAAGCTTAATCTAAAGAATGCTATGAACGAGATTGGATATTTGTTTTGCTGAATGCATGAACAGTGGGTATCAACGTAACCCGGAACAAGAATGATGAACTGTGGTAAGATATATATGAAGTGCCTGAGAAGGACTGGTTATCATATATACACTTACTGGACAGATTCACTGCTTCTTGTGGATTACGTAGATTCGGATTTTTAGTCAGATTGGACGGCAGTAAATTCTCCTCAAAGGTTATGTGTTTAATTTTAGGAAGTATAGTCATAATGTGGAGGAGTGTTATATAGAAATATATTTCAGACTCCGGACTCCATCATGGAAAGATGATGAATTGGAGCCTATGAGGCAGCCAAAGTATCTATATGACTCTAGAGACTTCATGATGGACTTCGAAGTGTTTCTAAGTTTGCCCAAGGTAATCACAATTTACATTGATGATATTGGCGCAGTTGTAAACTTGAAGAAATCACAAGTCCATAAGGCAATTAAACACATGGAGCGTGAGTACCACCTGTTACGAGAAATCGTATGATGAGGGGAAGGTTGTTGTCGCCTAGATTGCATCAGATGATGACCTAGTAAACCATTAACAAGGACCTTAAGGCGAGAGCTTTTAATGGTCGTGTAGTGGGAGTAGGAATCAGATGTATGGCAGAAGACATGACAGCATAGTCTTTTAGTATAAGTGGGAGATTGTTGGATTGTATACTAAAAGTCTAGCTTTAGTATGAACAATGTCATAACAATATTTGAAATGAGAATTATTGATCAAATGATTGCATCTTATAATTTATTTTATATGCATGATGCAATAGTCCATTTACTTTATACTGTAGATAATATGTTGTGCGACAACACGCGGAAGATCATATTATCGGTTTCCTTATAAAGTATAAACAGATGCTCACAACCGAGATAGACGGGGACTCTCTATCGGTATGGTTGTAGTGTGGTTTGGTATTAGCTTGTCTTGGCTATAGAATCACATTAGTGCACTTGTGTGTATTGAGCAGGACCGCCTGAGATCGTTCGACTTATACTGACTTATAGAAGAACTTGATCTCTGTTATTATGGAAGTTCGTGCTCTTAATCCCTATAAAATAACCTCGACACGTTGGGCAGTATGTATTTCTTTGATTCATCAATGGGTGAGATTTATATGTATTAAATCAACAAACTCGGTGAGTTGGGAAGTAGTGCTGTATCTATGGTGTGCTGTTGATTGTAGAAGGAATCCATGTCCGTCATAGGTTGATGATGTCCCCTTGAGGAGCTCATAAGGTTTATCATGTAAATCTTGCAAGTGGATTAATTTCCGGCATGATAAAAAGGTTGAGTGGTACTACTCTTGGATGAGATATTAATTAATTTGAGTTGTCAGTAACTTAATTAATTAATGGACATTGTATATCTTAAACATGGGGAGACTATCGGGCTTATAATAAGAAGGAGCCCAGAACATAATTTTGGGATTGGACGGGTAGTGCAATAATAATATTTTAGTGGACTATATTATTATTATTGGATTTAATTAAAAGCTTTGGGCTAAGCTTGGTTAATTAAATCCAATTGAGGCCCAGCCCAATTTCTCCTCCTGGTCCCTACTGTAGCCCTTTATAATAGTCTGCTCAGCTCCTGGATGCCCTAACAATTGAGAACGCCGTTCTTTTGTCTAAAAAGTGGTTAGGAGCAGATTGAGGGATCCTGCAGACTGTTGACTACACAACAGCAGGATTGACTAGGGTAATACAGTAGAAGAACAAGAGGTAGTTCTTCTCAAATATTCATCCTCTACTCCAATCCAGAAGACAGGTATTGATTTATGCTTCCGCTGTATAATTACTTGTTTTCTTTTCGAATCGTGTTCACCATAAGATCCAATTGCCAACAGAAGGCTCTAATGCCTACGCGCAAGTTTACTCACATCACTTACAAACCAATAATGGAGGCCGTGGGAATTAATTACCAATCCCCTCTCCCACTTAGTTATTTAATTACCGAGGGTTTTTAACATGCATATAATATTCTGAAATAAAATATACATCTTAGCATGCTTCTATTAACAGCAATTTAAATAAATAAATCACATAGAACATGCCTTTTACATATACAACAATAATTGACAATTAAATCAATTAATCAGTTATATAACATTAATTAATTGCATAAATAGTGGATTAATTAATTTGGGCCCAAGAGCAACAAATAAGCATAAAATGAGCAGCATATTAAATAATTAATCAAGCCCATTATCCATGGCCCATAATCTTAGCCCAAAATTAAATTAAGTCCATCAAGCCCACTAGTACAAAATTAGTCCATTAATAAAATAACTAATTTATCATGCTTGGCCCATTACCCACAATTAATTAAAACCAGCAATTAATATTGGCCCAGCAGCCCATTACCATTTAATTAAAATTTGGGCCCAAAAGCCCAAAAACAAATTAAATAAATGAGCAGCCCCTAATATATTACTGAATTGGGCCCTTTAATTAAACCTGTCAGCCCAATAGACACCTTAATAAACATTTAGGCCCAACAGCCCAAAACAATTAAATTAGCCCAGCAAGCACTTTAATAAAAATGGAGGCCCAACATGAGGAATCACCATCGCTGCCCTAAATTTGGAGCCGATTGCTGCTTCAACCTTCCAGCCTAGCCGTTTCTTGCTTTCCAGTGCCGAGACCTCCCATCAGTGCTACCATCACTAAGCTCAAAAGCCGCCGAGGTCTCATCCAGAACACGTAGCCTACAGTGCCAACTGATATCTCGATTCCATCGCCATCGCTGCTGCAATATCGCCGGTCATGGCAGACCGGCTCAGCTGAAACCCACCGCCAACCTGACGCGATTGGAGGCCAGGGGAGACTCGTCGGAACAGCAGTAGGCTCGCCTGGAAACCGCAGCCAACCAGCCCAGAAAGAAGAAGCCTACTTCTGAACTCGCCGGATCGTTAAGTCGATCATCCAGGAATCGCCCTGGCGCACCGGTCTGACGATGCCGCTAATTCGCCGATCTCCAGAGCTACCCTCCCATCACCATTGATGTGGTGACATCCCCGGTAAGTCACTGCCAGAAAATGAGCGCCGCCTAGCGACAACGAAGCAGCCGCACTCAGAACTGCCTGAAGCCTCGCTCGAGACCCACCATGGACTAGCCGAAGCTTGCATCAGACGCGCCTAGATCGTCCAGTCAACAATGTCCCCGGAGTACCCGTCTGCCTGCATGTCAGCCAGCCCGAGTCTCATCGCTGACATGCCCTGGCCTTCAAGGATCTCACCGGAACCGACTGCTGATTCGACTAGAAAAAGCAGTCTACGATCTCATCCGTCAGCCGCATCCACATCTAGCCTCGGTCGCCAACAGCCAACTGTATTTCCAGTGCCGCCATGATATCACTGGTCGGCCCGAAGCCACCATCCGTTGATAGTCAGCGCCGGTCAAAATCTGTCTTCTTTTCCCTTCTCACTTTCGTACAAGCAGCCATCAACGTATGTGTTTGTGATGTTCAGGGTGTATTCTCATCACATCCGAAAGTCAGAATCCAGTGTGTGTTAAATCGTGTTCAATTGTAAATAAACACACACAATATCATCGATTAGTATTTCAATGTGATTAATACTAGAATAAAACATATGATCACATAAGCCCTTTCATTCATGCTTTAATCGACAATAAATGCCTATATGATCAAACCATACCTAACGACTCACGTTTCACCACTAAACCAACACTCTGATACCAATTGTTGGCAATTGGATCTTGTGGTTCAAACGTGATCGTTAGGATTTAAGGCAAACAATTAGCAGCGGAAGCAATTAAATCGTTTACCATACTTCTGGGTTGGTGCAGAGGATGATCTGTAGAGAACTACCTCTGATCTTCTACTGTATGTCCCAAGTGTGATCCTGTTGTTGTGTGGGCAACAGTCTGCAGGATCTCTCAATCTGCTTCTTTTCCTAACTTACGTCAAAAGAGGCGCAGGAATTCTTTTTTTGGTTCCAGGAAGCTGAGTTCACTTATATACTGGGCTACAGCAAGGACCAGGAGGATAAATTGGGTTGGGCCTCAATTGAATTTAATTAACCAAGCTTAGCCCAAAGCTTTTAATTAAATCCAATAATAATAATATAGTCCACTAAAATATTATTACTGCACTACCCGTCCAATCCCAAAATTATGTTCCGGGCTCCTTCTTATTATAAACCCGATAGTCTCCCCATGTTTAAGATATACAATATCCATTAATTAATTAAGTTACTGACAACTCAAATTAATTAATATCTCATCCGAGAGTAGTACCACTCAACCTTATTATCATGCCGGAAATTAATCCACTTGTAAGATTTACATGATAAACCTTATGAGCTCTTCAAGGGGACATCATCAACCTATGACGGACATGGATTCCTTCTACAATCAACAGCACACCATAGATACAACACTACTTCCCAACTCACCGAGTTTGTTGATTTAATACTTATAAATCTCACCAATTGATGAATCAAAGAAATACATACTGCCCTACGTGTCGAGGTTAATGTATAGGGATTAAGAGCACGAACTTCCATAATAACAAAGATCAAGTTCTACTATATAGTCAGTATAAGAAGAACGATCTCAAGCGGTCCTGCTCAATACACACAAGTGCACTAATGTGATTCTATAGCCAAGACAAGCTAATACCAAACTACACTACAACCATACCGATAGAGAGTCCCCGTCTATCTCAGTTGTGAGCATCTGTTTATACTTTGTAAGGAAACCGATAATATGATCTTCTGCGTATTGTCGCACAACATATTATCTACAGTATAAAGTAAATGGACTATTGCATCATGCATATAAAATAAATTATAAGATGCAATCATTTGATCAATGATTCACATTTCAAATATTGTTATGACATTGTTCATACTAAAGTTAGACTTTTAGTATACAATCCAACAACAGCCTCATGCCCAAATCCTAAACACCTGAGCCCTAATTCATTACAATTTCATCATCCTACAAACATTCCCCATCAATGTGCTACATCACAACCATCAAATTTAACCAAACTCAAAAATTCCCAAATATATATCTCATGAACCCTAATTTCAATTTCAATTCAATAATTAAATGGACAAATGTAAGCTCACTCATGATAAAAATGTTATTATTTCACTATAGTATAAAGCCCATGCTCCAATTTGCTCAATTTCTAACAAAATTTTCAAAAATTCGAAAGTTAGGGCTCATAGAGTTCATACCTGTGATTTTTGATTTGAATGAGTGTTTTTGATGTAGAAGATTGATGAAGCTCACTATCAATTGCTCAAACTAACCTTAATGATGGAAATTTATGAGTAATAGGTGAAGATTGAAGTGCAATTAGACCAAAAGACGAGTTCTTCAGCGTGTACGGAGTGAAGGGCATGTGCAAACTTTTCTGAAATTCGTGATTTTAAACACTGACTTCGAACAGAACACCACTCGTGCTCAGCTACACGGCTCGTGTACTTTGGCATCTACACGGCCCATGTCCTGCACACGGCCTCAGTCATGGCCATGTAAATGTTTCTGATGTCCACGCATGGCCATTACTTACAGGCCCGTGTGTAGTACACGGGGCGTGCGTCTGTACTCGACATGGGTCGTGTACTAAACTCGTCCTCAATCTCGGGTGAGTAGCTGCTTCTGATGTCAGTACACGGCCATCTCTTGCAGGGCCATGTATTGAACACAGCTCGTGCAGCTGCTTCTCTGTTTCTTTTAATTTCTAACTTCACACTTTGTTCTGCCCTGCTTTTGTACTTCCAATATACCTCACATATGCTCAAAATCTCATCAAAAATCATCAGCTCAACAATTATAACCAAAATATTAACTAGCATGCACTTCAACACCACCAAATGTGTCAAAACGAACCAAATTCATGAGAAAAATTTTAAAATTTTGAACAATTTAACACAAGGCAATCTCTCCATCAACATGATAATCAAGCATACACAAGTGATAAGACTTAACGTGTAATCTCCCCCCAAACTTAAATCGACATAAGTGAAGAATTAAGTTTGCAAAAAGTGGTGAGACTTACCCTTGTAGTGTCCACCAATGATTTTCATGGAATTACCTTGTGATGATGTACGTGCACTTCCCCAAAAATCAAGTATGGCCACCACGCACTCCCCACCCAAACTTAAATTAGCACAAATGTTAAATTTAAGTTTGATCAAAGTGGTGTGACATACATCTCCATTCCTTATCAAGTACATCTCCTCTTTTCCATACGTATTTTTCTTCATGAGCACAATCCACCTACATACCAAACTACAAGAAAAACAATTAAAACAAACATAAAATAAAACCTAATCTACTAAACATTTAAAAATTTTCAATAAGAGAGGGTCTCCACATATACTATCTCCTTTTGAGAATAAGATAGGTAATGTTTCACCCGATGACCATTCACTACAAACTCATTATTGGGACCCTTTAGCTTCAATGTATTTCCACTCAACACCTCAAGCACTTCATATGGCCCCATCCATTTAGACTTAAGCTTTCTAGGAAATAACTTAAGCCTCGAATTGAATACAAGAACTTTGTCTCCGGGAGAAAACGTCTTTTCCTTCACTTTAGCATCATGTCATTTCTTCATATTCTCTTTATAAATGAGGGAATTATCAAATACTCTTCCTCTAAA
Source organism: Pogostemon cablin (assembly GCA_023678885.1). NCBI lineage: Eukaryota > Viridiplantae > Streptophyta > Magnoliopsida > Lamiales > Lamiaceae > Pogostemon > Pogostemon cablin. The sequence continues at coordinate 6,321,157 of CM042973.1, forward strand.
CTCCTCAAGCTCAATCAATTTCAACAACCTTGCCAACTCTCCCCTTCATCATTATTAAGGCATTTAATAGCGCACAATACTCGGTTCCAATTCCACGGAAAGATGGCAAGTTTTTCCATAAACTAATTGATATGGTGACACACCAAGGACGGTCTTAAAAGTCATTCGATATGCCCATAAGGCATCGTCAAGCTTGTCCGACCAATCCTTCCTCCCCCCATTGATTGTCTTTTTCAAAACTAACTTGATTTGACAGTTTGAGACCTCCGCCAATCCATTTGCTTGAGGGTGGTAACGTGTAGCCACTCGATGCTTCACTTCATATCTCTTTAACAATCTTTCCATCAATTTATTTACAAAATGAGATCCTCCATCTCTCACTAATGCTCGTGGAACTCCAAACCTAGTAAAAATATTATTTTTCAAGAACTTTTGAACAATCAAGGCATCATTTGTCTTAGTGGGGACTGCCTCCACCCGCTTTGACACATAATCCATGGCTAGCAAGATGTACATATATCCTTGAGAATAGGGAAATGGTCCCATGAAATCAATACCCCATACATAAAAAATCTCCACATCACTCCTTAAACTCTAAGGCATCTCATCTTTCTTACCTATTCCCCCTACTCTTTGTCATCTATCACACTTAGCCACAAACTTCTTTACATCTTTAAATAGTGTAGGCCAATAGAAACCTGACTATAAAATCTTAGCCCCGTCTTTTGATTACCAAAGTGGCCTCCACACAAAGACGAATGACATAGCTCAAGGATCCCCAAAACTTCTTCATTAGCCACACACCTTCTTATTACTCCATAATTGCAAATCTTAAATAAAAAGGGCTCATCCCACAAGTATTTCTTTACTTCCACATAAAACCTTTTTACCTTATATTCGTTTAGTAACGTGGGCTTGATTCCACATACAAGGAAGTTGACATAATCGGCATATCAAGGAGGTATATTCACCATGAGAGTACACACTTGCTCAACTTCAATTTGAAGAATTTCCTCATCCGGGAACTCATCCCCAATCGACTTCATGTCCTCATTCTCTCATCTATTTTCCAATCTAGGCAAATGATCCACAATCACATTCTCTACCCCTTTTTTGTCCTTGATCACCACATCAAATTCCTGCAAAAGTAACACTTAGCGGATTAAATATGGTTTAGCATCTTTCTTACTCATTAAGTACTTTATGGCCGCGTGATCCATGTAAACAATAGTTTGCGTTCCAACCAAGTATGGCCAAAAATTCTCAAAAGCATACACGACAGCTAAAAATTCCTTTTCTGTTGTAGTGTAATTAACTTCTCACGAATTCAATGTCTTTGAGGCGTAGTAGATTGCTCTAAACTTTTTCTCCCTCGTTTGCCCCAACACCACTCCTACTGATTGATCACTAGCATCACAATGCAACTCAAACTGTAGGCTCCAATCTTGAGTAACGAGTATTAGAGAGGAAGTGAGAGCACCCTTGAGCACCTGAAATGAGACACAACATTCATCATTGAAATTAAATGGACAATCTTTTTCAAGTAATTTACAAAGAGGTTTAGCAATCTTTGAAAAATCCTTAATGAAGCGTCTATAAAAGCATGCATGACCTAAGATCGATCTCACCCCTTCTCACTAGTAGGAGGGAGAATACGTTCTATGGCTACCACTTTGGCGCTATCCACTTTTAAACCATGCTTTGAAATATGATGTCCCAAGACTATCCCATCGGTCATCATAAAATGACATTTTTTTCCAATTTATCATAATATTTGATTCTTCACACCTCTGCAACACAATAGTGAGATTAGTCAAGCAAATATCATAAGAGGAACCATATACGAAAAAATTATCCTTAAACACTTCCATGATATTTTTAATTAAACCATCAAAGATAGACATCATACAATGCTGAAAAGTGACAGGGGCATTGAATGGACCAAAAGACATTATCCTAAATGCGAATGTACCATAAGGACATGTGAATGTCATCTTCTCTTGGTCATCCGGGGCAATCAAAATTTGATTATATCTAGAATATTCATCAATAAAACAATAGTACTCATGTCCTGCAAGTCTATCCAACATTTGGTCTATGAATGGCAATGAGAAATTATCTTTACGAGTATTTTCATTCAATTTACGATAATCAGCACACACTCTCCAACTCGTGATAGTTCGGGAGGCAATTGTTTCATTCGTATTGGATCGAACAATTGTCATGCCACCCTTTTTTGCCACTATGTGCAAAGGACTCACGTATGGACTATCACTAATTGAAAAGATAATTCTCGCATCAAGCCATTTTAACACCACTTTTCTTACCACTTCTTGCATTATAGGATTTAATCTACGTTGGTTTTGCACACATGACTTCTCATCATCGCTTATACCTTTCAGACTTTTATACTCCAACCAATAGAAGATTTATGCTCCCTTAACATTCTTAATAACTTTTTCAATTCTAGATCATTAAGGGAAGAAGATACAATTACTGGATACGTCTCATTCTCTTCCAGGTAAGCATACTTCAAATGATCTGGTAATGGTTTTAACTCCACCTTCTTCTTCTCTTGCACCTCTTCTTTTGGTTCTTCATCAAGGTTCTCCACTTTTGCTTTCTTTCCTTCCACACTTGTGAGTTTCCTACAAGCATTTAAACCATGCAATTCATCAATTATTTCATCATTTTCTAAACATCAAGAAGAGTTAGATTTTAAGGAGTTAATAGAGTTAGAGTGGCTTATGATAATTTCCAATGGATCCTTAGAGTGAAGATGATACATATGCTCTTCAACAATGCTGTCCACAACCTCCAATCTTCTACATTCCTTGTTCCTAGGATACCTCATAGCCTCTCTTAATGAAAATATCACCTCTTCTTCATTCACCCTTAAAGTTAGCTCCCCTTTTTTCACATCTATCAATGCCTTTCCCATGGCAAGAAATGAACGACCAAGTATCAACGGGACATTTGTATCTTCATCCATGTCTAGTACCACAAAATCAACGAGAAATACAAACTTACCAACTTTGATTAAAACATCTTCTACAATTCTTTTTGGGTGTGTCAAAGACCGATCGGCTAATTGAAGTGTGACTGACGTCGGTTTGACCTCACCAATGCCCAACTTCTTAAAAATTAACAAGGGCATCAAATTTATGCTTGCCCCTAATTCACATAAAGCTTTGTACTTTTCATTCTCTCCCCGGATCTTTCAATTTAAGAAGTAGTTTCCTTTGTAGAATAGCACTACATTCTTCCGTAAGATTAACTGCTTCAAACTCACCCAAGCTTCTTTTCTTTGATAAGATATCCTTCAAAAACTTGGAGTAATTGGGCATTTGAAGCAAAGCATCAGCAAAAGGAATATTTATATGTATCTTCTTCAACATCTCAACAAACTTAGCAAATTTCTCCTCCAATTGTTTTTTAAGCATCTTTGTGGATAAGGATGGGCAACTTCAGTATCCCACATTCATCTCTTTCAAAGTTCTCTTCCATATCTTTACGTTTTGCTTCTCAACATCTCTCCCATTTCTTTGGAGACGTCACTCTTTCCTCTTCAAGTGTAGGGGCACTTTCATCTTTTTCAATAATTTCAACTTCTTTCTCTTTCTCTTCTTCATCCATTCTTTCCATAGGCTCAAGTTCACATTCTACTTCCTCTACTTCCGTTGGCATAGAAGGCCCTTCGTATTTTGTCCCACTATGAAGTTCAATAGCATTGTATTTCTCCTTAGGATTAGTAATAGTTTTAGATGGAAACTTCCTTTGACGATGAACATCCCCTCTTTCACTTGCCATTTGACTAATGTGAGTCTCAATCGCTTTAAATCTCCTTTCATTTACATCCTCCTTTTGTCTAGCTTCCTTCATATATTCCAACACTTTAGCCATGTTATCTTCCATTGTAGGCTTCCCTTCACTATTTGGAGCTTTCTCCCCTGGATTAGTGCCAGTGGAAGAGTAAGGGCATTCTTTTGATTTCCATATGACAAATTCTCATACCTGCGAGGTTGATTAAAGTTTCCTCCATAATTGTTTTGACCCCATCCTCCTTGCCTTTGTGGATATCCCCCTCCATGATTTCCAAAGTTACCACCATAATTTCTTTAAAAGTTCATTCCTTGCATGAAGGCAACTTCCTCAAGTGACATCTCCGGTGGACACAAAGTATCTTGAATTCCAAAATTAGGGGACATACCTTGTTGAGGGATAGATGTAGGCATTTGACAACTTTGAAATGATTGACCCATATTAGGTATAGACATGCCTTGTTGAGGATTAGGAAACACTTGTTGATTCGTCAAAAACAATGGCATACCTTGTTGAGGATTCGCAACCACTTGTTGGTTCACCATAGACTTAAACAAAGAATCCAAAGACACTTGCAAATTAGCATTTATCCTTTTAAGTATTTCTGTGATTGTCTTATCGGTTACATCCTCCTTAGGCGCCTCTACCTTTTTCACTTGTTACAATCACACTTCTTCCATCTTAGCAATTCTTTCCCTTTCATACATTCTCACAACTCTATCCATAGACCATTGACCCGTATTTAAAGCTATCTCTTCACATATAGTAATTTCTCTTTCCGAAGTTTGCCCCAATATAGAACCTCCCGCCGAAGCATCCACAAGCATTCTTTCACTTCCATTCAAACCGACATAGAAAAAATCTACTTGTTGATCTTCGAAAAATCAATGTTGTGGACACCTCCTTAGCATTTCTTTGAAACGATCCCAAGCCTCACTAAATATATCAAGCGGCATTTGCTTGAATTGGAAGATTTGACCTTTGAGATGCAACATCTTTGATGGTGGGAAATACTTACTTAGGAACCTTTGAGCCAAATCTCTCCATGTTGTATAATATCCCGGAGGTATAGTATGATACCAATGTTAGCGTTCGATCATTTAGTTAACGTGAACCGCTAGAGTTCCATATATTTCTAACAGTTAGCAGAAGTAAGAAAACAAGAAACGTATTACCTTTCACCAGGGTATGTTGGAGAAGATGAATTCTCGCTGGTAGCCTGTGCAGCCTTACTGTTTTGGGCATAACTCTCTCATCCGATATCGGATTTGAGTGATCTATGCGCCAAATCGATCCGCTCTTCCGTGGCTTTTCTTCAGTATATCACATGTCCTGTTCTGAGTTCTGTACGATTTTATAAAAATTATACAATTTGGCATACAGCAGCAGCAAACAACCTTCCGGTCTTCTGCTGTATTCCCAAGTCCAATCTAGACGTCGTGTGGGCGACGATCTTCGAGATCTTCTCAATCTGCTATTCCGTCTACCCTCTTCACATGTTATGCGTGTCTCTCTTAGGGTTAGAACAACTGAGATGACTTATATATGGGCTACAATAGGTACCAGGAGGAAAAATTAGAGTTGGGCCTCCATTGGACTTAAGTATCCAAGCTTAGCCCAAAGCTTATACTTAAGCCCAATAATAATAATATATACCACTAAAATATTATTACTGTACTACCGTTCTAATCCTATAATTACATTATGGTTTTCTTATTATTATGAGCCCGACAGTCTCCCCATATTTAAGATATACAATGCCCATTAATTAATTAAGTTACTGACAACTCCATTAATTAATATCTCATCCGAGAGTAGTACCACTCAACCTCATTATCATGCCAGAATAAATCCACCTGTAGGGTTTACATGATAATCCTTATGAGCTCCTCAAGGGGATATCATCATCCTATGTCGGACATAGATTCCTTCTACAATCAACAGCACACCATAGAGACATCACTATCTCCAAACTCACCGAGTTTATTGATTTAGTTACATGTAAATCTCACCCATTAATGAATCAAAGAAATACATACTGCTCTATGTGTCGAGGTTATTATATAGGGATTAAGAGCACGAACATCCATAATAACAGAGATCAAGTTCTTCTATAAGTCAGTATAAGTCGAACAATCTCAAGCGATCCTGCTCAATACACACAAGTGCACTAGTGTGATTCTATATTCAAGACAAACTAATACCAAATCACACTACAACCACCCCGATATAGAGTCTCCGTCTATCTCAGTTGTGAGCCTCTGTTTATACTTTATAAGGAAACTGATAATATGATCTTCCGTATGTTGTCGCACAACATATTATCTATAGTATAAAGTGAGTGGACTATTGCATCGAACATATAAATAAATTATAAGACGCAATCATTTGATCATATGATTCTCATTTCAAATTAATTGTTAACGTATTGTTCATACAAAAGCTAGACTTTTAGTATACAATCCAACAATGAAGCCTTAGCTCTATCCCTTAATGAAAAAGAAAATAGCTTCATCTTGACAATATCGTCACTCACTCTGTTAATATTGATGGTGTTAGCTAACTCCGTGAATTGAGATAGGTGAGGATTTGGATCTTCCATTGCTCCACCTCCAAATTGATTCGCTTGCACCATATTAATCAATCCCGTCTTGATCGCAAAATTATTGACATTCAATGGCGGTCCCATAGAATAATTCCCTAATTGAGGTTGGAAATGATCTCGAATATTCATCCCCGCTCCATTATATCCATGGCCTCGAGTTTAATTTTGCACTATTGGAGGATCTTGTTGGTTATCTCTAGCTTCTTGTTGTGCCATCAAGTTTTGAATAATAGCTTGCAATTGTTGGTTTTGCAAGTGCATTTGTTGAGCATAAGCTTGTGGCACAAATTCTGGATTAACATGTCCTCCTCGACCATTATCAACCCCTTATTGAAAAATCCTCATATGACCTTCTTCATCAACCATATTGGTATTATCCATTATGTTTTCCATGACTTCCTCCATAGGATCTAACACTCCTTTTCTTTGTCTTCTTAAGGTAGATTCCAATTCTAAATTCAAAGGTTCAATGGATTAAGATCTTGAACGAGTTTGCATGTACCTACAAAAATTTCCAATTTAGCTCTCCAAATAACCAAGACAAGTAAACAAGTAAACAAATAAAAAAATACTCTTATCAAAACTAATCAAATTCAAACTCGTTACAACCAAAAGTTTAACATTCCTTGGCAAGCGGTGACATGTTCTTAGCCTCATTTTTTGGTATCAAAATGATTTTAGAGTAAGAGACTCTATTGTTGTTGTACACGTGTGATCACGTAACAAAATTTATAAGTATGTCATCCCAAGGGAAAGTAAACTCATAGTTGTATCCGGATTTGTCATCAATTATGCTTTGTAAGAGTGATAAGGTTGAAGATTTTGTTTTAAACTAATGCTTACTCTAATCAATTAACTAAAGAAATTAATTAAAAACTAAAAGTATCAATTATCATTATGTAACAAGGTGAATGGAATGTGGATCGAATGTATTTAAGAAGAGAGCAAGGCTAATCATACTCATGGTTAAGAAATGAGCTAGATATGCATGACTTTTAACATTGAACTTCATTAATCATGGACTAAAAGCAATCACGTTTTTACCCCTAATCTATGGCCAAGGTGATTAGGTTCTCGACTCTTTGACAAGTCTAAATCTCCTAGGATTGTGCTTACTCTCAATTCCCTTAAGGTACTATGATGATAAGTTTAGTTCTTTTCACTCAATTTCTTAAGTGTCCTCTCATGAGTGTTCTAAGCATAAGGAGTGTATGGCTTAACTCCCCTCACACTAACATACAAGTTCATTCAACTAAATGATTCAATTAAATCCTAAGACAAGACATTGGAATGGCCATCCTAACATATTGAACTAGGATTTTAATCACACAAGTAGATAAATGAAGCATGAATCATTAATCATAAAAGGAAGTCTAAAATTAACTCGATTCAACATCTAAAATCCTACATATCTAATATTCTTCTCAACCAATCATATGATTAGCCCTACTATAGGATTAGCCACTACACATTGCGTTCAAATCAATACAACCAAAGGCTTGATCCATTTGAGCCAAAATATGAAGAAAAATAGCAATTGAAAAGTAGATCGGCTTCCCTTTTATGAAGATGGCCTTCCTTCCTTCCAACATGCTCAATTCTTTAATCTATAATGATATTTGTTTCTCAAATTGATGGAATTGTGGAGTGATGGATGAATTTAGTGAGAACCAATGGATTGAATGGATGAAAAGTGTGGAAGATAGATGAATTTAAATGTGTGTGTGAAGGTATGGTGAGAAAGTGTGTGTTTAGATCTTAGAAACTGCTCCAAAATGTGATTCTCTCCTATTTTTTGCACTCAATTGGATTTTTATACCCCTTGGAACCTTCTAAAACATTCCCAATTTAATTCTGACTTTTGCACCTACACGGGTCATGTAGTGCACACACAGTTCGGCGTGTTCTGTGTGTTTTCGGACACGGCTCGTGTAACCGCACATGGCCTCTCCCATGAGAGTATATCATTTTCTGACGACTGCACAAGGTGTTCTTGAATAGGCCCGTGTTCTGTACACGAGGCGTGTGCTTGCGCACGACTCGTGTGCCGAAACACGGTCTTTTCCTAGGCGTGTCCCACGTTCTGATGCTAGAACATGACCACCTCAGATAGGCCCATGTTCCGCACACGGGGCGTGTCTGAGCGTGCCATGTTCTTCTTTCTCTGTTTTAAATCCCGACTTCATTTTTCTCTTTTTTAACCTGTTTTACACACATTTAAGCTTATTTACACACTTTTATCAAACCATACCACACTTATCCTAATTAACATAAAACTCCACCAAAAGTTACCCAAATATGGATAAAAACATCCGAAAATCCACAAATAAGACACTAAAATTAAGGTGAAAATGACAACGATCAACCCCCCAAACTTAAAGTGTTGTTCGTCCTTGAACAACGAAAAATGATAAACAAGAGGAGTAATTTTCACCTAGAAAAACATCTAATGAACATAAACCACAACACATCACAAGTAATAAAGACTACAAAATCACATTAAGTATTCCTACATTATCAAACTCATAACATAAAAGATTAACAAGTTCAATTTCAAAAAAACAAATGAGTAATCAAATCCCTTCCGATCCAAGCCTCTCATAGGATATCAAATTCACTCAACGCTCTATGAATTATGGTTTAACAACACTCATCAACCGATTAGAACTAACTCACCATAGGCTTGCTCATGGACTATGTTCACAAGCCTCCCTAGTTTCAAAGTGTGATTAAATAGGTCTTTATCTTTAGATGTAATGTTTAGGCTCTTTGGTAGGGTAGGAAGAATTTAGATAATAGTTACTATTCAAGTGTAGATAATCGAAGAGATGATTCTTTTCTCCAACATCTTCACTTTCAATCTTCCTCCCTTTTTACATATTCATAAATACTAAACATCAACATACCATGGATTCATTGAGCTTCTTTTGAATTGCAAACTTCTTTTCTTTGACTTTTACATTCCTTGAGCATATTTTAATGATTTTTCTCTTTTTTTCTTTTTGTTGAAGTTGCATATGCTTTTAACTTAAGCTCTTTCTTCCTTTTCTTGATTCACCATTTCCTTCATTTTCTTGCACATTTTCCCTCATCAATCCTTGTAGACCATCATCTCTTCAATTACCCACAAAAAAGTTATATATAAGGCTTGAGTGGGTTTTCAAGGCTTGTATCGTGCTCAAATCACAAAGAATGGGCTTATAAGCTCAAATTGGCAAACTAGGGGTAATGTTTGGGTAAGGAATTTTATGGCTATGACTTCACTTAACAAGGATGGCTTAAGATCATATCACAAATATCCACCATTCGGGCTTCGTTCCTATAGTCCATTAGGAATTGAGGAGATACTGCTTTCTTCTTCTTGACGGTTTATGAGTAATTAAGTTGTTCGTTGTTTGACTTGACATTGTGGAAGTGTGCTGAGTCATGTTTATAAGATGTTGTGTACCTTTGTTTTGTCGCTAACTGTGCATACACCTGTGTTCCTTTTCGAAACTTTATCTTCTCGTTTGTGTATCTACTAATTTGATGCTTTCTGATTTGAGTCAGGTCGATCCTTATTTGGTCCTTTTTATATACTCCGAAGTACCTAAAATTTCCTTTTCTTTCCCTTTTCTTTGGTCCTTCATCCCTTTTTATTCCGACTCCGATATTTTAATCCTTATCTGAACTGATTGATTCCAATTCTGCCGAACCGATCCAGTTGGCCTTTCAATTCCAATTTGATATCCTGACTTTTGTTCTGACCCCCAGTTCCGATACTTTGAGTTTTGTTTCGATCTCGAAGAGGCCCCAAAATTAGCTTCTTTATTCCTACTCCAATATTTTTACTTTTTCCAAACTACTTTTTTACTTATATTCTAGCCTCTTCTGCTGAGGCTCCTAGGGTCTACCTTTATAGTGACTACTTTATCCCGACCCCCAAAATTTTCTTGTATAGTGAACTACCTTTATTCCGATTCCTTTCCTCCTGATGTTGTCCCGGTATTTCGAGAACCTACATTGTATCTTTTTACTCCGACACCAATGTCCTTCCTCTTGTTTTAACGTGCCTTCCATTTCCAACTTTGGTCATTTCTTTCCGAACCCACTTATTCTTTAATTTTAATTTTATTTCAGCCGTTGATATTCCATGATCCTATTGTTTTATGCTTGTAGCTTCTTTCTAAGTCAATTGGGGTTATATTTACAAATTTACATTCCAAGAACAATGACATCTTAAAAAGTAAATATCCTTAACCATTTGATCTTCTGAAATAATAATATCCTTAACCATATAGTAGGAATTTTCATACAATTTCCATTTTTTCCCATAAATTACTGATTTCCTGCCCCTTTGATCTAAAGCCTTGATTCCCTCAGAGTATGGCCTAGTGCCTTGATTAAAAGTTGTAACAAAAGTTGTATCACCAATCTCGTTTATCATGCTCTCCACCTCATTGGTAGTATTTCTTCAGATGTTGTGCATTCCAAGGATGTAGTACCTTCTTGCCGTCTAATTCCTCTAGTTCGTACGCTCCTCCTCCCAATATTCTCCTGATTAAGTAAGAAACTTCCCAGTTCTGACCGCTGCCTTGTGTCGCAGGCCCAATATCTTCTAGAGCACCAGCTCTTTCCTTTGAACTGCCTCAGTTTCACCCTAGAGTTGTAGAATCGTTCGGCTCTTTGTTTATATATATCATTGTGCATTTCAGGTCTCAGTAACCTCTCTTCCCGTAGGTCCAATCTTTCCTGAATTAGTTTGTCATTCTCTTCTTTTTTATGGAAAGCCATTCTCGGACTGGGTTCTCCGATCTCTACTGGAATAACTATCTCGGTGCTGAAAGCTATTGAGAAAGGTGTTTCATTTGTAGACGTTCGTGTCGTCATCTTGTATGACCATAAAACCCCCGACAATTCTTCTGGCCAACTCCCGTCCAGCTTTTATATGCTCGCCTTCAGAGTATGCATGATTATCTTGTTCACGGCCTCGACCTGGCCATTGGATTTAGGAAGGTATGGTGTAGAAGACCATTTTTTGATGTCGTGGTCCTCACAAAACTTTTTCAACTTTACATTGTCTTATTGTTTGCCATTCTCTGTGACAATTGCGTAGGGTATGCCGAAGCGACACATGATGTTCTCCCAGATGAACTTCTCTACTCTAGCCTCCGTGATAGTCTCCAAGGCCTCGGTCTCTGCACATTTTGTAAAGTAATCCACTGTCACTATAGCGAACTTGAATCTGCCTTTCCCGATAGGTAGCGGTCCTATCAGGTCAATCCCCTACTTTGCAAACGGCCAAGGGCTGAAAAGTGATGTTAATTGCTCCGAGGGCATTCTTGTGATCGGTGCTAGCCTTTGATAGGTAGCACAGGCTCGTGCGTGCTGAGTAGCATCTTTTTTTAGTGTCGGCTAGAAGTACCCCTGTCTGATCACCTTATGGGCCAAAGCGATTCTGTTCGTATGGTTCCCGCATATGCCCTCGTGTATCTCTGCCAACATATAATTCGCCTCTTCCGAATTTAGGCATTTCAGAAGTGGGGATGAATATCCCCTCTTGTATAGCTTCATCAACACATACCTCGCCGATCTGAGTCTTATCTGGCGGCTTCATTCTTATCTGAAAGGGTTAGCCCTGTTTCCAGATAGTTCCTGATTGGGATCATCTATGCCTCCTTGGAAGGTTGGTCAGTTAAGACCCAAACACTGGTATCCGATGTTTTTTCCTGCTTTACAATGTTGATGTTGTTGAGGTCTTTTACATTTGATGTCGTGGCCAGCTTGGCTAACGCATCCGCCCCCGGTAATGGCTCATCTGGTCATCGTTAGCTTCGTATTCCCCTTGCACCTGATTCACTACCAACTTTGAACCGCTATAAACCAGCAACTTGTCAGTGCCCATGGCTAATGCCATTCTTAATCCATTCAGTAGGGCTTCATACTCTACCTCATTGTTTGTAGCTAGGAAATCGAACCTGACTACCATTGAGAAGGTCTCTACAGATGGGGCTTGGATGATGATTCCGGCTCCTGAAGCTGATGTTGTGGCTAACCCATCCACATGCATCACCCAGGGTTTCCTTCTTTCTTCTCCGATTGGCGTAGGGAATGTTAGCTCTAATATGAAATCGGCCATAACTTGTCCTTTGACCGCGTTCCTCGGCAGGTAAGCGATGTCAAATTATCCCATTTCGACGGCCCACTTGAGCAATCTTCCAGCTGCATCCGACCTCTGAAGCACTTGTCTCAATGGAAATATCGTTCGCACCTCTATAGTATGCTCCATGAAATATGGCCTTAGCTTTCTCGAACTCATAACGAGAGCGTAGGCTACCTTCTCCATTACTGTATACATGAGTTCCGCATCCCTCAAAGATTGGCTTATAAAGTACAGCAGTTATTTATTCTTCTCCTCCATTTTGACCAGTACTGAACTGATCACCATTTTCGACACCGCTAGATACAGCTATA